>MPNW01000015.1:334770-463562 GCA_011800805.1 Hirudo medicinalis
CGGCTACTAAAGCTTCATTTAATCGCCAAAAATTCATTTTTATTAGATGTGCTTGTTTTATGCGAACACATTATTTTCCTAAGTAAGACCTTTCTAACAAAAAAGGAATTATGATTCTATCTTAACGTGTTCCAAAGTTATTGAGTGTTAAAGTTCTTGCTGAAGTCTTGCTAACTTCACCGCCGTTAAAATTGATTTGGTTTAGAAGTGAAATACATGATTGCTTATTATTATTGCAACTATGGATGCAGTAATGTTAACCATAAATGTAAATTAATTTTTCATCAGGCACAACTGGTGCAGTGGTCACTACCAGTAATTTAAGTACTTTGGAATTTGTAACGGAGTCTACAACAATTTTTCAAGGCAGCACTGATCATAAAAATGATTCACTTTCTGGTCCAGCTAATTCATCCTCCACAGTTATTTCATCCACCACAGTTTTTTCATCCCCTACTCCTGAAACTACTTCACAAACTACAAAACCTACTGTAGTCACCACAAGTATTACTACTTTGACAACAACAATGAGTACAGGTGCTGTGACTAGTTCATCAAACATCACAACTTCTGGAGTCCCTGTCACCACTACCAATTTTCAAACAACAACTGAGTCAAGTAAAGGTATGTTTAAACAAAAATTCAATTTGGGATATTAAAATATTTATCTAGTCTTCATTTTGACAGATAAAACTTGCATTGGGTTTGATGGATGGTCTTTCTTTGGAGGCATAATTCTGGGACTGGCATTGTGCCTCATCTTTTTCCTTTTGGTCAAATATGTCCTAGCAAGGAAAAACAAAGATGTACCATACAGACCTTTCTAATAATATCTTTCTACAATAATTTTGTATTTACAATTATTCAAAAAATCAAAATGCAATGATTATGTTATTAACTTTGCTTCATTTGAATAACTTTTCATAATTATAATCTAGTGCCTTTAAAAATTTGGTTAGGTGTTGATATGGACTAATTAGAACTTACTATGTTAGAACTAATTAACACTGCAATGAGGTTCGTTGCTTTTTGACATTCCTAATTTGAAGTTGTTTATATTTCCAAATGATATTATGAAAACTCATGGGGGACTTTTTGTGTTTATGTCTGTTCTTGGAATGTTTAATTCCTGAGGACCATCGAATGTTGGGGCAAAGAGGGTTGTGCCAAAGATGCATACAATTATGGTGAAAAGGAAATCTGCTTTTTTATGTATTTGAATTTTATTAAGAGATGGAATGTCACATTGTGTTAGAATTGCAAGGAATTGGCCAGCTTGGTCAGGAATGTAGGCAATGACCGCGGTCCCGAGATGTGAGGTGTAGGATCAAGCCGGGGACGTTATTGCGGAGGGGGTAGTTTCCCCACCTCCTGGAAAAAAGTAAGATGACGTCCTTGTTCTCGAGCACTTTTGAATCGTATGCATTTCAAGTATACAAAAATGCTTGGATGTCACGATTGTGCAAATAAATTTAGTTAATATTTAATTCATTAAAATGTTGTGCTGTGCCATTGTTCGCTATAACAGAGGGCGTTGCAAAATAATGAATAATGATTAAGCGACAAGGGATTAAGTACTTGTAATCCGTGAAATTTCGTGCAGAAAAAATTTCGTACTCGTTAAAAAAAAACGATTCATCATTTATAACATTGGGTCCACCAGGGTTCATGAAATTTTCAAATATTCAGGTTTACAATAATTGCATAGTATTTGTAATATTAGTTATTTTCATACAGTTTCTGCTGATCTACTATTTATGCTTACATTTCATAATTAAATTTGCATGTTAATTCGTCAGTGCCGCATAAATTTGTAAGCGTCTGCGTAGTCGTTTCTTATTTAACCGTAGATGTTGGGATCTCGAGAATGGTTCGTTCTTTTTACTTCATGGTACTTTTATTTCAGGCTATTTATTTTACCCTTTAATAGGGAAACGCACAGACTCCTGCGTCATCAGATCAACAAATCACTCTCGGGCTCAGCAATGGCTGTATGTTACTTTTTATATTAATGCCAGTCTCAGAAGCTGAAGGCTTTTTTTAAATTTTAGTTACAGATGACGAACTGAAAAAACTTGCCGAAAGATTCACCAAATTGGACCAAAATAGAGATGGAGTTATTAGTAGGGACGAGATTATGGCTGTGCCTGGGCTCTTAGAGAATCCACTTACAGATAGGCTCATCGAATTATTTGACACAGACCAAAATGGAAGCATAGATTTCAATGGTTACAATTTTGATAAACACATATAGCTAAAAAATGATGATTGTTAATCCAAATCAATGCATAAAAAGAAATATATTTTCAGAGTTTATAAACGGCATGTCAAAAATAAGTATGAAGGGTGATGCAGCTTCTAAGCTCCAATGTGTTTGCCTTTCATTTATTACTTAAATGTATATGTTTTTTATTACCATTTTACTATTACGATTCCAGTTGCATTCTCGATTTATGATATTAACAATGATGGCTTTATCACAAATGTTGAATTATTCACTCGTTTGAAGTCTCTAATTGGTAAAAATGTTGATGATGAAATGCTCCAACAAATAGTGGATAAGACGATCATATACAATGACAAAGACGCAGATGGACGTATTAATTTAAAAGAGTTCACTGACGTAAGTTTGAAATTCAATTTTTGAGTTGGATATATTCTTTATCAGGCATTATTCTTTTTACAGTGCATTCTAGGGACAGACGTAGTGAGGAATATATAATTAAAGGACATTTAGTATAATTTTAGTTTACAATGTTTTGTTGTGTGGTTTACTCAGTAAAATCGGTTGTTTCAATCCGTTTTTCAAATGATTGAAAACATTGAATAAAGAAAAGGCTCCTAAAATTGTCAGGCTATCTGAAGACTGAATTATTTTCGAGCCGGAAAATATTTCAGTATGATGAACAAGACTCAGGAGATATTCCTGATATTAGCACAATTTACGAAATGTGGGAACTTATCATTTATTAATTGTCACACTTGTTAATAGTCGCAGACTCGGGTAACCAACGAAATGATACGATGAGCAAAGCGTTATTTCGATGCCCTGTAATTGGTGTAGGAATTAAGATATTCTTGATGGTTGGAAATTGGCATACAACCGGAAATTATGAGCTGCTCCGTCAAGATACACGTAATTCCTTAAATCACGCAAATAACCGAGCTAGGCATTGCGATACTCAGCTTGAGCGACACGAAAAAAGTTGAGGGAAGCGTGGTCGTGAGATATTTTATCAGAAATTTCGAGCATTCTGTCAGACAGTTACAACTTGGAAGGCGATTGCAAACATTATCTCAGGCATAGATCATGAAATAACACAAGTATAGCTGCCTCTAGTTTCCAAACTAACATTGAGATGCAGAATTCCACCGCGATGGCACTTATAAATGTGTCCTTCGTTATACGTTCTGACTTTTCTAATAGGATTTGTTTTGGGCTTTTTTTTTACAAATTCGAATTGATAGATTGGATAGTGTAAAATCACAATTTTTTCACATGAAGGTGGTCTAACATCAAACCAGCGATGAAGTATTTTTATCGTACATTTGTCGAGATAAGGATGTTTTATCAATAAATATGTAAAAATGATCAGATATGAACAAAATATAAAGGTTACAATAGAAATGAAAATGGGGAATATGTTTTTATGCTATATCCCAACATTAGAATTTGCCAGGGAATGAGTTAGTTTCTTGGGCATGAGGCTCTCCAGCCGCTCACTTTCAGGAAGACACATGTTGACTTCTTCCAGTGCTATTGCAACGTTTCCCAAGGAATTATGGATACGTCCCAGGACTGAATGGATGTCATTTACCTTCTGAATCTGTTCTGTATATTTTGCAAATCGATTTCTTTTTTCTATCAAGGATGTGTACTGATTTAAAATTAATGTCTCAACCTGGAAAGAGTAGTGAAAAATAAATTAGTGTAGGATGAATGAATGATTATAATTTTTATGCTGATGTCCACCTCATCAACTGAATTTAATGAAACAAAGATTAAAAATTGTGAATCAAACAATGATTGCATAATGGAATAAGGTTTATACGTAATTTCATTTCTAACAATACGTTTAAGAAAATGAAACCTCCAAATAAATATTAATATTCAAAATAATATAGCTTGGTGGTAGCATTGGTGGGCCAAGAATTATGTTTAAATAACAGCCTCTTTTTTACCTCTTTGATTCTTGAACACATGGCATTCTGCTCAGAAGTAGTTCTTTCAGAACACAGTCTCAAATGTTCCTGATATCTCAGACAAAGTTCTGCCAAATGCTTGGGATTTAATCTGTACAAATTCAAGTCAGCTTGACAATTTGATGCTGAGTTGCCATTGATTGGAACTAGAGGGTAACATATTGGAATACTGAGCAAGTTGTTCAAATGTAGATCATCATTGTTCTCAGATACTCCCTCTGTCACCACAACTATCTTGTTTATAGGTGGATTCTTTGGTGTCAATTTGTTCTTGACAAGAAGTCTGGGAGAGTTTTGAGCAGAGTCTACATATAAAAATGCAACAGTATAAATCAACCATGTACAAAAATTCAGTTCTAAATGCATTTTATTAATTTAAAAATAAGTTACTCTTTCAGAAAGAATTAAATCAGTTTATGAAACCAGGATGGGGCTCGTAAAAAAACTGTGATTAATGGATTGATAGTTAGAATAAGCCCAAGGTTTTAAGAAATTAACAATAACACTGCTGCTGGCCACTGTTGTACACCCTCATTTTAAATAATATTGGCTCAATAGTAAAAATGGCTCAAAGTCCAGAAAGCACAACTTTTGTTTTAGATGTCTTGGATAGATATCATGATTAAGGACAAGGATAAAAAATTAGGCAATCAAATTTTAGCTGATCAATTGCTGCGGCCAGAGATAGAGGATTTGTCTAAATTGTTTATTTGCAGCATTTCCACAGTGGGACACTATTAGGTTTTGTTGTTGGCATGGAAGAGATTTATAGATATTTGGCTGACACTTCAGAGTGGTCATCTCTGAATTAGGAATCGACCGGGGACCCCGGCCTAGGCAAATTTTAGCAGGGGAATGACATAAATCATGTAAAAGAAATTCAAACACTTTTTTAAATGTGGATGCTTATTCCATATCAGAATCCAAGTTATCATAAATTCTGTCATTTCATGGAATAAAATCGTCTGGATACTTGGGCATTGATTGGATTGACGTACTGCTCTGATGTTATACTTAAGAAACACTAATATTTCCACATTATTGTGCAAAAGTCTCAATCTGTCTTTCCTTTGCCATTTTGAACTCCTTTTCACTATCCCTTGATTTATTGATTTGCTAGCGTACCCGGCCACACTTTGCTGCGGCTCAGTCTGGTTAAATGGAAAAGAAAGAAAATCAAAACAATCGAACTCATAAACATACAAACATTCATTTTTATTTTTCTAAATTTGAAATAAAAATTTTTATAAATTAATGTAATTTAATTTTATTGCTTTTTAAATTGAGAATCTCTCAAGAGTTGGTTATATGGAAAACAAATATGTAGACAAACATTCATTTTTATATATGTAGATTTATTTGATTAAAGTCCATTGCGTAACTGAAATAATTTGGACAAATGATCAGACTATCATTTGAACTGGGAGGTGGGCTTAAATACACTCTTGCCAGCTTTGCCAAGGCTGATAGCTCATTCTGGCACACCTTTCAGAAGGAAAGAGGGTCATCAAGACACCAAAACGTTTTTTCTTCATGCACAACTCTATTTCCCTCTCCGCCTCCTTAGATACATTCTGGGCCACTCCTGCACAGAGATGTCATTTCAGCAACAAGATTAGGGGAGGCCCCCCCCCCCAAATATCGCCCCTGCAATGGCCAAAAAGTATCATCTTCGTCCTTTAAGTCTGCTTCCTAAAAGTCTGAATCTCTCTTGGAATATGATTGAGGTTGATAATCAAAGATAGTTAACAAAAGAATAATAAACACAAGTTTTATATTAGGAAATGTTTATAAAATTAATGAGAGTAATTTAAGAAATGAAGCTTGACATGATGGAATTACCTTAAATATCACTGAATTTCCATGGTAGCATTGACAATAGTTTTAAGGATTTGGACAAAAGCAGACTATTATTATATATTATATTGTCCTATAATATTGTCAATACGTTAGAAGGTTCTACCTCAAAACATGAATTTTATTCCCCGGCCCAGGCCAAAAATCTCCCACCTTTGATCCCTACTCTGAATCAACCCAACACTAAAAAATTACACAAGACCATCAGTAATAGATCACCAGCTAGTGCAGCAGTGGAGAGATTATTTTCATTGGGTTGCCTCTCCAATCAAATATGTCAAATGGATATTTTGAAATGTCATGCAATAATTCATGCATTTAGCAAATATGGTAAAAATATATATATATAAATGTGATATTTATATAAATATATTTATAAATTTTTGTGTTTAATATATCCATTTTTTTAAAATAATTGTTCATGTGCTACTTTTCAATAAAATTGCTTTGATTTCATTTAATATTGTTTGAGTTCTTAACAACAAAAATACATTAAAAAATAGTCTTGCCAATACCAATATTCTTCTCTAAAAGTATTGGTCGATTCGAAGTCTAAATAAACTACGATGTGTTTTCGAAGAATACTTTCAAGTAGAAATCTGAAAGCGGATGTATGACTGCTCTTCAACTCAAGCGAATTTATTTTGGTTAGTTTAGTTAAAGGTAATGTTTGTATTTTGTGCGAATAGAAATAATGGATTTAGAAAGTGAACAAACTCCTAGGCTAAGCTATTTTATGCTCGTGAACACAAATATTTCGGCATTGAAACACTTGTTAAATTTTAAAGTCATACCAGTCCCAATTGGTTTGCTAGTGGTGCAGGATCGTAAATCCTCATCCCTCTGAAGCGCAAGACGGCCCTCCCCAAAACTCTGTTCGTTACCCATAACGATACCAACATATGATTTTCTTAACACATAAACAGATGGAGTTGGTTAAGAGATACAAGCTTACATTACAATACTTTGAATTTCCAAAGAAATTGTTTAAAAAATATTGTTTTATTACTAAACACTTGTAAAATATTTACAATTTCTGATGAGTTAATTTTCAAAAAATATTCAAAAATAATTTTTATTATTTCATAGCAGAGCTACTGTACAGCAATGCTTTAATTTTAAAAGCAATTAGTTGACGCTTATAAACGTAAACGCTTGTCAATTGATTTTGTCAACTTTGATCGGTCGGTTTAGTTGGTAGGTGGTGCGAGCCGGTTGCATCATGCTGGTTTTTCAGTCCTTGTTATTTGACAGTTGCATCATGAAGAGGCTTTCGTAATTTACTTAATCATAAATTTGTCTATTTCGGTGTTCATTTCTAAAATGCCTCAATCTATTGACCTCACAATCAATGATGACGAGTATCAAACAGTGCTCAAGTCGGCATTTCCAGTTATCGAGTATCACATGTTGGATAAAACTAAATACTTTCCACTTGTGGTTGTCAGCGGCATTGCAGTCAGGTCTGTGCTTTATCCGCTAACACTGATAAAAACCAGAATGCAGGTTCAAACGTCAAGAGACGTTTACTCTGGAACATTTGATGCGCTTGTCAGAATAGTTAAAAGTGAGGGCCCAAGGGGGCTTTACTCTGGCTTTTTGGTGCACAACTGCTCAATGGTTTCTCAAATGACTTTTCTGACCACATATGAAGGAATTAGACACATTCTGACTGACAAATATTCTTTAAAAGTAACCAGAAAAAAGCTTTTGTGGCTGGTGGGATAGCAAGTGCTGTAGCACAAACTATCGTTGTTCCAATTGATATAGTTTCTCAGCATTTACAAGTCAGGTCAATTTATTTGGGCTCTCAACAACTTACCAAAAGGTCAACACATAGTCACAAACATTGCCAACATTCAATTACAAGTGCTCCAGCCGATGCTCGGGGAATCATATTTTGCATTTTCAAGGAAAGTGGTTTTCGAGGGTTCTACAAAGGATTTTTTATTTCTGTGATAACATACGGTCCTACCTCAGCTGTGTGGTGGTTGACATATGACTATTTTTGTGGTAAGTAATTAAACTTGTATATGGGGGTAATGCTTATTTGCAAGGATTTTTGGATTTTGTTCCAGATTTGTTATCTTCATTGTCACCTGTTCATTTCCCTCGGTTATTAATCCAATGTACATCAGCAACCCTCAGTGGTTCAACTACCACGTTCCTCACAACTCCTCTTGATGCAGTTAGAGCCAGAGTCCAAGTATGTACAACTAAACCGACAAGAACCATTGTTGTCTAGTATGAAGCAATGACAACTTTTATTGTCATTGATGAGGTACCAATGGTTTTAGATCTTTACTTATGAAATCACAAATCTCATAAATCCATTAAACCATTCCTAACATTGTTGCACTTCTTCAGGTTAGAAAAACAAAGTTCTTAGACACACTGATGACTTTGTGGAAGGAGGAAAGATGGAAAATTTTTGTGAAAGCTCTCTCTCCAAGACTAATTCAGAATGTAATTTCTTCATTTTTTGTCATTTTGGGATATGAGACAATCAAGAAGTGGAGTTTGTCAGGCAAATATAAAAATCAGTTCCATTTATAAAATCCATGTACGTGATGTGATTACCATCAGGATTTAAAATTGAGAATGAAACATCAAGGTTGAGTCACATATTAGGAAATGCACATTAATATCTATTTTTATTAATGACTGTCCAGTAGCTTTTATTCTCATCTATTATTTTCCTGTGGGATGTCTTCTTGACATCACCTATTTTCGAGTGCGTTTGTCATGAGTTTATTAACACAATAAGCGGCATAATTTGCAAAATTAACAGGAGCGTTGTAGAATATGAGTTTGCAGTCAACTTGCGTTCAAATATGTTATCCTAATGTTTGCTATCCCTTAAATTATGATCGGTATCAATCCCGGGTATGATCTGTTTATTTTCTTATTTTCCAAATTTATTCAGTCAATTCAGTTTCCATCTTTTCTTTTTTCATGTTCTTTGGAGAAACCGGGCATGAAAGTGTAAAGTCCCGATAAAATTCCGACAAAAGACGCTGTCAGTAGCTGCGCAAAGGACAGCCTTTTCTTAATTAGTAATCTCCTCATCTAAAAACGTGTTCAGAATTATTTATGTTCAATTTGAAATATACCACTACTTACCACTGGCGATATGAATATTGGAGGACGATATTCGATGATATAAACAACGGACATAGAATAAGTAGCGAGATAGCGTGTTTAGATCGGGAATTATTTTTGGCTTGCACGTGGGCTGCCGCTATAAGCCCAAGCCACAAGGTTGCTTGAGGGAGGGGCCTCAATGAGGGGAGGAGCTACATTTTGCAAACAAATTTGCCGAACGAACTGCCAGTATAATGCAGGTTCTAACCTCGGGCCTTCACAACGAACAAAATAGTGCCAGCGTAACTCGTTGTTTATCCACGTATACATTCTACCAACTCAGTTACAGCGAGTGCAACAATTAATCTGCTTGAGGAAGATTTCGCCCATTTTGGCTGCCCTCACTCAACAGCGACTGACAATGCACCATCCTTCATATCAGAAGAATTCCAAAGCTAATGCAAGGAACCAAGGTGCAAGGGATTACGCACCTTACAGGGGCCCCCTATCATCCAGCCATAAACATTCAAGCAATCTTTGAGGAAATCACCCCATTCGCCTAAAAAAAAAAAGCATTACAAGACTTTCTGATGATGTACAGACGGACGCCTTTGGATTTAGGATTCTCACCCAGTGAGAGTTACTAAACGGACGTCAGATCAGAAGCAGGTTGGATGCTCTTATCCCTTCTCCGGCAACACTGCCCAGAAGAAATAAATGAAAGCTCTCAAGCCCCTCAATCAGATTACAAATGAAAGCAGAAAAGAGTTTCCCAGAGGGCACTCCATGTTATGCACTGTACGTGGGGCCCAACAGAACCAAAATGAATTCCAGCTACGGTTATTAAAGTCCTAGGTTCGAGAACAGTACAAGTCCGGGTTCATCCAAAAGGATCGTTTGGAAACGTCATGTGGATCAACTTCGCATACGCTATGGGGTTGACCAGGACTCAAACCCAGGTGAAGAAGCAGAGGACATTGCACTCGCAAACCACCGCAGTGGAAGCACCAAAGGATGTCCTGGAACCGGGACCCTCACCAACTGTACCAGCTCCAGTTTTAAATGGACCTGTCCCAAGGCGTTCAGAAAGGATCCGCCAAAAGACGCTTACAGCGCCTTCTCGGCCAGTGGGGAGGTGCTGTGGAGACAAGTGCATGTTGTAATATCTATGTTGAATATTTAGGGCCACGCCCACTTCGCGGTTCCAACCTCGTTTATTGTTCCTTTGTCTTAGTAGTTGTTGTGGATTATTGGCGAATAAACGTTCTTAACTAAACCCTCCGTTGTTGGACGTTACTCGATATTATTTTACGTTATAATACAAAACGTAACAGATGGAGTCCTGGGGTGAAAATGTGTTCAAATAAACATGACCTAGACGTCTAATTAGAAAAAAATTAATTAGATGCCGATCATCGATGGCTGGATAATTTAGGACTGGAAGGGACAAATAGACACTATTCACCATTGTTGTTGGGTAACGCGTTTACTTTACTTAAGTACAATCGGAGTACTTTTTACTTGCAACAAAGTACGGAAATTTTTCAGTATTTTTACTTGTAACAAAGTAAGAATTTCGGAAATACTTTTACTTCTTTACTTTATTAGTTACAAAGTAACAAAACTAAACCTTTGATGCGGTTGGTTTCACAATATTACATTAATTTTATCACACAGTGAACTTTTAAATTCTGAATTAAAGAGTTTTCCACATTGGAAAATTTACAATTAACATTCATTTGAATTTGAAAGAGGAGAAATCTAGAATAAATATTTGCGGCAAGCTCTTTTGTGTCACAAACATGAAAAGAACCGAAGCGCTTCAAAGTTCACTGAAGGTGGCTTTCTCGTGCGATGTCGCGAATTTGTATAGAATATTACTAATCTTCGTCGGAATATCCTGTTATAAATGGATGATAATTATCATCATAGATTATAATATATCTCATCACGATCAACATCATTATCACTATTAAATGAATATTCCAATAGTTTTTTTCAATCGGTTTAGTGATTTTATACGAAACTGGAAGCCACAAAAACCGTAAGGAAAATAAAAATTCACCCATTAGAATAATTTGTGAATAAAATGAGCCTACATTCTCTTAAATCTGTAAAGGTTTGATGTGAAACAGTGGCGTATCCCCCTGGGTTCTAACCTCCAGAACTGCTAAATAAAAAAAAATGGCTAAAAATATTTTACAACTGGTTTTAATTATCGATATCTCGATATTTAACAAATATGATAGACATAACATTAGAAAAATCATGTCCGAAAAGATAAAACCTAAAAAAAAAAGGTCTTCAAAAATCAAAACCCCTGAAAAAATTCTGGGTGCGCCCCGTGAAATCAACGATCTTGAAAATAACGCATTTAACAATTGTTTGGCTCCAGAAACATTCAAAAATCTCAACATCCATACGGAAATTCAAAATCCAATATAATATACAGTGCAAAATAGATAGGAAGTACCCATTTTTTGACGATGTCGCAACCAATATGCTTCGAAAATTACTCAAATTTTAGTATGTTATGTAAAGTGTGCTTCGAAAAGTTTACATTGAATTTGGTAAAATATTATTTTCAAACTTATTAAAAAATCCAAAAAATGTGTTGTTTTCGGCGTCCAAAAAAGATAGAAAGGAAACGTGAAAAGTCAATAATAACAACAAAAATTTATTTTTTTGACACAAAGTTATTTAATATGAAATTATATTTCCATTTTCTCTATTATTTTAAAACATCTTTTGTCCATCGACAAAATTAATTTTTTTATGTTGACTAAATATGCGTTGTTTATATTTCTCTCTTGGAAAAAGGTCCTTGTCGGCTTGGAAGTATGGATTGGGGCGTTATCCTGCTAAAATACGTAATAGCACCATACACTCTTTCAGCAAAAGGCAGGAGATTGTTTTCCAATACGTTAATATAATCTGCTGATTTTGCTTTCCTTGTAGAAAGGCTAGATCAGTGTGTCCATCATGTGAAATTCCTGCCCAAATCATGTTTGTTCGAGCTCCATGATTTCTGCTATATAATGATTCCTTCTCCAATCTAAGGTCATGCCAATAAAACTGATAGCCATCAGGTCCATCTAGATTTTTTTTTTTCATCAGAAAAACTTATGTTGGTCCAACCTTCGCTGTTTTATAACATTGTTTTGGTCCACTGAAATCTTGAAACTTTGTGATGTTTTTGCAGAGCTGGAACCTTCAAACTCTTTCCATATTTGAAAATCTTTTTAAATTAACGTTAAATTTAATTCTGTTCTTAGATGGTTGGCAGAAAATTTACCCGACGATGCTCTTTATCAAATCAAAATGCGGAAATAGAATTGTTGCTGAAGGTGATTTCTGGTGGATTTCTGTGCTCTCACAAAGACTGTCCCAAGAATTTCTGAATTAGCAGGAAAGAGGCCTTGCACAGCCTCACCGACAGTTCGCAGTGGTGTTTAGCAACTCAAAATTGCTGAACTTACAGAATGAATAATTTTATTTTTTTTGCAAATTCAAAAACAAAATTATTAATGAAAATATACAAAACTGTTCTGTTTCATATTTAAAATTATCTAAAATTTATAAATAAAAATATGAAATGTGTGCAATGCATGTAAAATGGTTACAAAGACACCTTAATGAGTCTTAAAATTTTTATTTAAATAACTTTATTTATGGTCTAAAAATCGTCCTACAATTTCAATTTTGTCTCGGGCATGTAGTAAAATGGGGTACGTCTTAAAGCAAATGTTGTAAGCCTACCAAAATTTGAACCAAAATGCAACAAATCAGATGGAAATACTAATGACTCAGTCCACGCAAACAAAAGTAGAATTTTTATCCGATTCGTCCACTTCTGCACATGAGTAATGCGCCCATCTATGGTAATGGCAGAATGGCTGGTGATTGGGGAAGATTTAGGCTTGGCAAGTCATGGCGGCAGCAGAGCTGGAAGCGGCAGAAATTACATCCGTAAGCATATCTGTTGCCTCTGCCGTCAGAAAGTCTACTTCAGTGAAAAACAGATCTGTTCTCAAACCATATGCCAGATTTTCTAAAGCCATTTATGACATTATCCAAAATTCCTGGAACTGAATCTAGTTGAAAATGTTTGGGGAATGATTCTCAATAAATTATATGGACACGGAAAGGGATATTTGGTAAAAGGAGATCTGGAAGAGGCTATAATGAAGATGCCAATGAAGACATAGCTTGGAAAAAGAATATTTATTTAGATTTTATAATTATTAAGAATATTGTATTTTTAACACAATTAATAATGTTCTAAATATGAACATTCTAATACTTAGAAGTGAGATGCAATGCAAGGATGCATAGGATTGTTGGCCAAATGACGGACAAAAGCCAACTCCCAGGCAGCGACTTTTGGTACCCTTTCTCGTGACCCTGGACATCTCTATAAAACTGACAAAAGTCGTTGCTAGTGAGTTGGCTTTTACCTGTCACTTCTCCAACCATCGATGCACAGTAGCGATAATGAAGTTAACTGAATGGTAGATATACATCAATCAATTTTATTGTTGGGGTCGCCACAGCATGACAAATATCCTCGAAGGGTCGCGGTACTGGAAAGGCTGAGAACCGCTGCCTTAGTCGATTTATGAGAGTGAAGCAGCACGCTACAATAATTCTAAGTATATTATATAAGTATATATAATAAGATGGACATCACAACTTAGATCAACTTAATATTAGTGACTATTTAAGCAACTTTGATCTTCGCATCCTCTTCAATTCGACCTCTTTAGTATTACATTGACCAAGGGGGATGAGACCAATTAATGACAGTGTGTGCTACTTAATGGATAATAGTAATTTAACAATTGAGAGTGTTTATTGCATAGATCGTTCACATTTCTAGTTGATTATACAATGAATCTCCGTCAAAAACTCCCAATAGCAAAGCAATCATTCTCATCAACAAAAAGCGGAAGCATCAATATAACTCGAAGGACTTCATAAAATCTCAAAGTTTCAAAGAATCCAAGAGGCCATCCTTACACCGCCATTTGAAGCACTAGCATGCCACCAGAAGTGTTTCTTAATCACAGTGAGGCAGTCTCAATAGAAAAACTCGAGCCAGCTCTTGGAAGAATGCCATCTGATTGCAAATAATAATAAACAATCACTTCTTAGTCAATAACATTACCCTTTTTAAATGTAAATAAAGAATTGTTTTGCAATAATTATTATTAGTTACGGCTTTTTTCTACCTCATAAATCCTGGATTTCCTAAACCAGATTCAGATCCAACTTCCTCAGTTGTTTTTGAAGACTCACCCCACTTTCAAAATTTGCTTAAACAAATTATAAACCTATTAAAAATTTACTTAGCTCTTTATAAATATTTCTGTTTATGTTTCGTGAATATTTGCTTGAAACTCCATGTGAAGTTTGCTCTCATTCAATTAAGTTCTCTGACTAATGCTAGTGACGACATGTTGACGAATCTCCGGAATTACCTGCTAATTGCCAGTTATACAATTGTCATTTTTTAATTCATCAATTTATATTATTTATTTACGTTCGATTTAAATAACAACTGCTTATTAAAGAAATAAATAACCATATGTTTTCTAGTGCTTATCATTTATCCATTCTTCTCACTGTCCATAATTATTTATCGTAAAAAAGCCCATATCCATAAATCAACTCATGAGTGATCTGAGGGCAAACCAAAATTTTCTATCAACTACTAAACTTTACTTCTTCAATTTGAACCTTTAAAAGTTTAATTTCTTTGGATTCATATCTTGAAGTGCTTTCTGGAACGAGCTGTAGAACTGGTTTCGGAGTAGATGTAGATAATTTAAGAGATGTGATGGGTTGGAAAATAAAAGTTCTGATGGACCGAACGAGAATAAAGAATGAGTAAAATAAATAAATAATAAGTAAATAAATGAAATGTATGATCATAGAATCCATAACAACTTGAACATAAACAACAATAATAATTGAAGGCGGTTTGCGAATGATAGCTAAATATTTGTCGTAGTTATTGGAGATGCGTCAGACCAATTCCAAAATTTCCCCACGGAATAATCGAGTGGAGGTATGTGGTTTTGGCGCATGCAACGCATGAACAAATTACTTTAAAGTTGAACATCGTAAGGAGATGTTATGTCGTATAAATAATTTATAAATGACTAACACAACAATTAACATCCGTCGAATGCGATGAAAATAATTGGGAGTGTGGCTTTGTGTTAAATCGATTCACACGCAACACAACATCGGCTCTGCGTCATAGCAGCCGACTGCAAAACTACGGTTATAACTTGGTGACTGGCAACATAAACAAGCCATCGCTATAATGATCGCTTTCTGAACAACGTTTCAAATATCTTTTTATAAGCGGACTTCCATAATAATGAGGTGCCATTTTTATCAAACAGTTTTATCATTTAGTTTATGTACGATCATCTTTGCACTGTGGTTATCCGGACGACTCTCGAACTGGAGAAGTTTGTCCCATGGCGAGCTCAAACCTTTAAAAGGTTAGAAAAGCGTTTTCAGAAAATTCCTAGGAATTCGAGTGCCACCTGGTCATGTTAGTGTTAACGACTACACTTAAAGTTTGAAATTGCTTTGAAAAGTGACTACTACAATTCCGGTTCAACTATCAATTCTAAGTGATTTTAAACCTACCTTCTCTGATTTTTATTGTGGATAAGAGCCTTAAATTGTAGGACTGACTTGTAGGATCAAAAAAGATAGTTAGCTAACTGTAGGAGGGTTAAGAGAAGTTGAAAATAGCTGAAGTAATGCCCCTGTTTCAGTGTAACAATTGAATCGCTTGTCTTCCAGGAAGCAGGTCAGAAATTTTGATCAAGAAACAACTAACAGAAACTGTCAGCAAATGCAACTTGTCAGAATACTGTCGCCGAGTGAAGAAAACGATTTTAATAAATGAAGCTGAAAATATTTTATACTGTCCAATACCTAAAGTTGCTTCAACCAGCATCAAACTTGCACTGGTCAGAGAAGTGAGGCAAATTGTCAATGGCTACAACGTACACAACTCCAGCGAAATGTTGAAGGCAGGGTTTGTGAAACCTCGCAAATTCCCCAAGATCCGGTTGCAGGGACTGCAAAAGTTGATAGTCGTTCGACATCCATTCGAGCGCCTTCTTTCAGCTTACCTCGACAAGTTCAAAACTCGAAACAAATGGACAGAACATTTCCAAAATAAATATGGCAGCTACATCGTTAACAAGTACAGAAAGAGTCGTGCTGCATCTGAAGATGTCACGTTCATGGAATTTCTAGAATTCCTTACTGACGAAACGACAACTTGCGAGAATCGAATGAACCCTCACTGGGCACCATATTGGATTTTATGTCACATTTGCAGAATCAAGTACAACCATATCATTCGTTTTGAGAATTTAACTCAAGGACTGAACACGTTTTGGTTCAAAGTTTTCGGGAAACATCTAAATGAATCGCTATGGACATGGGAACACAAGGGACTCCACGACACAAAACCTTTGATGAAAAAATACTTTCATAAATTGCCTTCACGTTTGATGAATAAATTGTACAAATTATATAATCTGGATTTTACGATATTTGGATATGACCGCATTTAACAACTTAACGATAATTTTTACTCCTCCTTTGAACTTTCAAATAAAATCGCGAAAAACAGATGTTACACTGTACATATTCACTTGGAGTAATTAGCTAACAGAAGCTTCGAGTTAACATGTTGCTGATATCTTCCAAGTCGTCTTTTCTGGGGACCTCGTGACTTTTCCAATGTCAAAATGAAATATCTCCTTAAGTTCCTTACGGAACTGAGAAACAAAAATTCAACCATTTTCGGAAAAAATTTTGGAAGATCGAACGACCGGAAAGACATCCCTGGATTTGTGGGCTACTTTTTGAATCATTGAGAATCCATAACTGAAAATGACTTTTTACCTTCGATATTATCAAGAGCGAAACATCGAGAACAAGGACAAGTTCTTAAATTTTATCAACAAATTGCTCATTTGAGCTTTTATGAATTCTTCACCGGAGCAAGGTTAAACCATGAAGTCCACATTAGCAACAGATAAACTACACAGCACTAATTCATATCCAATGTTCATTTAAAGTCAATTACTCCTAAGTGACCAATTACTTGGACATTGATGCTTTGTCACCATTTTTTGCTTGGATTCGACAAAATCAGTTGAACTTGTTTGAGGTGCCAGTATATAAACGAGTTAATTTATTTTTATTCTGTGGGGTACTGATACTTAACAGGAGGTATTAGATTTGAACGTTTATTGAGAAGCACGTGGAATGATCGGGAGCGAGTGGTGCTCGTCGATTGAGAGATTGAAATATTGAAATATTGAAATATTGAGATATTGAGATATTGAAATATTGAAATATTGAGATATTGAGATGCGTTTATGAAATTGCGATCGCGATGCTTTAGAGCTAAATGTGGTCACTGGAGCTTCACTCCAAAGATACCGAATATTGCATGTAATAAATTCAATTTAATTAATTTTGAATTTATATTGTTCCGCTACAGTTCGTGTGGAATCAATCTATTTTAAATTCACTCTAGTAGAGAATGACTCCGAGAATGGTTCGGCGCAGGAGATAAATTACAAATGGGATCTCAAAACAACTTCAAGTTTCGTCATGTATTTAACACTTTTTGTAATTAATGACTTCGAAATACAGGTAATTGTGTGACAAATATCTGATGCCGTCATAGTTTGGCCACGGCTGCTCAAGTGTTACGAACGTCAAGCTTTAGAAACAACGTCAAGGACTCTGTTTTTACGTCTGAGAGAACAAGCTTAATTAACCGATTAATTAATGGATGTAATTATTCTAGATTCTTGAAATATTAAAAATGTTTTGTTTGAAAATTGAATGAAGAACAATTTAATAAGGATTTTTCGATGAATTTGTAATTTGGATTGATGATACTGATCGTAACTTATTTATTGTTATTTATTGTTCTCTTTAAATGAATTACAAAATCACAAAATAAATTCATGTAAAAATTAAACTTTATTTATCACTTGTTCTTTTAATGATATTCATGAGAAAAAGACACAAATACCACATCATTATAATTACAGCCTTAAAGACTTGAAACTTCTTGTTTGAAACAAAATGAATAAATATCCTGAATTGCTTTGAATCATTTTGGATATCCAATTTTGAATCAAAATTTCCAGAGAACAAACAGTCAACAATATTGTGAAACGTCAAGTCTTAATGCGAACATTTGAAAACTATTGAAAATTATGGAAGTAAACGGGAACAACAGTTAATAGTTTAATAAACAACCGAATATAACTGTCAACTTTAAGCAATTAAGGAACTTGTCTACAGTCTTTCTACAACAACTACTATCGACAACTTCACCACGACAATGTAAATGTACTTCATTTATACAGCGCCATATGCATAGCGTCAGAGGCGCTTCTTGTCAACCATTTATATAGCGCTCCTTACCAAGGGCGCTTGCGGCAGTGCAGGCTGGGTTTCGAACACGACACATTACGACTGTTGCCATTACTGCCGTATGCAGGAACGTAACCCATTCGGCCAATCTGCACGCCACAAGCTACTCGCTGCAACTTCTCACCAACTTCCGAGTACCCCAGAACTACATAACATAGTTTTACAACAATTAACTATTTCAACAAAAACTATTGAAAATTATTGAAAAATAATATGTGAAATAAAATGACTTTGAAGCCACTGAGTCACGCTATTCTGGAGAGGAATTCCATTCTCTGGTTATCAGCAGACAATGTTTGAGTAGGGTCATTCAATTCAGCAAACAATTAATGTCTCACTTCAAGTTCACGAGTGCAAAATGTGATTACAAAATCTGAGTAGTGATCACTCACTTCAACAACGTGTTTTAATTTTTACATTTAATGCGCTTTAACTAAAGATAACAATATTATTTATAAGTAATATTTATTTATTTTTAAATGACCAAGTTGCTTCAACAAGCAGGCTGAGAAAGCGCGATTTCTTTTCCTTGTGACAATTACATGCATCTTAAGATTGCATTTGTAACTCTCGTGTGACAATTACACGACACGTAAGAATGCTCGTCCCCTTAATGGTGAAATTTCACATCATTTTGCAATCTCGATAAAACAGCTTTACCCGCTAGCTTTTTGTTATTTTTGTTGTTAAGAACACAAAAAAAAGTATAACATGAGTAAAGCACAAGAAATTAATTACCTTGTGATGGCTTTCAAACACGTCAAATCTTCAATGTGAACAACTGAACTTCAACTTTGGGTGAATTAAACTGAAATAAATACACGTTCATGGCTACTTATTAGTGTGTTGTTGTTAGTTTGTAGCTTGTGTTTTATGTGCCTTATTACATTAATAACATTGCAGTATATTGTAACTTATGTTCATCTGCAAGAAAATATGCTTTTAAAAAGCACAAATAACATGCATAAAGTCTGCATTTAAAAAATTGTACCAAAAAACTAACAGCTTAACATTAAAACGAACAGTAAAATTATTTAACTGTAAATTAAAATGCTTTACAAGCAGGAACATTTTCAAGAATTTTTCGGAAAATCAGAAAGAAATCGTCAGGCTAAAAAAACAAAAGGTTATCGTCATCAAAGTCAAGAGGGGCAGCATGTCATTAAAGAAGCTAACAGACAGGCAAATAGTTCTTTAGAATTGATTTGAATAATACTTGAATGTCGTCATAATAACAGTGATTGTGAAATAGTTGCTGCCGACGAGCACTTTATAAAGGAACACACCTGAATTGCTGCATGAATTAACAGTCGAACAGGAGGAAGGCATATACCGCTGACGACCTTCTTAAGGTGAGATTTTGTATTTGATTTGAATTCTGTTTGTTTTATTTTAAACATTCCGTGTTAATAGCGTCGAATATAATGTGAAAATCGTGTCGACCAGTGCTTACATTATGTGGGTTATGGAATTCTACTGGACTTTCAATGCGTGTATTTGTGTGTGTTTGTATGTGTTTGTGTGTGTTTGTGTGTGTTTGTATGTGTTTGTGTGTGTTTAAAGTAGTATTTGTCGCTTCTGAATTGAACTTCACTTCTGAACTCCATTTCAAAGTAAAAATTGTTTTTTGAGTAACGTAATTTCAATGGAGTTTATTTTTTAATGTCGGGAAGAAATATTTTTTGAATTTATGTTAGAAGCCTAATTTACGTTATTAGCATTATTTATTTGCTTAATTTACGTTATTAGCATTATTTATTTGCTTATTATTTTAAAAAAATATTTATTTTAAATTATTTATAATAAATTGTGATGGTCATTATTGATAATAAAAATTTCATTTTGTGACTCAAATTACTTGAAGAGTAAAATTGGTTGAATGTCACAAACCAATTTCATTTAACTATCGAGTTGTCGTATGAGTCACTTTTCATTATTTCTAACACATTGGTCTTTAAGATTTACAACAACAACAACAACAACAACAACACCAGCACAATATCATTCACGACCACCACATTATATCTGCGCCACGTTAGTGTATCAGTTACATATTGTCTATTAAATCATACTTCTACGCAGAGTCCATATGCCTTCCATGTTCCCAGTTAATGTTCCTAGTTAATGAACTTGACATAAATGGTTCCTTTGCTGTCTTGGCTGGCCAATAGGAAATAATGAGGTCATTCAAGTGAGCCCAACTGAATATGAATTGTCCAAAACAATGATAAACATCAGCAAAGGACCTTTCACGAGTGACTGCATGGAACTTTCAACTAACATGTTGTGACAATCAGAAGCATTTGTATGGATATTTATGGCTTGTCACTGTTTTTTGACCCTTCGACCTGATGATGATGATGATGATGATGACGATAATGATGATGATGATGATGATGATGAAGATGATGATGATGATGATGATGACGATGATGATGACGATGATGATGCATCATCATACCTGAATACGTCGCTAAGCAAACATGGCACCGAGGTTGCGGAAGAAACAAAGGAGTTTTTGGAGGCGCCTAATTATCACTATTAATTAGTAGCCTAATAATTTATTAATTATCATTATTCAAAATTAATATTAATTTGAAATTAACTGATTGCGAATTTTATTTTATTTCGTGTTATTTTTGTGTAAAATTAATTTGAGTTATTAAAATACTAGCTTTTTTTTTAAAGCGGCTTCGCCAGCCACACACGCGTAATCAATTTTGTTCACGCCGTTATTATTTACGTCCTTCACATTCAGCCAGCTACATGCACTCAAAGAACTGGGTGATTACGATGGTGCACCCGCAACGGGACTCGAACCCGTGCTACCATTGCGAGAGGCGAAGTCTTAAACATTAGACAATGCAGGAGCACTTGGCTCCTTGCTTTCAGTAGCTCTCGAATGTAAAGCTGGCAGGCTTATTAATAATTGTTATGTTATGCGACTTAGGAAAAGGTGAAAGTTGGAAAACTTGAAAGTTGAAAATAGCACAGTTGACCTAAGAATGGCATAGAAAATGACGTGTGCAAATTTCAAGTCGCTGTCGATCACCGTTTTGGACCTCTTTGGACAGACAGATGTACATATACGCACTTTGTTTCATATTATAGATTAAAAGAACGTTTAATAAACTAGCGGTGTTCATTCAAACCATCCACAAATTCCTCATATTTCATAATTAATTTTACAAAAATGTCTCACAAATATTGAAATTAAACTTTTAAGAAATCTCAGAATGGGAGATGCCAGCAGCATCGACGTATCAGGTTCGCATCAATTGCTCACTTTGATCTTCGACTCTTGAAATCACGTGCAATGTTTTGTTTTGTTTCAGATGTACTCGGAAGCACACGTGAAACGGTAATTAATTTGCCTGAAAATTCAAATGTCGAATCGAAAAAGAACGACAAAAAGGAGAAAAAAGACAAAAAGGAGAAACTCAAATCAGTCTCAGCATTGCAATTGGTTTGTCGCCGAAATTATGAGCATATTCTGTTAAAATGTATTAATTTGATCAGCTATCGTCGTCATCGTGCCATGGGAATGTTTGTTCAACTAATTTCTTACGAAAGAATCACTCGTGATGAAGTTTAATTGATCACTGATGATGACAATATGATGACAACAGCAACAGCAATAACAATATCAATAGCAGCAACAACAACACTAACAATATCAACATCATCAACAATACTAACAACGTCAATTACTACAACAACGGATGATTAAGGTTCTTTAAGCGGACCTCGTCTCGTTCGAATTAACATTTCCGGAAAGATTACGAATGTTTTACATTACGTTATTAAATTACTAATGTATTACATTATTAATGTTATTACACTACATCATCCCATAACTAATACATTATTAATGTTATTCTCAGGCATCAGCCGCTTTTTCTTACATTTATTTTCTGCAGGGTAAAACAATTCGAAATAAACCCAAACATGTTTGTGTTCATTTCAATTTCAGTTAAATTTTGTCGGCCCAAAAAATATTGTGCGATAAAATTTAAAGTAGCGCGAACCTTTTGCTTACAACGGTAACTTTCAATTATTATAACATGAAATAAATTCCGCTCAACAGTTCAGATTCTCTGACAAATGGGACATAATCCTCATGGTAATCGGTCTCATATGTTCATGTGCACACGGTTGTGCACTGCCAGTGATGATAATTGTCTTCGGCACCATGACGACAACTTTTACCAATTCCAGTGCCTTACAAAGTGCCGTCAACAATTCCGTCAACGACGGGTATTTGTTCGTTTTTCAACAATTTAAAAAAAAAATTAATAAATAATAGTTTCTAGTTGTCATAGTGTGTGTTTTATTCGAAAAATAATTTCCCAGGTTGGATGAATTCATGAACAGCATCAGGCAGAGTTCAATTTATTACGCAAGTGAGGAGTCTATCTTTACGAAGCAATGACAAAATTTACATTTAGCAAGTGATTTGAAATTTATTTGAAACGTTTCAGTCATTGGATGTGCGGTGCTGGTGGTTGGTTACGTTCAGGTGACAACATTCCTCATAGCATCGTACAGGCAAACATTTAAAATTAGAAAACGACTTTTTTCTTCCGCCCTTCACCAAGAAATTGGATGGTTCGATACGCACGATTCAGGAGAGTTAAGCACCAGAATTTCGGAGTGAGATGAACTTTTTCAACTTGCTGTTCTAACATTTACAATGCATTAGGAATATTAGGAGCAAGTTAAATAATCTTCTTGTGTTCAAACATTTATCACGATCTTGTTTCACCATTATATTAACAATGATTTCTCCCTTTACAGCGATGTCAACAAAATTCAGGAAGGTTTAGGGGACAAGATCAGCACATTTTTCCAATGGATAGCTACATTTGTATCTGGTCTAATCATTGGACTGGTTTATGGATGGAAACTGGCTCTGGTGGTGATATCTGTCAGTCCTCTGCTGGTCATTTCTGGAGGCATAATGACACACGTAAGTACATGCAGACGCTCTTCATTTCTTAAGAAAGTTAATGATTTCTTAGTGATTCTTCTAATACTTACTCAGATGATAACAAATGCGACGAATAAAGAATTATCGGCGTACGCTAAGGCGGGATCGGTGGCAGAAGAAGTCTTCACTGCTATTAGGACCGTCGTAGCATTCGGCGGTCAAGAAAAAGAATGTGACAGGTAAGAACATTTATTTGAACGATTATTAATCTCATTCATAATTTAATTTACTACATCAAAAACAATGTCTGCAGATATTACGTTAACTTGGAGCAGGCAAAAAAGTTCGGCATAAGGAAAGGAATGGCCAATGGAGCCGGAATGGGACTCGTTTTTTTCATCATGTTTTCGTCCTATGCACTCGCATTTTGGTTCGGTGGGAAATTGGTCAGAGAAGCTGAACTCCAAATCGGAGACATGTTAATCGTAGGTGGTTGAAATATTTTCGTTTAATTATTTTCTAGTAACAAATGGAATTTTGTTAAGGTCTTCTTTTGCATCATCATCGGTGCATTCGCACTCGGACATGCAGGGCCAACGATGCAAAGCGTTGGTACAGCAAGAGGAGCGGCCTATAAGATATGGAGCCTCATTGACAGAGTGAGTTCATCAAAAGTATTTGCATAAGTTGTTCATAACTGAACTTCAAAACCAATAAAAACCTGCTGCAGAAATCGAAAATAGATAGCAGTGATCCGGGAGGTAAAAAGCCTGAATCATTGGAAGGAAATATTGAATTTAAAGATGTTCACTTTCATTTTCCATCAAGAGAAGATGTGAAAGTGAGTGTTTACCCATAATTTCTCGATGGAACCAAGGTGATAATGCGAGCTTCAATTCAGATCTTAAGAGGATTAAACATGACTGTCAACAAGGGACAAACAATAGCTGTGGTTGGTGCAAGTGGATGTGGCAAGAGCACCGTCATACAGTTACTCCAAAGGTTCTACGACCCAATTCAAGGCTCAGTTTTAATTGACGGCATTGACATCAAGGAATTAAACGTCAAATGGTTGAGACAACACATAGGAATCGTCAGCCAAGAACCAATACTTTTTGCTACCTCCATTGCGGAGAACATTTCATACGGTTGTGACGGAGTAACTCAGGACCAAATTGAGGCTGCTGCCAAAGAAGCAAATGCCCATGACTTCATAACGAAATTACCCAACGTAAGAAGTTAAAATATGCTTTAAAAAATCTATTATAGTAACATCCCTAGGTATTTGCTTATTCATTAGAAATACGAGACTCTAGTTGGAGAAAGAGGTGCTCAATTAAGTGGAGGTCAAAAGCAAAGAATTGCAATTGCCAGAGCATTGGTGAAGAATCCAAAAATTGTCCTTCTTGATGAAGCGACTTCCGCTCTAGACACAGAAAGTGAATCATCAGTTCAAGCAGCTCTGGATAAAGTAATAAATGCATTTCCTAGTACTTCATTAATCAATTTATGAGCAATTACTGTGCAAATGTTTAATGCAAATAAATATTACACATAATGAACATTATATAACATAGCATAAATATTGCAGGTCCAGAGTGGGAGAACCACAATTGTCGTTGCTCATAGATTATCGACCATAAAAAATGCTGACGTCATATTTGGCATCAAAGATGGAGTTGTTCACGAATCAGGTACCCACGATGAACTCATGCAGCTTGGAGGAATTTACTACCGACTCGTCACTAACCAGGTTACATTTATTTACAAACACTTTAAAAGTGTTTAGATTTTCTCATGATCAAAGATTTATCTTCGAACAGAAAATGCATGAAACAGAAGAAAACAGTGAGTTAGTATTTTGCATTGTTTATCGAATTTTAAATAAATGTTTAAAAAACTTAGAAGAAACCGAAGAAGATGAAGAGCTTGCAGAGATTCCTCTTAATAACTTCGAACGCAAGCAGAGCATCAAGGGTCACGGAGAAGAAGTTGATCACGAGGATGAAGCTGGAGAAACACAAATAAATGTTCATCACATTTCCTAAATAAATTACTTTCGAGTCAATTTTGAAAGTCATTGAAAATTTTCAAACATAACTGCAGAAACTAAAAGAAAAAGAAGTTTCTTTGATCCGAGTCTTCAAATACAACAAGTCGGAATGGCACATCATTTTCATTGGATGCTTGGCAGCCATTGTTCAAGGAGGGGTTCAACCGTCATTTGCCATCATCTTTGCAAAGTTTTTGGGAGTAAGTTGTTGTTCAGAATTATAAGGAGTTACAAATAACCATCCACATCGATTTAAAATAAAATTTTCTTTGCAATCAACTTCCCTTTGCAGGTCTTCAGAGGTGGAACTTCTGAAAGCGAAAAAGAACATGGGGTCATCTTATACGCCTGCCTTTTTATTGCTCTTGGAGTAGCTGCTGGACTTTCAATGTTTCTGCAGGTAAAAATGAAATATAATAAAATAAAATGATCGAGTCAGGATAACCAAATCATCAACCAATCTGATTGCTCATCATATAAATACATCAAGTACATCCGTTTCCTACTTAATAATATCACACTGTAATGTTAATAATATCAAATATTTTTTAGGCAACAATGTTTGCAATTTCCGGAGAAAGGTTAACGAAAAGAATTAGGAGACTACTGTTTAAAAATTTTTTGAGACAAGTGAGATAAATAACATTAATTAAACAAAACATTTTAATCGATCGAATTTAATTTCAAATTATGCAAATCTTATAAATTGCAGAATATTTCCTTTTTCGATGATCACAACAACGGAGTTGGAGCTCTCGCAACTCGTTTAGCGACAGATGCTTCTGCAGTTCAAGGGGTGAGCCAAAATTTCAAATTTTCACTCAGCATGGATTCTTTACGAGCATTCCTCACCGACAAATAATTCTCTAGGCCACAGGTGTTCGGTTGGGCATGGCTTTTCAGAGTTTTGCCAGTGTGGGAGTCGGCATCATCATTGGATTCGTGTACAGTTGGCAACTGACTTTGTTGATCATTGCCTGTGTCCCGTTTATTATGGTTGCTTCAATGCTGCAAATGAAACTTGCAAAAGGTTTTTCAGGAAACAACAATTCAGCTCTTGAAGCCTCTGGAAAGGTTGGTTGTATTGAGATGCTCGAGTCTTAAGATGTCAATTTTATCTTATTCCTCTTATTCTGTATAATATAACAATGTAAAATGCTACGATTATTAATCATACAAGCATTAATTTTGTTATTAGTTTTTTTTATAAATATTTTCAAAGATAAGTAACAATAAAGATTTACGTTGTGAACAACCAGGTTGCATCTGAAGTGCTTTCCAACATCAGAACAGTTGCTGCTCTCACAAAAGAGGAAAAATTTGAAAACGATTATTGCCATTTGATTCGTGTACCACACAAGTTTGTTCTATTTTGATGACTGTAAACATTGATGCTACAGTAAATTACTTTGTTACATTTTCAGATCAAATTTGAAAAAATCACATCTTTATGGAATTTCCTTTTCTTTCTCTCAAAGTTTAATTTACTTTGCCTACGCTGCTATATTTTCATTAGGAGCCTACTTAATTAAAACAGGACAACTAGATTACGAGAGTATGTTCACGTGAGTATACCAAGCCTATTAGTAGCAATTATAAAACATTGATTGAATTAAATATTAACTTGATTCAGCGTATTTGGTGCTATTATTTTTGGTGCAATGTCTTTGGGTCAGGCGAGTCAATTTGCTCCCGATTACGCAAAAGCCAAAGCTTCCGTGAACAGAATCTTTGCTTTGATTGATAACGCCCAATCAATTGATGTCTACTCCGCTGAAGGCATGAAACCTGTGAGTACAAATGCATCTCTGAAATTCAGAATGATTTTATTCCTTTGATAATGGTAACAGTTGACCTATTGCTACTAACATTAAAATCTCCAATAGGACAAAATTTGATGAATTGAATCAAATAAGATTCAATCTCTAATCCGCATTTATAATCCGGTTTAAAACGCAGATTGCATGCAGAGGATCGATTGAATTCAAAAGTGTCACATTCGCTTATCCGACGAGGGAGAGTGTAAAAGTTTTGAAAAAATTGAACCTTTCGGTTCAACCTGGAACTACGGTGGCTCTGGTTGGAAGTTCCGGATGTGGAAAAAGTACGACCATCCAATTGCTCGAGAGATTTTATGATGCCCTCGATGGCAATGTTGTGAGTCGATTGTCTTTATAATTTGTTGAAATATCAATCTTACTTTGATAATTTCTTCAATTTCATAATATTTTACTTCAGTATCTGAGACACGAGAGTTATTTATATTTCTACTTAAACAAAGCTTATTTTGCAATTAACTTGGTATTGGTCACGCCGTCCAAATAACAAGCCAAAAGACAACGCAAGATTTGGAATTTAATCGCATTTAATTGATTTAAAGTAAAATAAATAATTTAATGCATTTGACCAATTTTTCTTTTTCTAACCAGAAACCGATGAGAACGTTTACTTAGATACATCGAAACAAAAATCTTTTGCAGATGTTGGATGGCAACGACCTAAAGTCCCTAAACGTGGCGTGGTTGAGGGCACAAATGGGACTGGTCTCCCAAGAACCAATTCTTTTTGACACCAGCATCAAGGAAAACATTGCTTATGGAGACAACAGCCGAAAAGTTGAAATGGATGAAATCATTCAGGCTGCAAGAATGGCTAACATTGCAAAGTTCATCGATTCGTTACCTCAAGTGAATATTTCTTAACCGTGCTTTTATTCCATCAGCATTTATTAATTAAATTAATAACAATTAATGCATAATCAAAAGTGATTAATAATTAGCTGCAACTGTTTAAAATATTTAGGGATACGAAACTGGTGTTGGCGACAAAGGGACCCAGCTAAGTGGAGGCCAAAAACAGCGTATCGCCATTGCCAGGGCTTTGATCAGGAATCCCAAGATTCTTCTTCTCGACGAAGCTACATCAGCGTTGGACACAGAAAGTGAAAAGGTATTTATTCGTGGCATATCCATATCAATTTTTTAAATCACAAACGAAATGTGGACAACATTACGATCAGGGTTACTTTCAGACAATGTGATTGGGGGGGGGCATTTCAGGAGTTTGGGGGCAATTTTTTTTTACCAAATACCAATTTGAAATCAAATAATTTGTCAGTTCAATAAAAGGATTTTAACTAACAACACTATACAAACATATTAAAAATCAATCACAAGCTAAAGTAAAAAGAATTGTTGGAAAATGAAATTTTCAAAGAAATCTTATTCGCCGAGGTTTTTTCAAAGCATATATCTTCCACTGGAACTTCATTGCTTATGATCATACAATGAGTTAAAGTTTCTTATCATTATATTTCTTACCTTGTTGAATATCCTGTTCATTGTACTAAACGATCTCTCAAGAGAGAGAGGCAGTTGTTACTGGAACAAGAAGGATTTCAGAGTGCTTGTAACTCGCAGTACCCCACACCAGTTTCCAATATTTTTATCAATGGGCTTTCGTCTGCTTTGTATCTTCCGCAACTAATCATAGAATTTATGAAAAATGTAAAAGATTTCAAATCCGCAAGTAGAGTTTCTGCATTAAGAATGGGAAGTTAATACAAAAATTTATGACTTCTTTGACTTGTAGACCTGACATTGATCGAAAGGTCTCAAATCAATATAAACTCAATCGATTTGTCATTAAATCTGTCTCCAATTTCTTTGATAACACTTTCATAATACTTCTTCATACCTGTTAATATATTTTTTTTTACTTTCATTACTAAAAATTTAATTCATAACTTGCTAGGTGATTTTGAAACTTTCATTTCTGATTTCATGCAAAATTCCTAATGATTCAAAATTTCCCCTTCTTTGTAGATATGCTTACATGTTATAAAAATTGATTTTAAGCTTCTGAAGATAGCATTCACTATTATAAGATTCATGAAAAATAGGCTAGAAGAAATTTCATATCCTTACCGTCATACGTGATTTTAAATGATATATAAAATTGTAAGTGCACACACACGCAAATAACCCAGAAATAAAGTCTTTGTCAGTTTATTAGCGCTCTACACAAATGGGAAGACAAAACTAAAGTTTAAGAAAAATTAAAAAAAACAAACTTAATTTCAAACACGCGAAAAATGGACGATAAATAGGGAAACAAACTGTCTAAAGTGAGACATTCCAAAATAAATATCAGTATTTAAAAAATTATGTTTTCAAATTAGGGCATCGTTACTCTATGAATTTTATTTTTGAAGTTTTATTTTCGGAGGGGCGATGGCTTAGCTCCGGGGGACCCCCCCCCCCGAAGGTATGCCTGAAAGAAACCCTGATATCCTGAATACGATGGCAACATATCTTTTTAGGTTGTTCAGGAAGCTCTCGATCGAGCTCAAGAAGGCAGGACAAGTTTAGTGATAGCTCACAGGCTTTCGACCATTCAAAACGCCGACTGCATTTTTGTCTTTCATAACGGGGTTATCTCGGAATTTGGAAAACATTCTGAGCTCATGGCTCGAAAAGGCATTTACTATAGACTCAACATGGCTCAGGGTCAAAGAGCATAATAATATAACAGATTTCATAGTTTTTTTCTAAATTTTATTTAAGTTGTTATTATATAATGTTCCTTTTTTTTTAAGCCTTATACTACTCATGCTTGAAATGTGATACTAAAATATTTCATTGAGTTCTCACTTAGCCATTTTGTTTATTTTATAAACTTTAAAGTAAAAAAATCATTCAATAAACAGTCTCTCAACCTACTTTGTTAAAATCGCTTAATTAGTATTTGTTAGTATTAGTGATTTCAGTCACTCCACAAGTTTGAGCAGTCGTTGAATCGATGTTCAAAATTGTGAGCAAAAAAAATATTTAGGAAAGAATTTCCTGCTGTGGAATTTGTTTTACATGTTAATGTCATATTTTAGCGGAACTTAGTTGGTGTTCCCTGTTGATTGAGTGTCAGTGTCAGACTTTATGATAATATGCAATAAAGAACGGTTAAATAAATAAATATATAATGATCATGTCAGAATATGATCTATACATTAATGCACTTATTATATCCGAAGCGCTGGGGTATGTTGGAAACCTAAGTGAATTCATTCAGGCGTAACCTTCTAATGCATCTGTGTACAAATCTACTAACAGAACCTTAGAAAATCTCTCTAACTATGTTGTACAATTTCGATTCGATTGTTTTCGATTCAATGGCCTCATAGATCTGGTTCAGATAGCTAAATGCAAAAAATATTCACAAAAAGTACAACATGCAAGAAAACTGAATGGAGAAGCACAATAAAAAAATTAAATTTATTGATAATGAAACAAATTAGCTAACTAACAAGTTAATTAGCTACAACCACAGTTTTTAAGATCATTACAAGTTCCTCTCATTAAAGAAGACTGTTTTTAAGACTGTGGAATCAGGCTTGACCAGGATTGAGTTGTCATAGTAAATTTTTTGATAGAACTTCCGAGAGTCTATTTGGAAAGGGGTGGAAATGCTCCAAATCTCATTGAGAGAAGCTCAGCAGAAAACGATTAATAATGTTAGTACAAGCGGTTGTAGAACTATTTTAATCCAGCCAGACTCCAGGTTATGGACTGATCGCTATGGCTTGATCGAACCGAAGCAGATTACGGTACCTGGAGAAGTGACGGGCAAATGTTAACTCGCGGGGAACAAATGTAAAACTGTTTTCAACCTTTTTCCAGTGTTAGTTCTAAGGTTAACGTTAGGGATAGGGACGAGGTTAGGGTTTGGGTTAGAGTATTAGCACTGATGGAAAGCTTTGGTACCCGTCCATGAGTTGGCTTTGTCTGTCATGTATATCTTCCATTTTGTTACGATCTTACGAGAACTTTGATCTCTGGCGGTCGGATCACTTCCTTAGGGACATTATTTGTAATATATGGGTATGGTAATCCTCTCTTGTTAACAATGACATTATGAGTTCTTACAGACCCATTTAATTGCAGACGAGTATTACAGTAATCGTTTTATTCAATCAGGTTCGTAGGAAACATTATCCATCAAGCTAAAGGCCATTTTTGAAGATATCGGCATTCCTGAATTTTAATTTTAACTCATTGAGTTGATTGTTTTCAGGTCCTTGAACATTGGGCCATAAAAGTTTGAGAGTCCATTCGATTAACGATACAGAGTTTGATTAGAGTGGCGTATGTTCAACAAAACGTGAAGACCACTATTCCCATTTCAAACCAATGGGACGACTCATTAGGACTTAGTGAATGTTGTAGACTTAAATGATTATTATTGAACATAAAATTAAACGCAAACTTTTTCTACTTTCTAATGTATGTAAATAATGAATGACAGCATGCACCTAAGATTTATACCTAATCTTCCAACGAAAATTAATCCCAACAAATGCTTGCATTAACTTTAATGTAGTTAGTCTAATGTAGGGTTAACTTATAACTTTAATTGTCAACATTTTACTAAGTTAAATAGTTTGTTTTATCTCAAGTCGGCTTTCTCTAGAAGGTTGGTTTTTTTACGAAAAACTTCTTTTATTGACATTTCACAAGGTAAATCAATCATATCCTAAATTATATATTAAATCTACCAAAACTTAAAAATCTTTTCGGCGTTATACATTATTTGTTTTGTAAAGCAACTCAAAATATTTAAAGAATCGCATGGGCATCGCGATAGTTTTTTCGAATAATTTTAATCAGCCGTGGCACTGTCCTCAACTTGTTATTATAATTTGCATTTCTAGGAGTCTTAATTAAAAATTTAACCGTAATATAAATTAATTAAGGTCATTGTTATTATTTCAAGTGACAGAAGTAATGCTTTTTTAAAATTACAAATGTCAACTTAAAAATTTATTTTAAATTTTATTTAAAATAGTTTTACAATAAAATACATTTAATGCATAAAGCGTTTTTCAGAATCGAATTTCTATTCTGGATACTATTTGGGTTTGTTTGAGTGACTGAGCTATTTTGAACGATGTCTCGGGGAAACAGCGCCGGTTTTGATCGCCATATAACAATTTTTTCGCCTGAAGGGAGGCTGTATCAAGTAGGTCAGTAACGAAATATTTTCGGTTTACGGGATGTGAAATCAGGTAGCTGGGTGGTCGTTAAATTGGAGATGCATCATTAAGCTAGTACTTTTTGTAAACATTTGCTTGTAATAACCACTCCATTTTTAATAAAGTAAATCAGTTGGACTTAACTTAAGGCAAATAAAATAGAACTACTGCTAAATTAACTGTTCATCCGTTTATTGCTAGTAGGAATATTTGGATACCAGTTTGCAAAATCTTGCAAACGAAATCTTGAAATAAATCTTTAGCCACGAAATTATTTAAAATGTTAATATCTGGAACACTAAGCTTAGAATTAAAATGAAATTACAGTTGCTACTTGTATTAGTACTGAAGTCCAATCTTAGTGCCTTTATTATGTACTTTATCATCAGTGATAAAGCTTAAATCTAAGTAAAATCAGCATTATGAAATCTGAGGGGGAAATTTAATAGTGGATGTTTCCAACATAATTACTTACTTCTTTTCAGTAAGGGAATCAACATGAATGTCCTTTTATTAAACATTGTGGTGTTTATGCATGCAAAAAATATGATTTTATATGAATACTTTATGATTTAGCATCAACAATATCCATAACATTTTACATTTAAATTACATCTACTTTAACAATTAAACTGAACTTAAAATATTTATTTTTAGAATATGCATTCAAGGCAATAAATCAGGCTGGGATAACCTCAGTAGCCATCCGTGGAGTGGACTCAGCAGTTGTGGTATCCCAGAAGAAAGTTCCAGTGAGTGGACAAAAATTGATTACAATTGTTGTTGAATTGTAAGAATATTTCAACATTTTTAGGACAAGTTGCTTGACTCATCCACAGTTGGTCACTTGTTCAACTTGACAGACAACATTGGTTGTGTCATGACTGGAATGTTGGGTTGGTACATGTTGTCATTTGCTTATAAAGAGTTCTTAATCTCATACTTTCCTTATGTTTGTACACAGCTGACAGTAAATACCAAGTACAGAGAGCACGTTATGAGGCAGCAAACTGGAGATATAAATACGGGTTTGATATTCCTGTCGACATGCTATGCAAGAGGATTGCAGATATTTCTCAAGTTTACACTCAGAGTGCTGAGATGAGGCCACTGGGTTGTTCTATGATTATCATTGGCCTCGATGAATCCAACAAGCCCCAGGTAATTAGATCAATTAAGTCCTTACGTGTTGTGCACTTGAATCATAATGTTTTGGTTTGTATTTCAACTCATTTGGCTAGCAATAATGTTATCGATTTGCTCATCTGAGATGCATGACCTTATAAATTCTGACTTCCTGTTTTTACCCGAGCTTTCTTCAAAATTATGTTTGGATTTGCACTTTCTTAATAAAACAAATAAATTTCAGGTTTTCAAAGCAGATCCTGCAGGTTATTATTGCGGCTACAAGGCTACTACAGCTGGTGTAAAACATCTTGAAGCATCCAATTTTTTGGAGAAAAAGATCAAGAAGAAGCAGGAATATTCCATGAAGGAAGCTATTGATGTATGCATTCCCTATTTTCTGTACATGATTGTATCTGCTTTGTTTGCTTATATGTCCTCATAGAAGTAAATAATTTATGTTTGTCGTTAAATTATGATTTATTTATTTGATTTGTTATTTTATTTCTTACTATCATTAATAATGGAAAATAATGCTTCAATAATAGGTGGCTATATCATGCCTTCAGCATGTCCTCTCTGCTGAGTTCAAATCAACGGATATAGAAGTAGGGGTTGTCAGTGTTGACAATCCAAAGTTCAAGTGAGTTTTTAAGATTTTAATCAATCACAATATTTAAATGTTTAACAATTACTGTGCTTTTTCAGGATTTTGACAGAATCTGAGATTGATGCTCATTTGTCGGCCATTGCAGAACGTGATATTTGAATGTGAAGGTATCCAGCTAGCCTCCATTTGGAACGTTTCCTAATATTGAACAGAATGTCTTATCAAATAAAATTCAAGCGATCTATTGTTGCATACATGATGTCACTGAAATTTGAGAAAATAGAGCAATATGTAAAGATAATTAATTACTTGGATTGTTGTTTGGGCGTTCGTAACTTAATTCAAATTGACTACGCCAATGAAAAATTGTGCGCGAGACGTCAGTCGCCACCGTTATAAGGAGTCGATCCATGATCACATTGTTTGCTGCTGGTCCTGGTCACATGAGTTCGATACCATGCGCATGTGGTTTGTCGGTCATGTGAGATACAATCACGGTCAACGCCATGACTTAAGGAGCCAGACGTCGTGGTATGAGTCGACATAGCGGTTATAACTATTAGCGACGGCTTGCTTCAGGTGCGCTTGGCTGTTAATGAATTTTTAATACCGTTGGTAATAAGTAACAGGCATTGTCTGGAACGATATTAATATGGAAATTGCTTATTATTTGTCTATATGCTAATGCGTAGTCAATTGAAAATAGTCTCGCTTTTGACCTTTGGAGAATCTATTTTGTCTTAACACAGTTGCGACTAGCAGCTAGGCGTACCATTTATCAGCGCTTGGCTTTTTAAGTGGTGCATGAAGGGGAGCTTGTTCGTTTGAGCCTGTGAGGACCGAGGTATACTACCTGAATCGGCTCGTCATATACTTTATTATTCGAGTGTGAAGCCTTGTATGCACGTGATTAAATTATCGAGTTTGGTTCAAATATTCACTTTCTAATTTTTTAAATATAAGTTATTAATTTTCAAGATTATAATTAATTTCTATCTGATGGATCTTTTTCCAGATCGGCTTGTCTGCATTTGAATTGAATATTGTTTATTCTGGGCTTTCGAACATTGTTTGAGGGCGTTGCAGTGCTCCGCTGCCATAGGTGAGTGTTCTCTTTTGACTATTATTTTTCTATATTAATCGATGTTTTGAGATTTGATTTGGTATTGCCGTTGAGCCATTTTGTCAAGAAGATACTTTATTAGAATTACCTTGAGATCTCTAAATTTTTTTTATTGATTTTCTGAACGTGCTTTTGGCATTTGTTAACGTTTTAACTTACTTTGTTGATTAAATAGCTTTTTTAATCAGCCGTGTAAACGATAAAATTTGTTTTAAATTGTTGAATTTTTGTTGTTTAGCTTTATTTGCTAGAACTTAAGTCTGGATAAAATGTGCACTTTCTTAAGAAAGGATGTTTCTGATAAAAGCACATGGCTAGGGTTACAATAATTGAATTAAATGCATCTTTGAAAATTGCGTTTGGAACTTGACATAGCTTACTTGATGTGCACGTCTAAAGCTACTAATGCTGCCAAGCTTAGTAGATGTTGATGAAATAAGATGAACCATGCTACATTGGCAATGGACAAAGCAATATAACGTTTGCTGTCACCTCAATAACTGGGCCAGGTTTTAAGTAAGTCTGGAAAATTAGATCAAAAACTTATTAGGTTAAAGTTATAATTTAATGGTCAGCACTAAAAAGCTTTTGAGGTTCTGTTGTACAGTTAAAATAATTTTTTTATAAAATGTTGTACACATTTTTCAGTTAGATCAATCTGTTAAGATGGCTGCAGTCTCAAACTCTACCCAAATACCTTGGATTGAATTTTTCCAGCAAGAGAACTGGTATTATGATCTCTTCATAAAATATGGAGGTTAGCTTCAAGAGGCCATGTGGATATAAAGAATAAATTATTGAAGAAATAATCGAATGGATGCGTTTTCATGCAGATCCCAGAACCATAGACCGGTTCCTGCTACGAACCCCTGAACCAATGCTTATCATTGTTCTCCTCTACCTTGCCTTTGTTGTTATTGGACCGAGAGTGATGGAGAACAGGCCTCCGATGGATCTCAAGAAACTCATTGTTGCATATAACTTTGTTCTTGTTGGACTTTCTGGATACATGTGTGCAGAGGCAGGATTATATATACATTTAATGATATCTTTATTGGCACTTCTATCAATAACAATTTAATTTAACCTCATTTAGTTTTTCATCGTTGCTACAAGGCTTGGATACAGCTATTCTTGCCAGCCTGTTGATTGGGAATACAAGAGGGATCCTCTTAACATGAGGGTGAGTTAATGTGATGCTCCTGTTGCATCTGCACTACTTATTCAATTGCTATCCGGTTGTTTTTAGATGATCAGTGTTAGCTGGCTCTTTTTCTTCTCAAAGATTGTGGAACTAGCTGACACCGTAAGTCTTCTTTCTTGGATAAATGTTGGCTAAAGATCTTTTAATACAATTTCAATTTTGTTTAGGTATTCTTCATTCTGAGAAAAAAGAACAATCAAGTTAGCTTCCTCCACGTTTACCATCATGCTACCATGATCATTAACTGGTGGATGGCAGCCAAATACGTTCCTATTGGTCAATGTTAGTAATTTATTTACTTGCCCATTTATTAAAGCGATAATCTATATCCCTTACATTATATGGATATTATATGGATGACTCTAATATGAGGTGGATGCATATCTACAATCATTTATTTCTTGGCAATTTAATAACTGGATTGATGAATGATCTCTTGAATGATCAAATTCTGTGCTTCGTTTAGAGAAATAAAAAATCAATTTCGTTTGAGGATGAAAGTTTGACAAAATGTAATTTCATGAATTTGATGCATAATTCTTACAGCATTCTTCATTGGTTTGGTCAACTCGTCTGTGCATACGTTGATGTATATTTATTATGCTCTTGCTGCCTTGGGACCTGAGATGCAGAAGTACCTCTGGTGGAAAAAGTACATGACCAAGCTCCAACTGGTAACATTACAAACAACATTCTGTCAGCAAAATACTCTTTGCTATTTTTGTCTATTTCTGACAATCATCCCATGACTTTTTTAAGATCCAATTTGTGCTTGTGGTTGGACACACTGGAAACAACCTGTTCATCAGAACTGATTGTGATTTCCCATGGCTATACAACACCATCACATTCTATTACACCTGGTCCATGATGTTCCTCTTCCTCAACTTCTACTATCAAACTTACATCTCAAGAAAGAGGCAGCTCACCAAGAAGAGAGGTCAGGGAGCGGGCGATTCTGCAGAAGCCATCAAAGGCAAACAAGAGGAGGGAAAAGCCCTCAGGAGCAGGAAGCATCAAGTGAATGGATATTCTCACGAGTGAATGCCTCCGGAGTGCACATCGATTGATCCGCGAGATTTTTAGTTCAATTCATTTCCTCAAGGATGGCCCTTGGTGAAAACAATAAATATTGTCTGGAATTACCCAACTATGTTATGGAGGGTTTAATGTTCTTCAGTAATGGTTGTATTTTAATGGCTTATAATTGCACTTCTTATGTTTAATTCAGTGGCTTTATGTTCAGCATCACTAACAAATATTATTACATTATTAGCCTTCTTATCCGATCTACCTTCTTACGGCATAAGTTATAATCTTTTTGTGTAAATATGGATAAGGTAACTCATTTTATTACTTAACAAAGGTTTGTTTGAGTTGCTTGATTCATATTTGATATATTCACTTGTTAGCTTATTAGTGCCTCTCTGAGCTTGAAACATTAGTTTCCATTTCATGCCCTTTTTTGCCGACAAAGCCTCCCATTGGATGGTCACCTTGTGGTCTCAAGTTTCTAACTTTGCATTTCATGCAGCATACTGAACCATGCTGTTTCTAACTTTAAGATACATGCAGCATGCATGTCATGTCCTCAACAGTGAACCTCCTGTTATTTTTCTTTTTTATTTCTAGTTTTTAACCTGGGGTATCAGAAGATTGGGCCGAGGAAAGCTGCTTTTCTTAGTTTTTCTGTATGCGTTTAACTTTTCCGCTCAATATCTCGAGAATTTCTTGCATTGCTCGTGTCGCTGAAATCCTCATTCTTTTAGTACAAATGTATTAGTTGAATGGCTGACATCATGTTTTGATGGTAAACTTGTTTTGTTTTGATGTTCACAATTAATGTAAATTCTCAATTGGGGGATTGATCTGCCAACTCACTGGAGTAAATCTTGCATGGCTTTCAGTGAGGATTTCCAATTATGCCTTAACCTTTCCTGGGCTCCAGTACACTTTCTCAACACTCCATATCTGTGTCAGGCTTTACTTTCCTATTTATTACTTTATAATTTATTCCAGGACTTATGTGGGTGATTGTTGGGATGAACACCTTATCTCAAGCAATTGCAATGTTGACAGCCATTGCCTGCCCAATGTTGTTTGTATCAAATGCCTGAACCAATTTTTAAAGATATTAGTATAAAGGTAGTAGCAGTTTTTAAATATTTAAGAACCATTTTTAATCACGGTGAAAATTGCTCTTTTGAACCAGTGTTAAATAGCTGCTTTTCATTTGGGTAGCAGTGTTAAATGGTGACCTGATGCTAGTGGGTGTTTTTAGGGATGCATGGCTCTTCATGCAGATCTATAATGTCTCGTCCAATAATTTATTGTCAAATTGGCGATTGGAGGGGATTAGGACGATTTTGCAATGTTCATTTTATTGACTTGTTATAGTGGAAATGTTAAAAATGCATTTCTAAGAAATAAATAGTGGATGTCAAAATGCCGCATCTTTAACCGTTTTACCGCAGCGACAGCAGTGGCGTGAGGGACACATATTCATGACGATGTTATGAAACCGCTCGGTTCATTGCGAATGAAATGCTGTCTATCCTTAATCGAAGCAATGAGGCTGTCTTGAACAAAAATAATTAGGATTCTCCATCTTCGTAGCGGTTGCTTCGCACGAGGTTCGACGACATCGAGCGATCCCCGGGTCTAGTACTTATTTTGATGGAAGGGCTCCAACGTGCTCTGATGCTTCCATGAACATCAACTCTTCCTTCTCCCGCTATTTTAAAACCCCTTGCCGTTGATCACCCCATCTCCAGAGAACACAGCCAAATCCTGCTACCTCATCATCTAAGTCTCATGCGGGCATTTCCGTCCGTTGCACTCCAGTTGCGCGACTTGTGCCCTTGAACAGCTCAGTTTCTCTCTCTGTCAGAGCCCTAACTCTTTGCGACACACATGCCTCTTTGACTCATTCCTTCCAACGCATACAGAATAAACTTGCTAAGCTCGTCCTCCTCAATTTCAGCAACACCAGCCTTTGATTGCCTGAAGCAGCCACACTGGTCTCTCATCTTCAAAATCACAATCATCACGTCCCATACTCTCGCAACTTCCAATCCACCTCATTCGCTGCCTTCTTTCATTATCCATCATTCACTTATACCAACCAGCCCACAGGACAACATCGTCAACAAAGGCTTTTCATCAGGGATGCCTCATAACACCTCAACTGTCCCTGTAGCCATTCAAACACCTGAAAACCCATCTTCTCAGGAAGGCATGATAATGGGACACAAGGCACCTCATAAATATATTAATGTTGAGCCTGATACTCACTCTAAAAATCCCATTCTATAACACAAAAGTCTCTTGCACCAGATTTAGCTGCATAACAAACTTCTGAAGTTACAAAAATCAACACTAAGAATTTAGAAATTAGCACTTGCTATACTGTGACATTTTTAATATTGAGAACTGTTATGTTTTAGATTGTATTGGCACACACGCGTCACAGTACGACAGTTGCTAATTAGGGAATGATTCAGGCAGTCTTTTCATCCTCCTCAGCCTTTCCTAAAGTTTCCTCACTTTTTTGGGTTGCTTCTTTATCTGCTTCCTGGATGTGCTGGGATGAACCCTAACATCACCAGAATATTAGTAATAGAATTAACCAAATTAATTACAAATTGTAATGAAATACCTGGATGGTGGTATGTTGCTGGGCACTGCTCACTTGTTCTGCCATGTTCTTCTGCTTTTCAATCAATTCTTCTTTTGCCTTGATGACCATCTGGCTGAATACCTCATCAGTGATCTGAGGCTTGTTGTCACAGAGCTTACAAGTATTAAAATTAATTAAGATCACAGATCTATTGAAGATGACGGAATGCATATGTAAAAAAAAGACAATTGAAATGCGTTTTGTATATTTTATTAGACATCACATACAAATATTATCTTAGGAATACAATCACAAGCACACGTATCACCTTGTTAAGGTCGGTATAGAACTGTTCGCTCGACTCTGAGAATCGCATTTTCTTTGTTCTGTGTTTCTCTTCAATTTGTTGCAATTCATTTTCTAACTTGACCTGAAATAACATGAATTAAATTAATAACAATCACAACAACTAGCATAAGCAACAATAAAAGTATTCCAGAGGAATTATTTTTTAGGCAAATGATTTACTTAATTATTTACTACTTAATTCGTCAGCATGTACAACAAAATGTCAACATATTCATAAAGATGTTCAAATTATTATAAGAAACAATACATAAATTACATCAAAGAACATGCAACCTGATGAGTTGTCAGCGATCGGACCTGCCTCTTGAGCACCACCATCCTCGATTCATTGATGATTGTCCTTACATCAGGCACCACAGCGTCACTGAAGATTTCATTGATCAGACAATGATTTCTATAATATCTGGCAGCAGAAACATTCTTCACAGAATAGCAGTCTTCCAGATCTAATGAAAAGTATGATAGAATCATTTCATCAACATTCCCCTAATAACCTAATAAAAAGTAGAATGATTTTATGAATGTATGACATGGATTGAAGAAAACTTTCAGAATCAAATATTACCATCCTCCTCTTCATTGGCCTGAATTGCTGAAACAATTCTCTGATCGGTCACTTCTCTCTGTGGGGGTGCCTTCTATAAAAAAAAATTGAAGTTTTTGGATCTTGGATTGGATGTTCAAAACATCTTAATGAAACGTAATGACTCTTTCACTACAAGATCCCAAAACAACTAACGCTCCTCCTCGAATTCTTTTCAGGCTCCTCAGGTTCTGCATCAACATCTACTTTCCCTTTAGCAGCTACCCAAGAAAGATAGGCGGGCGAGTTGTGATATGCCTTCAGAGCATCAATGTACTGGAGCTGATGAAAAAATATGCAACAATGCATTGCTGAATTTAATGATTGCTTCCTAATATGAACTCACACCTTTTCATTTTCATATTCATCTATGTATTCTTGCTTCTGGTCATCACTCAATTCCCTCCACATCTGACCAATTATCTTTCCTATCTCCCACAGCTTTAAATCTGGATTATTGGCTTTGACTGAATCCCAAACCTTCAATGGAAATTCAAAGTAAGTTTGCTATATAGTTAGAAACTGATCTGAATTTTAATAGTATATTGAAACCCACCAAGCGGCTGACTTTCCTGCTGTACCTCATGTAAGGCATCAAAGGCTTATCTGGTGGTTTTGGTTGCTTGTTTGACTTGTTGTCTCCCTGAATGTTGGCCACTCAATCAATTATTACAAATATTTACATCATTACAGAAACATTTGCATATACATCTTATCTTAAATTAAATCACAAACATCCAAAAAAAACCTACTCCTTTTGACCCAAGCTTAGCGGGAGCATAAGACGGGTGTCCGTGAGGGTTAGTCACAAATGGATTCACAGGTTTAATCATTGGAGCCTGCCCCAAACCTTCCTGAGCACAAGTGATTTCATAAGTAGTATGAAATAAGATAGAGAAATTGAAAACTAATTTAAAAAAATAAGGAGCCATGCTATTCTAACATACCACATTTAAAATGTAAAACCTCAAATAAAAACACAAATGGCATCCTCATATGTACTCCAATGCACTGCTTAAACCAACACATTGCCTGACATTATCACAACAATATTTAACAAAAAGCAGGCAAGAAAATCCAAATAATGCTAATTCTTGAGACAATTGTCATGCCATAACCTCACCATATTCTGGGAACTTGTTTGACCTGTGTTATAGTTTGGATATAAATGTCTATTAATTCGTGCATAACCACCTGTGTCTGAAATTAAATACATTTGTGGACGAGCAATTGCTTCAATGTAGATTAAAAGCTGAAATTGCTAATCAGTAATTCTGATAAAAAATTAAACCTATTTAAATTACACATTCCCAAACCATAACAGCTAAAGGCCATCTTGATTCTCAAAAAATGTCAGTTAATAATGCTACAAGTACATAAATCAGATTACTTAATAAAAAAAATTCAAGCATACGCTGGGACTGAGGTGTCTGCGGCCTGTGAAATGAAGACATGGTCTTAGATGATCAACCTGTGAAATATTGACATTCACCAAAGTAATATTGCTGTTACAAGCAAGTAATAACTGCAAGTTATAATGCAATCACAGAAATCCAAAATCAATATTTCTAAAAATTAAAGTTAGTACAGCAACTCTCAACAACTTTAATTTGTGAAACACCTGCAGCTTAACACTTTTAGGCTCAGATAAATTATCCCTTTATTAATTATTTATTATCCCGTGTCTTCGAGTTTTTTGAGCCTCAGCCTAAGTCCATCTAAGTTTTAGTCATACTGTACCCTACTAACAAAAGCTAAAAGCATTTAAATATATATATATAATATATATATATATATATATATATATATATATATTCGCGCTTACACTCTATTTCTCAACACGTTGACCTTATGAGCAACCTAATACATCCTGATTTTGCAAGACTTTTTGAAACGCTACGTCGTCCTTGCGATTTTCTAATCAATTATTGAAGGATGGAAATTTTCTATTTATAAATCTCTGAGCATTTCCATATTCAAACAACTCTCGACTATTTCAATCAAGTACTAACCAAAAAAATAAAGCGTCCCCCCACAGCATAAGTGAGATCTAAACAAAACAATATGGACTCACAATCTCTGTTATTAAATTTATTAATATTTCATCGTTCTTTTCCAAAACAAGACGTTTTAAAGTTATAATATACTGATAAATTTTAACATTAATTTATCATTAAAATTTAAAAAAAAAGACATTAATGGTCATTATTTAATGTATTAGTTCGGATAAGCTATTGAAAGTAAGCGAATGCATAAAGCAAATGTAAATAATACAAAAATTTATGGACAGATCAGTAATACCAAATTATATTAAAAAGGATGTCATTCCCCTTGTGGCTACGCATTCGGCAACGAATTCCAGGCGGATAATTCCCGACTGCTTGTGTTTGCTTGGTAAGCTACATTGGGAACGTCACTCCGGTTTTTCCCGGAGGATTTAAGATATATTTCATTCCCCTGACTTCTGCAAATGTAATAAGAAACTCATAACTCGGACCCACAGGGAATCGTCAGAGTACTCCCCTCACCGAAACTTTGCCTCCAAACTCCTTACGTTTTCCGGACGTAGCCGCACCTTTGGTTAGGCAGATGTCTCTGTCGGCTAAATACTTACTCTAAACAACCTTACTTACTTCCACCATTGTATGGTTCATCGACTAAAGACTCGCGGCGGCCTTTGAATATCGTTATCGCATAACGCAAACTGAGCGTTATATTTTTTTATAGCGACACTAAACTTTGAAAATTATGCTCATCTGTCGCGAACATAAATCGCATTAAACGTGTAAAATGAAGTGAGATCAATGTCGACCACTTAATAAATTGTCCAATTTTCAGATGTGGTAACTGAAGCTTTCGACTTTCTTCGACACGCGTGGTAAATTCAACTAATATTAGGGGACAAGTGTTTATTAAAGATTTTATTAAACAAGTCTATTGTAAACAACAAACATTAATCTGTGCTTGGCTCGATAACGGCGACAAAGCGCTACAGTCGCCAGCTTTCTTCAAATTCAAATTTTATATTTGGCTTTTGTGCGCGCCAATAGAGATGTGCAGTCACTACATGGCCATGCATAAGCGTTTTTATTAAACTCTAGTTTGATGATCTCTTATACTTTCCTTGATTTTTTTAAACATAAATCCTGGGTACTTACTCCAAGATTAATGTAGATGTAACCAGGACGAAGATGCCAGTGATTGAGATACTTTACTAACTTCCCGTATAGGTCGTATTCAAAAAACCGAAATGTTACTAAGGACATCATAAATTAACAAAGAGTTAAAATTGTATAATAACTGAACATAATTATATTTGTTTATTTTAAATAAATTTTGTAATTAGATCGGTTTATCAATTTTCAAACAATTTTTTGTTAACTTTGAGAATATCCCTAGGTCCAACCTTTGGGTGTCTTCGGTCCTTCCCCCTCTTCCTCTTGTGTGGCTCATATAACACTAAGCATAAAAACCAAAATAAAAAAAATTTTAATTGCAAGTCCCACAATCATTCTTCTAGGAGATTTCAATATCAATATCAATATGTCAACACAAACATCGAACCTTGTAGCCCAAAAATTTCATAATACAACATCAACCTAACCCAAAGATTACCCGACAAGAATGATCTCAACAAGTGCAACTATCGTTGACAATGTATTTTGAAAGGTTATTGGAATATATTATCTAATATAATTGGGGCTGCAGATGGATTAAATTTTTAATCGCGATTGATCGCTCAATCAATGTTTCAATCTCGATTAGCCGCACCATATTTTTAAATAATTTCCAACATATTTCAATTTTATTCATGATAAAATGCTTACAATAGTCGTTCAAAAATAGTTTTTTGTGGATAATTCATTCACATTTAGCCAATTGCTGAGGCAAATGAGTCTATCGATGCTGTCTGGAGACAGAGAAGCACATTTCTTATTCATAACATGTCAAGAAATAGAAAAAGCCGTTCACATGGCACAGCAGCTGGAGAAGCTAAGTATTTGAAGGCAATAAGGCCACATGACGGCACATTTCGCTACCATTACCATGGACACAAATCTTTGACTGGTTCTACTCTGTAATGTGCTAAAGCTTTTGTTGCAGCAGATGTAGATACTTGTGTTCATCGTATGTTTTTAAAGTTCGGTCTTTGTACACAATAATAATATGGGAAGCCGGAAGCCAAAGAAATGCGAGCTTCATACGAGCCGGTTGAAAGAAACCATTGTTAAATTATATTCCATACAGTAGTTTTCAGACAATCTCTACAGACATCTACACGCGCAGATTAGACACAACTTCTTGCTAAGAGACCCCCTATCAAAAATATGTCAAAAAGCTTCCCCTTCTAAAAAAAAACACCCTTCCCAAAAAAATGATTTTTACAATTTTTAATTTGTTTTTTTAATTTAATTTCAATTTAAGTTGTATCAATATAAATTTATCACTATTTTATTTTGAAAGTAAATATAATATTTGTTGTAGGCTATGTCAAAGGTATCACAATGATGTTGCCATGTACAACAGCACTATCAGATCGTGCTCGCGACATTTGCGTTTACAAAACCCATATTAGTCACTCTGAAATGCAAGTCGTCATGTTTTTTCTTTAACCCGACCAGGCCTGTCCCCCCATTTCTATTACCAGCACTGATATCCGGGTTTCACCCTGCCTTGAAAATTTTCCTCTTCAGAGAAAGCTAACTTTAATATTGAAGTGGTCTTGAAGTTCTATTTGAACATATATATAATCAAATTCGGAATCATTATCATTAACGTTTCGATATTGTAAGTAGTAGCATATAACAAATTAAACAGCTACAAACAGTTATTACATATTATAAAACTTCGTCTCGATATAATATAGAGCACTAAATAAAATGAAAAAGATTGTTGTGGTAGTTGCAACAAGAAATTATAATGACATCATTGTAATAGTTATTTTTCATGTTTCATTTTAAATCCTAAATTGAGTTTTGCATTTATTTATAGTTTAGATGCTCTGTAAATCCAATTATTATTATTGCTAGTAATGCTTAAATATCATGTCTGATGGTGATGTGATATACTGAGCACTTACATTGACTTTAAATAATTTATTTAGCCCATGTATTTAAATGCCTATGCATGAGTATGTTATAAATATTCAGGTACATAAGCGCATTGTTTGCGTTGCTCTCGAATTCGGTTGCTCGGTTGTTCCGCCGATTTTATTTTGCAGTAAGTGTTAACAGCTGATGGCGTCAAGTTCTTTAAGTCAAGAGAGCTTGGATCACGAATTGAAGGTTTTGACGAGGAGAAATAGAGTAAAGGTGGCCAATAGAAACCGATCAACTTACAGTAAACATGAATCATTTGAAACCACCGATGACCACGACTTAGCTGATATCAAAGTAGAAGATTTTATATCTGGGGACCACACGTTAGGTATGAGCCCGGGATTTCTGTTTTATGATCATGAATCGCCAAATAGATTTAAAGTAAAAGACAAAAGGTGGCCTGGTTATCCACATAAAGCCAAACCATTGGTTAAAGACAAGAGGAAACTGAGAGAAAAGAGAAGAAGTTCTGGAGTGATGCACATGCAATCTACCGAGGTTGCTTGATGTGATTTATATTTTTGTTGCAATTATAGAATTACAGAAACAAAATTGATCAGAGTATTTAACTTCTGGTTATCTACTTCTGTTCAGAGTTCAGAAGACTTAATGGATGAGTCAGAATGTAACAAGGAGCAATCTAGTCAGACGCAGAGTGGGACAATTACTTTGCAACAGAAATCAAATACTGGTACTCATAATGAAGTCATTGATGCTGATAACCCCCAAACACCTGAAGAGGTGTTATCTTCATTGTCACAGAAATGTTTGACAGATTAAATTATTTTGTGTAAATCTTGCAGGATCATAAGGGATTCACAAGCAGAGCTATGAGGAACAAAAGGTGACATGACTTCATTATCACATCTCAATTTAGTGCATTTAGGAAATGAAATGTGATAGAGGAAGCATGGGTTTCCTTAAGGTTGACCGTTGAGTTATTTTATTTGTTTTTTTTTCTGTTGGTTTACTGTTGTGCTTGGTTAATAAATAAAATTGTCCAAAAAAAAAAAGATTATTTCTTGACCTTTTAAGCCCTTCGGACCTGGATGCAGATTTGGAGGATAATCAAGATTACGATAGCACAGTCAGTCAGCCTGACATTGGATGCTCCCGGACAAACAGTTCGGCAAGGTTTCCAACTCTTCCAACTGTTCCCTCATCTCTTCATGAAGGTTTGAAAGTGTCAGTGAATTACTGTGATGTATCTGGTGACGCTAACCAGCATACTAAGAGTGAAGAAGAATCCAGCACACTTGAAAGGGATGGTGCCATCGAAGAGGTTTCTTCTACTTTCAATCAGGCTCATTCCTTATAATAATAATCTAGTTTGCTAATTTAAGCTTATTAAAAATCCCTATAGTTGTAAATTATAAGTGATCAAGAAAAATAATGCAATTTATATGCACAAATCCAAGAATTCATTTGTAGTAAGTTTTGAAGCTTTAAAACAGGGATTGAAGGCAATAAACTTACACCTTCTTGAAGCATGCTTTTTCTATTGCTGGTTTGAAATCATGTTGCAGAGGCTTGCCAAGGAACAAGAGAAAAATAAAATACTGCAGAATTTGTTGAAGGAAAAGGACCAAATTATTGTTGAGCTGGAGAAGCAAATTGTGTTGCTCTCACAAGTAGGCTTTTCCTTTAAATTCCTGAAGAGACATGTGATAATTAAAACCATTACACAACCTTTTGATCAGATGAAACATTATTTGCATCACACTGGGCACAGAGCATTAAATCCTGCATAAAATACAAATCTGACAGCTTTATCTAGTTTCTAGGCAATTCACAAAATAATTATTTTTCTTCATCTAGAAGCCATGAGTCTGATTTGGCAACCAACGGATCATTGGAGCTCGTACACGATCTCAAACCCATGCAAATCTTTATTCAGTCATTGAGATTTTATTGAAGAGAAGACAGACTTCCCAAATTTGACATTTCATCTTATTTTGATGTTTTTAATTGTACATTCCACCGAAACACTGGTCAATATTATTTAAATTTGTGCCGTCTCGTTCTCACATGGCATATTCGTAGTTTCCGTCGTGCTTTATTTTGGATGACATGTGAATGACATGGCATCTGCGAAAAAATTAGATCTTCCTAATGTATCCAAATGTTTCATCATTTTCACTATTTAAAAATAAAACAACAGTTGTTATCATAATATTCCTTCTTGCATTGGTTAGTTGTTATGCAGTAATTTGAAACCATTTGAAGGATCATAAAGCTGAACAAAACAGGGGCACAATTGCTATGTACACATATACAAAATTCTCCATGCATCTAATAACATGAGAAAACTGTTCTGAACAGAAATCAGCTTAATACTTGAAAAATGTAACTTCCTGACTTTTTATTAACAGAATTAAATCAAAATAAATTAATAGCAACTCATCTATACATTAACAAATCTTAGCTGAGGCTGCCACTGTCTAAACGTGTCGTCGACGGAGAATTTATCGAAGCTGCTCCATTTAAAGTCGGCATCGGAGGCGTCACCATCTCGACCCGGGTCGCCCCTTTCAATGCTTCCTTTCTATCACTTTCCTCGTCTTTGTCCGTGCTTTGTATTTGATTCTCCTGAGATGTCATTGGGTTCTCAGGACTTTCGATAGCTCCATTCGGTACTTGCGGACCAATGGATTGCATGCTCACAGCAACCGGATAAGAGAACTGAGGCCCGCCTGGGAAGACTACGAGCGGCCTGATGAGAGGAAAGTAAGTATCCATAACATGATTCTTCTGGAAGAATTGCTGAGAAACTTGATATGATGGAGGGGCAAAATGTGGAACTTGTTGTGCAGTTGAAATGCTGCACATGTCAGCCTGGGTGATGCTTGCAGGTTTTCCATCGACAGCTGGTGTTGTATTGACTGACTGTGCATCAGAAGCTGAATCGCAAGTGGTGGGTGTGCCATTGACTTGAGTGACATAAGGATGAAGTAGAGGTGCTGATGTCATAGCCATGTTTTGCAGATTTAAGCTGCTGTAGTAATGATATGGGTCGATCATGGCACCGGGCATGCTGTAAAGAGGATGTGAGGGGTGGATGCTGTACAATCCTGTTGTGGCAAGACTTGCAAAAGGTGAATAGATCATTCCAGGCGGTACGCAGATCATGCTTCCCTGGACATTGTTCTGCTTGAAAGGAAACAAGACCCACATTTAGCATTATAACCTATTAATGTCAAGCCCTGACACAAACCTGCTGTCCATCATCTTCATCATCAGTTATGGATTCACAGACTGGTTGATAAGAAGATTTTGTGACGGGGGGCCTTTGATCTTCCAGACTTTGTAACGGTTCAGGAGCACCTTCGGTGTTGTCTTCTGAGGCTATCGACTCCCTTGCAAGACGCCTTTTCTTTGGTGGGGTTGCAAAATCTGAAAAATCATTAAAATTTGACTAAACACTCAGTTCAAGACACAATCACTCCTCCATCATACCCCCATCCGATGATTGACTTGATGTCATAGCTCTATTTAACCATCTCTGCAAAGAAAAATTGTGGTTTTGAGTAGAACCAGTGAAGTACAATTGAAATAAAGAAAGTCACCTTTTTAGCAGAGCACCCTTTATTTTCTTGGTCATTCTGATTGAAGGCACCTTCAGGCTGATGTAAAGGCAGACTTTCAGACTCCCATCCCAGAGATTGTGTGGTAATGGTTGGAGTGCTTTTAATCTCCTGTACGACCTTTGGACGGGCTTCCCCAGGGCTTTGGATTTGATGTGACATCATGGAAGTGTTGTTGCTGCATCTAAATGGGTATCGTTTGAAGAGAAAGAGCCGTGTTCCTCCTAAAATTCAATATATCCCTTTTTAGCTGTGTATTAAATAGTAACAATTGTTGCAGTTAAACCACAACCTTCACCATCGTTGTACCATGTTGCGAACCCGGGCTACACGAAGATCCATCCATACGATCGGTGGTATTAGAAGATGTACTAGAATGTCTGTGCTTTTGAGCATCAAAATTTGAGGCAATAATGTCAAAGGCATCTGGTGATATGCTTGTTGTAGATGTTTGCTGCACGGCATACCTTATGAGTTTAAAAAAGATCAAGATCAATATCAAATAAAGGACACTTCAAATTAATAAAAACCTCTTTGAAATGTTCTGAATGTCCTCCTTTTGGAATGTGCTCATATCCTAATTAATAAGTTTATAAAATTATTAATTTGCAAAATAACGACAATAATTTACAGAGCTACTCACAACATTGCCAGCCAAAGATGCCAGAGCAGCAGCTGCATCTGCCACAGAATCGATGCAGGCTGCTTCCTTCTTCTTTCCACTGAAGTGCAACTTCCTGCCTCCCTTCTTCGACTTAGATTTGTTCGAAGCACTCTTCTTTTTAACCTCTGACTTTTCCAGTTTCAGAAAAACTTTGACAACATCTTCCAACTTTTTCTCTTCCCTAGTCTGCTAAAATTAAATTTGGTAACCGACAACATTTATGTAAAAATGTTTTGGTAAAAACCTTTTTCTTTGAATTTTCCTTTTCTTCGTTCGGACTTTTCCTGTAAGAGTCGGCAAGTTCGACGTCGGAATCCCTACTCGTGGAGCGTCTCGATGTTCTCTGATTGAAAGAATCATTTTGAGAATTTGTCTTAACTTTGTTGAGGCAAGAAGGCATTGATGTCAATGTTTTATGCTGATCTGATGTCTTAACAGGGGACTGCATAGGTGATTGCAGAGAGCTACTCTGAAAGTATGCAAATTGTTTACAATTGTTTGTTATCTTTCATTTTATGATCATGTTTTACTTCATCAACCACGTTGAAAACTTACTTCACTAGAAGAAAGTTTGCCAGATCGTTTGTTGTGCAAGGAATTGTTGTGATTAGATGTTCTCTCCTGATTATTATTCTTAGAACTGTGAGATCGTCTACAATTAATATAAAATTACAAAAATCATGAGCTAAAAAGCTAGTTAAATCCCATCAACCTACTTTAAGCTGCATTCTTTCCTCTGAAACCTTGCTACTGGGCAGGACCCTCTGGTGCATGCACATTCAACATGAAAACCACTGAAATAAGTAAGAACAAGAGGCATTGAGAAGATCCTCATAAATAAACTGCATTTGCACGTTAAGTAAATATTAATGATATGCAAGTAATTTGGAATTTGCAATTAATAACGTCGATGGCATATCTTCCGATACAATTCAATGATTGTCAAACATCAAGACGAATCCATAAGAATCGATCAATTTACATGCTGCTCACACAATAACAAGAAGCACATCGAATGGAAGAACATTATTACCATTTGTGGTAATTGAAGTCAAAGCCAATAGTTATTTCACTACCACTCAAGATGCTCTTTGTTGCATGAAGAAAAAACCTCAATGAATTCCCTTGAAGATAGTGTCTGATCTGGAATCAAGAATAGCAAAATTAAGGCTGCAGAATTATGCACCAAAAGTATTTAAGAGTCGCACTTCAGCATTTGGAGTGCAGGATCTTCTGACGTGACGAGCATCGCCACCAAAATGTATGGCATCGATGCATAAGTCCAAGCCACATAACTTTGAATAAAATAAAACATGAGGCTGCCACCTGGTGCAAGAAAACATAAAATTAAAACCTTAAAAGCAAAACAAATTGCCTCAGGCTCACTTGTCGTGAAATTGGTCACGCAGCATAACTTTTCCAACATATTCCAGAATAGGACAATTTGCCAACAATTCATCAGTGGCCTTGAGAATCTGAAACATGAAACACCTCATTGAATGGCACATCAACAATGTTATAAAAGTAACACATTTTTCAGACACTGACGAATTTGTCCGGACTGTTGTCGAGGCAGGTTACTTCGCAGAGGCTTTTGCTGAGACCATTCAGTTCTGATGAAGAAAAACTACTCAGATTGTCTTGGTTGTATTTTATGTTTGGTAGAAGCTTCTGCAGTTCAGGAGTGTAAGAATTTATGTGATTGAAATTGTTGTTGCAGTGAGTCAGAAGTTTGGAGGACTTTTGCTCCTTGTGACCTATCGCCTCAAGAATCTGAAGAAGTCCATTGCTTGATGCAATTTGACTCTTCTGCAGTACCTTCTAAATAGAAAAAGTGACATTATGTCAAATGATTGGCAGAATCATGTGAATGGAATAAAACACAGACAAAAACCTTTTTCCGTTTTACTTGTTTATCAACATCATTCCTCTTTTGCTTGTCTGACTTCAATTCTTTCTTGACCTTTTCATTTCTATGGCTTCTTGTCAGTTGTCTTTTGGCTGAGATTCTATCTGGAGATCCAGACGGATGGGGCCTCTTGTTGGGAATGTATAACCTGCTGTTTGCATCGGGCGAATCGTGGGCTTCGCTTTTCGTCTCATCCTCAGTTTCAGTGGCACTGGAATCATCCTCTCCCCTCACTGCAGCTGTTATGAAGCAATTGAATCACATCGCTTACACAACCACAACATAATAATTGCACAATATGCAAATAACCCTTGAGCAACGTCAAGTCCTTACATTCATAAATCTGGAAAATATGAAATAAATAACCTTCAAAATCATCTCGTTTCTTTGATTGAATTCTTATTGCTCTGTGTCTGTCTAGTTTTCTTGGATGGCACATCTCACACAGAAAGATGTCTGGTATGCAATTTCTATTGTTGACAACACAATCCACATGCTGCCATACCCTGCAAAAGTGGATTCGATATATGATGGCATCCTTTTGGACTAAATCTCTATGAAGAAGCAAACTTACGAGCACTTATCACAGAAGATCATGAATCCATCATCATGATCAAAGTCACAGATGCACCTCGTTATGCTGTCATCTGTTGTTGTCTCATTTGTGGGAATGCTGTTTAATTTGATTGGATTTGAAGGCTGGGTGCTGTCCTTATTACCCATTGGTTTAAAATAATTGTGCTCCTGCAATGCAATGACAAGATAATTGGCTAATGATGATCGTGAATTGAAGAGAAACGAGGAAACCATGAATATATTGGCTCTGTTTAATCCTGTCCACTCCATTGCAATTGGCTGGAAGGATGATCAGTTTCAGACACAGCCTGATAAAGTTCTTGCAGGTGATGGCCTATAGCAGCTAGAAACCACACATGATCACAGCTTCAGTGCATTATTTAAAACTGTCTACATGTTGCAATTGTTGTTCGCATGATAAAATTAATAATTATGAATAAAACTAATTAGGAACTTTTACTTGCTTGAGGGGCAAAGTTGATAATTTGCACTTATCTTTCGTAACTATTACATGCGGAATTTGTGTTTGATTTTATCAACCCAGTTTATTTTTTATTAAAAAAAGTATAAATTAAATAAAAAAAAACAAATAAATGAAACATATATTTGAAGTAACAAACCTGACATGGATATGCATCAAAATCATGACTCACTAGTTTCATTGAAACTGCAAGTAGTAGTTTGCAAATTATAAAACATTCCTAGTATTTTGTTGCTACATATCGTATTGTTATTTGCTTTACTGTAGTTTTATTTGAAAAAATTGGCATCTTATTAAAGCTTTGCGGATAAACGTTGCATAGCTACCTCAGTCACGAATTTAATATATAACTGAGAATAAATGCCAATATTTTTTAAACGTTTATTGTGAAATTTAATTGTCGCCCCATCATGTTATTATGCCGGAAAGATGAAATGTTGCTATTTTTTCGACATCAGCGTCGATGTCGGTGTAACAAGAGTTTAACTAAGCAATTTAAGTTAAATTGTAATAATATTGGCTTGTTTATTGTGCTCAAAATCACAGGTATCCGAGAATCGTTACGTACCAGCCACTCGAAAGCAAATCAAAACAAGCAGCCATGATTTTGCGTGCGTTTTGTACACAAAAGCGAATAAAATATGTTGTAAACATCTTTACCTGATGAAATTTCTTTGAAAACTTTAACAAAAAAATGTAGATGTAAAATTTAACTTCAAGCTCAATAATTAGTCACTTCAAGAAATAACTACAGAACGATAAACACACGAATGAACACAAACACAAATATGGCTTCCAAAACAGAAACAAAGTTTTTTCAACATGGCGGTAATTAACAATAATTTTTTCATAACATGTAAACAAATAAAAGCATTTTATTAATTTATTGATACATATTACGTTAAATTAATAAAGTAAATTAAATAATATACAATAATAAAAACAAACGTAGTTTTACTTGTTTTTAAATTTGAAAGGTGATATATAAACTCTCAAAAACCCTTATTTATAAATGGACTATAAGCAGCCAACAATAATAATAGCCAAGAGTAATCCGGAATTATATTACTAATGTTCTCAAGAAAATTTTACAAACTATTTTCTTGCATGTTGCTAAATCAATGTTTTTGTTGGTTAGGAAATATAAGTTGGATCGAATCCTTCAACAAAAGCAAGATTTTACATACATCATACATACAATTACGTACACATCAACATAAATTATTAGCCTCACTAATAACGCATTTAATTTTGAACTCAGATATTTCTGAAGTTTCTGCGATTGGACCAATGATTATTTTGAGTGATCATTCTTAAGAATGAAGACTTTATACTACGTAATCACATATTGCTTCTTTTGTTATGCTCCCAGTCCAGCTATCTTTATTGTTTCTCTACGTCAACTCAGTTATATAAATTTTAATGAATTCAAATGTCATTCTATGAGTCACGAATCTGAATAATTTTTACATATGCTTAATATGATTTGCCATATACTGACCTCAAATTCTAAGACGTTAACTTAAGCAGCACCTCAAATAATAATAAAAATCACGGCATTTTGCCAAGCAAAACCCAACCTAAAATCGTAAAAATAGAGACAAGTCTTCCCCGATTCTGTTCCAACTTCAACAAAACCACTTTTATTTATTTATTTATTTGATTAAAGTCCGCTGCATAACTAAGATTATTTGGACTTTCAACAAACCCACAGTAGCATAATGGTTTTAAAATAAAAGACATTTGTAAACTTTTGCTCGTGGTGTTAATTGTATCTTTTAATGATAAAGATTCATTTTATGCATTGAATTATAGTGTATTTTTGTTTTGAGCTCTTTTAATAGGGAGGAAGTTTGAGAAATGTCTTGATGGAAGATTTTGGAGATGATTTTGTTTCGATTTTATGTGTTAACAGATTGTCCCAAAATAATTATATCATTCCCATCAACATGCAACGAAGCTGCTTTAATATTGCCAAACAATGTCAAAGTTCCAGAATCAGTTGCAGGTTCACGTGAATCAGTTGTTTTTACGGTATTATCCTCAAATTTTCCTTTGGGAATATCGGTTACGTCTTCAATAAACTCTTCATGTGCTGTTCCTCTTGTCACTTCGACTATGTTTGGATTCCAATGCACCGTTTTAATAGCACATTTGAATTTCATTGAGGGCGACAGCGCATCCCATGGCGAAAATTCATCATCACTACTTTCCAAATCGCTTTCATAGGCGTAAAGTTCCGGAATTTTTGTGGCATACTTAGGGGAGCTCATCTCCAAAATATCACTGAATGTAGACATTTTACTTGACAGCACTTCATCAACGGAGTATGATTCGGACTTGGGCGTAACTTGTTTCCTGCACTTGAGAAATATATAAAATGTCTCGAAAGATTTCAGAATCACACTTGTTGTCATGAGTTTGTGCAGACATCCCGCCAATATTCCACCCAAGGTTGTTGCAGAAAGGAAGATCTGTTAATAAGATGAATGGAGTCTAATTAAAAACTACATCAGCATTTAAAAATCATAATTTTAGTTTTCATTTAATGTATAGTTGACCCAATTTATTTACATGCATCTGTGTTTATTATCATTGTGTCAATGTATCTCGTCATCGACTATTTGAGTTGTCTTTTCCGACAGGAAAAGATATCGTTTTCTAAAGTCGTCAAAATTATAGACAAAATTTACTTTATTGAATAATTTACTAAAAAAATAATTTGTTTGCATGATTAAATCTCATAACTAAATCAGTACCCATTGGTTGGACCAAAAATTTGAGGCCATGGCAGAAGCAAGACTTCGTGAAGGATTCAGACATCCGCCAGTATAAGGAATCTGTGGATAAGCAACACATTCGATGAATCAGTTGATGAATTTGTGTACCAAAATTTACAAACAATGAAAAGCAATAAGGCTGTCAATATGGCTCCGACGGCAAAGTGGCCTCCTGATTTGTGCTTTTTGTAGCAAATTAGGAAGACGAAAGCAAAAATTAATGTTGCCAGGAATTCGCCGAGGAAGGCTTTCAACCTGGAAACACCAAAATTCAACGAAGACACGCCGATGTAGTGGCTTGATGTTGACGACATTCGATTTAAAATGAGGCTTCCGCAAAAGTTTCCGAAGAAGTGACATATTATGCGAACAAAAGCGTCTCGCTTTTTCACTAGACCTGCCCACGTGAGACCTATCGAAATAGACGAATTGAAGTGTCCTTCCTTGGCGAAGCAAAACATCAGAGCTATCTGACAAAATCCCGAGCAAAGTGCCGTTGCTGTGACTGCGTTGTGAACACCAACTTGGAAAGTTGTGCCTCCTGTGAGCATCATGAAGAATAAGGATCCAAAACACTCGCTTGCAGCAGCTTTCCAGAACGATCCCTCTTCCGCCTCCAAAGACAATTTTTGAAGTTGAGAAGAGAGTCCCTCATTGATTGCTTTGTATCTTTCAGAAGATTGGATGTGTCCCACAGCTTTAATGAAGCTTTCTGTGCCTCTTCTTTCTTTCGCATTTTTCCATGATGTTGTTAATTTATTAGAAAGAGAGTTACGTGATCCAGTTACTTTCTTTCTTATCTTTTCTTTCCAGTCCTCGGCAAGAGTCGAAGAAAATCCTTTCCCATTGAAGTTGACAACGACGTTACGTTTCGGCATTGTCTACTTGAAAAATTAAGAGTTTAAAGCAATTGAAGTTCATTCAGCTGTTGAAGTGGTTTTATAGGAAACTGTGGACTAAAACTAGGAGCGGTACTTGTTTTTACTGTCCAATTTGATTTCCCAAAGGAGGAACTTTGTGTTGAAATTCAATGAGATCAATATTCGGTTGTTTGTTTCAACATGCTACATTCATTCTGAGAACATTTCTTCCCCACCCAAACCAACCGAGCGCCTCCAAAAGGTTTGTCCATCAATAATTTTGTTTAAGTGGTTTCTGAGGTCATCAAATACTTTTTGCCGGTATTGCATTTCAGTATTATTAGTCAGAAAAGATAAAGATTTCGAGATCGATAAGAATTAATACAAAGTTGGTCGTCAGTAAATGTTCAGTAGTTTTCTCAAAATGTTATATGTTATGTTTTAAGCTTAAATTGTTACTTGTTACAATCAAAACAAGTTCCTCATCACTTAAACGTTTATTTGTAATTTAAAGTCTTTATTAAACATTTAATTGAAGTTACTAAACATTTAATAAATAGGAATTTTTTATCAAACTAAAAATTTTGTTGTTTCTGATTTAAGTCATTTTTTGAGGTTTTGAATTTTGTTGTTTCAATATATATTAATATATATTGGAGTTAATATATTAAGTTATTATATTGTTTAATATTATATTATTATTCTTTAAATATTTCTTAAGATATCGATGTTTTAAGGGCCTCTGGTGAATTTGTAGAGAGTATGCCATGTCCCATCACTATTCAGACCAGGATTTAATGTCTTTCCTAGCAACCAGGGGCTTCCTCGTCAAATCATCTGCTCTATGTGCGACACTCGGTTATCAATTCTTATCCAGCCGGTTTTCACTCTGTCCTCAGAACTTTAAAATTCAGAGAAAGCTACCCCCAATCAAGTTCCGTTTTGGACATACGCCGCTATAATCAAACTCTGTTTCAGTATCATTAACTCTTCCGGATTCTCGGAAATGTTGCTAAAGGTTTGAGAAATTTGTCTACAAAAGTGGGGACTGTGATCAGGCCTAATGAGCGAACAATCCAATCATGAGAATATTCCATTAAGCTGAATGCACTTACAGCAATTGTTTTCGGTGTTCGCTTTTTAAGAGTTTTTTGTTGATGTACTCAAATGTAGTTCAAAGTATGGCTTCATCAAACAAGTCAAATATGATTTGTAGGTGCGACGGAGTATAAGAAGCAAGCACGTGTTTATAAAAAAAATTCCAAAATGACGCAAGTAATAAATTAAATTCCGTTAATCACAAGGAACTCCATTTGAGGTCAGCTCGACAGCACCTCCTCCTTGAAAATACAAATTACTAAGCAATTGCACGTAATCCGTACCCTGATTTTAATTTATACGCTGACATTATCTTAATTATTGGATGTTAGATAAGCCCTTCCTCTTTTATTAATTTAATTTATTATTACATTAGGCTAGATATTTATACCATGAAGTCTGATAGCTGTTTTCACATTTCTTAGCATAATTTATGACAAGGAATTATATGTAACAAGCATTAAAAAAGTCAAAATAGGAGGTCTGAGATGCAATTGGCAAAATAAAGAAGAATTTGCAGGAAATGTAACAAGTGCAATTGGCCGCTTAAAATATATGGCAACATCAATTAACCTCAATCACAGGTCTAAACCAGGCAGCTGACAATTAAGCCTATAGATGCATTTAGCTGTAACAAAAATTCGTCTCATCACAGGGAATCAAGTATTTGTCAACCACATCAAAATGTCAAGGTCATCTTCTGGTTAATATTAACTTTAGCCATGACCTTGGAAAATTCCTCAAGAGAAACCTTTCCATCTTGATCTGCATCTGCTTCCATGATGGTCTGATCCACAATCTTGTCTAACTAAATTATTATTTATTATCATTATTATTTTATTTATATTTAAAATATTAAAACGTTATTTAACTCTGATGTTTTAAATCATGAGAATCAGTGAAAAACAAGTTATACTCACTTGTTCACCACAAACCTGACTTCCAATAAGCATTGCCAAAATGGAAATCAAATCCATTCGAGATATGAAGCCATCACAATCTTTATCAAACAATTTGAATAAAACTGCAAAGACAATTCAAATAAAAACTTATTTCATTACTACAGGACAAATTACTTATTAGTACTAATTAACATATTCGGACAAAATCAACTCAATGTGACTGACACTTAAGCTTCTCCTCTGTGGTGTTGTATTTGCAGATGTTCACAATGCTTTCAGGAAGAAATCTTGATAGAACCATGGCAAACTGTTTGAAGGTTATTCTGTCCAACATAGCATTTTTCCTGAAAGAAACGTTCATAAATTTCTACAGAAAGAAAAATTAAATGAACAAGTAAAAATGAAGAAAATAAAATTATGCAATAACCAATTGTTTCCACCATTTGAAAAAAGTTAGTTTTGTGAACATTTGGTTTTTTGAACTGCAGCACACTTTAACAAATATAAGCAGAAAAGGAAGGCAGTATCACTATAAGTCATGATTATTCATATCATTAGGTAACACACTCAAGATAAGTGCAGGTTTTCTAAGTGGATGGATTAGAAAATGGAACACCTGAACATAGGGAAACCTTGGGAATGTAATCATTCTTGTATAATTCATATTTTTACCCAAAATTTCTTTGATTGATTAAGATGCATCAAACAAATATTCAAGACAATCAGAGTAAAAAACTAAGGTCTGGACTAAATTGGAATATATTTGGCAAAAGAAATAGAGAAAAACATCTGACACGAGTACCTCCATTGATTGTTGCAATCAGAAAACTTTGGCTAAATAAAAATTTTAAGATAATTTGAAACCAGTTATAAGTACACATCTATTTCACCAAACATGAACAATAATTCAGAATAATTATATCAAATATTGTAGAAATATTGTAGAATGCACAACATTTTTCATTTTGCAAATTTAATCCTTTAGTGTTGTCATAGAAATGCTTGCTCTCACTCATCCAGAAAAAAAGCATTTATGATGGGATTGCTCAAGGGATTTGTCATCAGTGATGGTTGCACTAAAAAATCTTCTCTCCTAGAATCAATAAAAAATATTGTTTTGCCAATTAGATTGATTAGTCAAAAAATATATCATTCTGTACAATAGTGTATAAATCCATTTCATTTCCTTACCATAACAGACCATCTCCATCTCTGTCATATAAATTGAAACGCTTTTTAAGTCTAAGAACCTGATCCGTAGTAACTACAAAACAAATAAATTAATTGTCATCCCCTACATCTAATATTCTCCTCAAGATGCCTTGAAATAAACTCACAGCCGGTTTCTTTCCTAATTTCTTCTATTTCCGGAGCAGTAACACCTTTCGAGTGAGAAAACCCCATGATATTCAGTCTAAAAGCAAATAATCAAGTGCGATCGGTGGGCCTTAAAAAGAAGGTTTTTTAATATCGTCGCTATGTTGCAAATAGAGGAATCGACCGAAACTACACCTGTCAGTTGTTTTCAAACTGCTTAAAAACTTCGTGAAAGCTCACCAAATTGCTTGCACATATGTAGTGCACGTATGCCAGATCCCATGCAGTAAATAAAACTCTAAAAGATAAACGTCTAAATTACTTTAAAAACAATTATTAATTAGCTCCTAGTACGAAGATGTCTGGGAGACATTCACTATTCATTAACTGGAAAAGATAAAAAGATGTAACAAATAATATCAAGTCAGTTGATTAACATCTTAACGTTTTGACCTAACAGGTAACCTGCCAATGTGACCAGAGTTTCGCCGAATGACTGCCGACGTCTTACCCTGGAGCAGATCATAAACGTCCAGCAACAAGCGGAACAACCTCAGTCCTATGATCTGAGTTACACTGATTTTTTTTTGCGTGTCAGGCTGGGCAACAGAGGCTTCTAGGCCTCCAACTGCACCCGAGTAAATCCGGCGCGACGTAAGTCAAACAAATAACGACTAATTGGTAAAGTAGTAATCAGTCTAATGCACCATTTTCAAAATTGTGATAAAAGAACCACTTTTTCATACAGTTATGACTCAAATGTTTAAAATAAAACTACTGAAGCCAGTTTTAAAATGCCAACAAAAAGAGTTTTCCTCCAGTTCATCCACCTTTTCAACAGAACTTTCTCACATTATTACAGTAAATTTACTGAATATCTGGAAACAATTCTTGAATGACTTGACAACTCATGACTTGGCACCATTTATGGCTTCATCTGAAGCTATTTTTTCACCTAGAGTTTCCTGAGTTTGCCAGAAATTTGTTGCAGTTGAAGACATTGATGTGGATTCAAGTTTTATGTTTTATTATTCAAGAGAAATGGTCTTTCATTCCAGAAGTAATCTTTTATGATATCACAGTGAAGGGTTGAGATAATATTCTTTTTCCCACAATATTTTGAGGAATTGCTAGATTTATCTGCCTAGTAACAAAATAGAATGGACAAATTTGAAATATTATTATTCTTTACAAATAACAACATTAAAAAAAAAACATACTGGTTCTCTAACAAGCACTGTGCCCTTCCTAAACATTTCTGGTAAATTGTTATAGTTGGTGTTGTACTGGCTGAATAACAGCTCATTTTTTCCACTTGATACCATTGCCTACATATCACAAAAACATGTCATCCCAATGTACAATTCACAACAATTTACAAAATTTGCCATACACCAAGCTTCATTTGGGCTTCCTTTGGTGACATCCCTGACTCCAACACGAGTTTCCAGAAACAGGTGTTGTGCAAATTATTGATGTGGCCTAAAGAAAATTCAAAATGTATTTAAATGACTTCCTGATTGTTACAAATTATTTCGTTTGACAAGCTTTTGATGGAGGCATTCCACAACATGTTCAGAGTCATAAAATCAATGCATCAAAGTGAAAATTAAAAGTTTTTAGACATTAAAGCTTCTTAAATGAGATTAGAACTTACAATCAGCCTGTCTCCAGCTTAAATAATCCCTGATATTTTCAATGCTGGGATACAAAACTATGCGTCCATCAAATGAAGGAGGATATAACAGTGGTTTGTCCTTGAAAAACTCGCTCCAGTAAAACACATAAGATGTTGAGAAGCAACTGACCACAGTACTTAGCAGCTTACTGAAAATTAATAAATTGTTTTCTTTCAATAATTAGCTTGATAATTTAATTATTCAGACAGACCATATACTACTACACACGTTCAATAACTTATTTCATCATATATAAATTTTTAATAGTTTGGATACTCACCTGTTGCGTCTCTGAAATTCTTCAGTCTCTTTACGAAACACAAAACTATATTCATCACTATGCCCTAATGAAATGATTATGTCTTTAAATTCTTCCATTACTTTTTCAGCACATTTATTCATAAGGCTCAAAGCTGGCACATCATTAGGTTTACTGAAGTCATGTTCTTTAGAAAATCTTAAAGATTAACATCAAGTTCAGCATATTCACTGATTCAGATACAATCAGACGTTTTTAGACAAAACGCAATTAAGCTATGAACCTACCTATGAAAGTTTCTACCATCAACCTCATGACAATCCAGCAATTCGGAAGACATCTATCATCACTCTCAAAATGTTTCACATATTCAAATTTGCTTTTGGCCATCGGTGAAATGCGAAAAATGCTTTACGCAGAACTTCTTTTCACTCGAGCACGTTGTGAAAATGTAAACAGCATGCGCTGGTGAGAAAAAATAAACGAAAGCAAATATAAAATAAAGTATAAGTAAAGAAATATCTCGAATTTGATATTAATGTTAAAATTATTTATATTTTGTTTTGAGTTGAAATAGAAGACATTTTAATTTTAAATTTATTAATATTCCTCATCATCATTATCATGGTACTCTGCAGGAAGTAAATAAAATCACTAGCGATATAAGCTATCGACAGGGCCGCCATGAGGGGAGGAGTGACCAGGGGTAAGCCCAAGTTTTAAGGTATTAAAATTTTACAATCATAGCCCTTTTTGGCAAAACCGCGGAATCTGCCGTTATTAATATTCATAACAAAATAAACTCCGCCCACAGAATGGATTTTTCTCAAAAATTTAGAAAAGAAAAACAAATTAAAATAAGATAAAATAAAGAAAATAAATAAATTCAAAAAACACATCGGATAAAATAAAACGGAAGAATATGGAAATTAAGTAAAATAACGGCAAGTGAGGATAAACAGACAAATCAAAATAGTCAAAACAAAATCGTAACAATCGACAAAAGAGACAAAAATTCAAAAAGATAAAGTTAAATAGAATAAAGAACTTAAATAAGGTAGGAATAAATATTAAGGAAGAGGGAGATTCAGCTGGTAACACTTAAGAATTTAGAGAGGTCATGTTTATTGATGTAGCAACGGAACCTAGAGAAGGTGGTAGAAGTTACAATATCGTCTGGTAATGAATTCCAGGAGCGGATTATTCTGTTGGAGTAGACGTATTTGGTTGCGTTTATAGTACATGAGACTGGTCTTATTTTGTAGGTATGGCCTCGCCCCAGAATAGGAGGCTGGGTGAATATTACCCATGTAAGATTTTTTGCACAAACAAAGGTCCAAAATCAGTCTACGGTGCTCTAAGGTCTATAGGCCAAGGATTTTAAGACGTGTGATATATGGAAATCGACGTAGAGAGGGAATGGACTTTGTGAATCGTCTTTGGACTCTCAATTTTGTCGATGAGGTTTTGATAGTGGGGATTCCATACAGCTGAACAATACTCGAGTAATGGCCGGACGTAGGTGCAGAAGGTCTTAGTAAGGATCATTTCGTTGACAGAGAAGGTTAATAAAACGTGATCTTATGGATGCAGAATATGTAATTTTATCTATCTGGGCCTTGAATGTGAGTTTTTAACAATGGCTTTTTCAACCGGCTCATATGAAACGCGTGAATTTTCGGGTTGGATTAATGCAGGGTCGGGCAATTGTATTTTGACCACATTGAGAGGGCCATGATTAGGGGAGGGCCGCACCTTCTATTGCTGCAGATAGATTAATATTTATAATCTCGATTAATCGTGTGATACATTTTTAAATCATAGATTAACGTTTAATTAATCGCATCATCTAAATGGTTTTTTCAAATCATTTCCCAATATATTACATTTTTATAAAAAAAAATCAGTTTTATTCATGAAACAATGCTCATAATAGTAGTTTAGACATTTTTTTGTGGTTTATTATTTCATATTAAGCCAGTTGTTCAGGCAAACATGTCTGTTGATGTTGATGTTGTCTGGAGACAGAGAAGCACGTTTGCATTCATAACATGGAAAATAACCGTTCATATGACANTTGATGTTGTCTGGAGACAGAGAAGCACGTTTGCATTCATAACATGGAAAATAACCGTTCATATGACAGTCGTAGCTGGAGAAGCTAAGTACTTGAAGGCTAACTTGGCAACAAGGCCATGTGATGGTGTACATTTCCGCCACAATTCCAATGGGCACAAATCTTTGTTAATTTCTAGGCCCTTGCTAACTGCTGAAACTTATGAAGCCTTTGGGTAATATCGGGGCGGGCCAATGGCCTCATGTAGTACCTTGCATTTCCCCAAGAAAAGATCCACCCAAGTTAGATCAGAAAAAGTTGATATCTTTGCTCGTCCTTCTCTTGCTTAGAGTTAGGGTGGATATCGAATTCCGAACATCAAACCTCTTCCGGTGGCTACTCCGCAGTCCCCGATTCTGGAAACGTTCCAGCATTGCCTATAACAGGCTCTGTGCTCCAACATCGACTTACCTATGTTACTCCATCGTATGTTTTTAAGCACAAAGCAATGCGCTCTTTGTACACAATAATGAAGTCGGAAGCTAAAGAAGTAACAAGATATAAAAACAAAGGGTTATAAAAAAAAATAGTTGAAAATATTTTATACATTAATAAAGTAATTTATTAAAAAGGTATAAAAATTTAATTCGTTTATTCGAGTTATTCGTCGCTTTAATTAATTTAACTGCACAAAAAATTAGCGCGTTAATCTAGGCTGGTTACGATAAACTGTTAAACTGTTAAATGACAAAAAAGGATTTACTTAATTTTATAGACTTTAAAAAATTAAAGTTGTATCGTATTCATTAGTTAACATTACATCTCATGTAATGCGAAGTGTAAATTACATCAAAATAATAAATAAATAAAGCTAAAACATTAGTGGTACACAGAAAAGGTTTCATTTAATTTATTTGTGTGAGAATTACACATCAGCCTGTAAAAGTAATTTGATCAGACAAATGTAACCTGTCACTCAGGGGCGGATCTAGAATACTTTGGCGGGGGGCAATGATATCTAAATTATATAACCAAATTTTAGGTTATAAAATTCATATTTAAGAAAGTTATGCGAAAACATGCAGCGCTCAAAGATATGACGACCACTGAATTTCAATATCTTGATTTAAGTATATAAGGGATAGTCAGTCTTTCAGCTAGCATTATAGACAGAAGATAAGTTTTTAAACTTTCGAGAGTCGAAAAACCTTTCATTGCCAGCTATTGTGGATGGTCATATAAACGAAATTAATAGAATCATTCTAACATTTGAATATAAATCAATAAATCATTGTCTGCCCAATATATAGAATCTACAAAATTTGAGATTGCTCGCCCAACATCTTTAACTTCATGCCATGTTACCCCACCATTACCTATTTAATAATAAAGACTTTTGAGAAGTTACAACAATGGATCAACAATGACAATTCTAGTAGCTTTACCACAGCTACTAATATTTTCGTTCAAAGTCGTAAATTATTGAAATAAAATAATGTTTTTAAATTAAAATAGATTTGTTATCTTAGATTTTAAAAATCACGGCAGCCCCGCCCTCCTAAAGCCACTGCTGTCACTTTTTTTTACATTTCTTTTGAAATCAGGGATGAGGCTGCTTGTTGAGATCCTCATCACTGCCTGAAAGTTTGTCAGTCGACAACAGATACTAAATGTTAGGTAATAAATCTTAATTATATGAAATAATAAAATCTATGTTAGCCTTGTGACTAGCAGTTTAGTGTGACCAGTCTGCGAAAATTTTAGACTTGGAAATTTTTTTACTGAATGCTTATGCGGGCCACGGAAAAGTCTGGCCAGCAATTGCACATCACTGGAGCATCAAACACGCAAGCGCGCACTCTGTTCACATGTTTCCAATCAACCGGCGATATATGTCAAAGAAATTATGAGTATTCATTATTGTGAAGAACTAGCTTTTTTAAACCGGCTTCGCCGGTCAAACTCATTTTTTATCCATTATAATTAATTTTATTATTTACGTCCTTCAATTACAGCCAGTTACTTGCCCTCAAAGAATTTGGAGATTAGGTTGGTGTTCCCTCATTGGGACTCGAACCCGTGCTGCCATCGCTGGGACGGGTCACATCCAGTGATCAGCCATGTCGGTTTTTACCTTCCGGCATGAGAAGCTCTCGCTGGCCTTCTTATGCCGATCATTACTACCTGGACTGGAGCGACTATGAAAGCTCTCATTGGCTTCTTTTATGTCGTTTACTGCACCGCTTGGAAGCCGGCAACCATCGACTATGCGAGGCTCTCTTTGACCTTCTTCTGTATACCGCGTCCGCCTCAGTTGCCTACAGCGGCCATGAAAGCTCTCGGTGGCTTCTTCACGCCGTGTACTTAATATGTGCCAACCGGGTCCTAAATTTTCTTTGTAGTTTTTCCAGTACATTACCGCATCTCTTGGTCAAGGAGTTGGCCCCGTCGTTTCGGTGGATCATTAATACAGGGGATCGACGGTTTTCTCCGGCTTTCACGCAGTGGGTTCGAAAGACTTCTTCTGGCCTCTCATTTAACGGATCCAAAATGAGGTCGCTTTTGCAGCCTCAGACATCCTTGTCATCCCTTGTTCTTTCTCGGCTAGACAATTCAATCTTAGTGAGGAAGGCGTAAGTCGACCTGCCGATTGCGCTCCTTGCGCCAACCCCGATCTTCTGTTGCCTTTCGCTTCCAGGTCCATCGACAGATCTGTGTATTTTTCCGCCTTGAGCGCATTGCTATATTCAAGTCTGTCCTCCCATGGTACCGTCAGTTCCACCAGAATGATGGCATCCTTCGACAAGAAATGAAATTGTTGAAATTGCAATACACTTGATGAAAATTACCCTTTCAGCATATTCGTCATTTTCATGTACGGTTAATAGAACCTCAAAAATCTTTTTAATCGAATTTAATTGAATTACTAACCTTATAATTTTAATTCAATATAGGTATATTGCAAAAACATTATTATAAAAACTCAACCAAAAATGAATTAAATAAGTAAATAATAATAATAATAATATTATTATGATGAAATTATAATTATCATTAAAATAATAATTTACTAAGGTTCCAAATGTGCGCGATTTATTCATATTCTTCATTTATTTCAGAATAGAATAACGAGAATGGCGTGCAGGTTTTCAGAATGGGTTGCGTTCCCGATTGCGGTCGTAATAGCAACAGTCGTAATGTGTCGTGGTCGCGACCCAGTCTGCGCCATCGGGTAGGGGCGCTATATAAATTGTAGATCGATTTAAAGAAAAGTGCCTTCACATCCCATTCGGATACATAAGACACTCAAAAGATCGGCTATATACAAAAAAAGAATGTTTATTGTGATATCGAACGCTTGCATTTTCAATAATTGGTATTTGATCGTCAGAAATAGTAGGGATTATGTCAAAAATACGTTCAGTAGGAGGCGGATATTCCTCGAGATAGTGGATATAAAAATGAGGAGTGGAAAGAAATGTTTCGTCGAACATGGCAAAAACCTGTGATTAAATAATGTCGATGAAAATCTACAAAAATTCATTAGTAGATGAATTAGTTAATGAATTAATTACGATTAGTAAAACAAGAGTGCACTTCAACCTGATCGGCCAATGGTTTGAAATTTATCGTAAGAAAAATAATTTTCTTCAAAGTCGCAACAATAACGATGACCCTTGACCACTCGGACAGGCATTTAAAGGAACATTTAAGAATTTATGATCAACTAGCGTACCCGGCCACACATCGCTGTGGCTCAGTCTGGTTAAATGGACAAGAAAGAAAATCAAAACAATCGAACTCATAAACATACAAACATTCATTTTTATTTTTATAGATTTGAAATATAAATTTTTGTAAATTAATTCAATTTAATTTTATTGCTTTTTAAATTGAGAATCTCTCAAGAGCTGGTGATATGGAAAGTGCACAAATATGTAGACAAACGTTCATTTTTATTTATGTAGATGGAGTTAAAAATTAAAATCAAAGTTATGTTTAAATCCTGAGGATCGCATTAGCAAATTATATATCTTTTATTTGTTATTTGTTTATGTTTTTGTGTTGTTAATGGGTGACATGACGAGAAATTCATTATAACGATAGAATAAAATATTGATGTTGGTAGGTGTAACAATAAAGTCGTGCTCGGTCAGCAGAATGAAATCGTCTCCTTGTCTTGTAATTCACTTCCAAGTATTTTGGCGTATTAACAAATAAAGCCTCGGATGCTGATGTTAAAACCCAGTCAAGTTAAACATCAACCACTCCTTCCTGAATCATTGAAAGATGAAACCTCGTCACGAATTCCATGGAACGGTTACCATGGAAGCACCGACACACATTTATAAGGCTCCTCGGGATTGGTCAGATACCTGTGATTGACAGCTTCCTCTGTTCACTCCACCCTCAACGTGGAAGAGGTTGGATGCTCGGAATGGACTCCTGTTGTTTCAGTAGCAGCGTTTAAAAGAGACGAGTTAGTTTTGCTCTCGTTGTAAACAATTGAATGGGATATCATGAATTATGTGAGTGTTTCTTCATTTGTAATCTTTTATCATATTGTGTCTGTGCAACGAAGTGCTATTGAAGTGTTGAATAATTTCACTATGTTACTACGCAACACTTAAGAATAATTACGTTACAATTAAAATTAAATCAATTTCATTTAATTAAGAAAATAAATAATTTCAAAAATATTTTTCATTCCTTTTTGACGTTTCATTACGCGGCCCTCTGATGAACTGATAACACGAAATTGCATGCTGCCGTTGATGATGATGATGATGATGATGATGATGATGATGATGATGATGCTGGTGATCACATTGAAATCAAAATGTTTAAAGGAGAACTTACTTATTAATCCAACATCTTCAAGTGATAAATATTGGTATCACGCGTTTATCACATTAACATATTACACATTAATAACATTACCATAAAAATCATCATCGTCAACGTTATTAACCTGAGCATCATCGTCATCAACACCCTCGTCATCAAGGTTGTATTCGTTCAGGTGGTCCTTAAAATCTTTCATGACTTCATTTTTAAATTCATTAATGCGAGACAAACCTGAAACTCCGCCCACATATTTCCAATAAACAAATCAGTGTCTCCTTCTCAACCAATTTTCACATCATCAACCGCCTATTACCAACTCGTGATCGATCTCAGAGTTTGTGGATTTTGGAAGAATTTTTATTATATTAGAAGTATTCAAAATTAATTAATTATGTAAAAATAATTAATGATATATATAAAAAGATTAATTTTTCAAAAAAAAATTTTGAGTTTTTGAGTTTTTATTGATTTAAACAAACAATCTGTTATATACAAAGCAAAAGCATTAAAACAAATTCAAATAAACTCAAAGGGCCAGCTTTAAGGAAGCGCACGCTTCCGCTCTCAGACTGATCCAAATAAATCATTATATACAGTAAGCTTTTACAAAGAGTAATTTACAAAAACATAAACTATACAAGTCCACGCAATAAATATTGTTTATACGACTTTTTAAATAATAAATATTACAAAGTCTTTTTGAGTTTCATTAATAAAGTGACGATTATTCAGTGGATTCGTTGAATATTTTTGAATCATGAACGACTTTGTTGATGATTGGAAGGATGGACGGGTGGAATAAAGGATGGATGAGGGGTATAATGGTGGCTCTCATGGATTATTCCTGATCTGTCCAAATGCCTCGGTGACGAATGTTTGTGCCGACGGGGGTCTGCTGTTTACTCGGAACATTAACGTCTGCAACCCGACACCCGCAGACCTCTGCACTTTCTTTCGCTTTTCTTCATTCCGAGGATGATGTTCCACCACCATTGAGATACCGAACCACCCATACTTCCATCATGAGGTTTCAAACCACCCACACTTCCATCATGAGGTTTCACACCAAATGGCTATCACCTAGCTTATATTTCTGATTTTGTCTAAACATTTTCAATATTTGAGTTATTTTGTCGCACGAAATAATCTGTTATGATTGAAATGATATTTAAAGATGTAGGAGTTAAGCATTTATTTGTCCATGATGTTGGTGATATTTTTTTGTTTAGTAATTAAAATGTCCTAATATTCCATCATATGAGTCTATTTTTCAGGACATGTCTTCAGATTCATCCACTTCACAAGACAGCTTCTCCTTGCAAATCCATCACCAGGTGTCAGAGGAGACCAACGACAACATCTACCACGACTGCTCCTCCAACTACAACAACATTTCCACCTGCTGCGATAATACAGCATTCACATCGACCTACCATCCTCCCGTCAGAAACAAGACTGACTCGATGAGGTCGACGAGGTCATTTGCATTTTCATCGGAACAGGTGGCCTGTGTCTGTGAGGTCCTGCAAAACAGCGGTAACTACGACAGATTGGCCAGGTTCCTTTGGTCTCTTCCGAGTTGCGATCAACTCCACAGAAACGAAAGCGTTTTGATCGCCAAGGCCTTCGTAGCTTTCCACACTGGCAACTTCAAGGAGTTGTACAAGCTGCTCGAAGGACATCTCTTTTCGCCTGCAAATCATCAGAAACTTCAGGGCCTCTGGTTGAAGGCCCACTACACGGAGGCTGAAAAAATGAGGGGTCGTCCTCTTGGAGCGGTTGGAAAGTACAGGATAAGACGCAAGTTTCCTCTTCCTCCGAGCATCTGGGATGGAGAGGAGACGAGTTACTGTTTCAAGGAGAAATCGAGGTCCATATTGAAGGACTGCTACAGGAGGAATCCTTATCCATCGCCGAAGGAGAAGAAGAGTTTGGCTGAAAACACGGGACTGACGACGACTCAGGTCAGCAACTGGTTCAAAAACAAAAGACAGAGGGACAGAGCCAATGAGGCCAAAGAAAAGTTGGTTTCAAAGTATTAATCACGATGAATATTTGAATAATCTGATACAAAATGATGAATTATTAATGAAATTGTCGATAATGCCGAACAGCAACGGAATATTTTCAAACAGCACAATTATTCGTTATTCGACATGAAGTGTTGGATTGCAGGCGTTGAGATGATGTTTTGATTTTGCTTCTTCACTCTGCAGAAGCAGTGAGAAAGTGATGGATTTATAAATCAAAACAACTCGGATGAATCCCAATGAATTACTGCCTTTTACTGCATCGTTATAAATTTCAAAGCTTCGTCTTTCAATCGGCCACAATAATTGGCCGCGCGGCTCCATTATCATCATTTGCAGTGAATTGGTTAGCATGAATTATTGCAATCGCCATTATGAGTTGCCCGATTAATTTCAATCGATCGACAACTTCTTGCATGATTTCGTTCGCAAACAACTTTCATCGCAAACAAGCTGCAAACCAACGAAACTTCAAAAGACATTTTCCTGCCTCGAACAAACATTTCGACAGGCTTCCTTTGTTCGTACCTCATCGATTAACAGATTAATTGACTGCCACTCATTTATTTACTCATTTATTTCATTAATCATTTGATTACTTAATTAACGGTTGCATGACTTGTGACTACAAAGTGCTTATCACCTGCTTTTAATGCGCCAGTCGATGTTTGTGACTAATCACTGTGAGGATGTGTGTTGTCGATGTTTGTGACTAATCACTGTGAGGATGTGTGTTGTTGATGTTTGTGACTAATCACTGTGAGGATGTGTGTTGTTGATGGCAACAACAACAATTCTCGATCAACAACTTGATGAATGCATCCGTGATGGCGAGTTTGAAATTCCTGAGGTGAATGATCAACATGAATTAAAGAATAAATCAACATTTTTGTCACATGTCATCTGAAACTTCAAATTGCAGATGCAGAGAGAGTTCATCATGTTCAGATGATGCAGGCCTAAACGATTCGACTGACGGTTCGAAACCAGTAAAGATCTCCAATCACAACGTTCCGCCCTTCAATCAACAGTTCAACCCCGATTACTTGACCTTCGACCCCCACCACTTCACTGGAAGCCTGCATGGACCTGCGTCACAGTTTTGCATCACTTGAGTGATGAAATAATGACGTCCACTCTGATAATGTTTTTCACTCATCATGATTTGATGATGATGATGATGATGATGATGGAAAGATTATAATATTGTTATTAGTAATAACTAAGATTGTTGTGACGACGATGATGATGATGATGATTTCTTTGATTTCATAGTTATTGTTTTAAATGTGCTTAAGTGGTGTTAGGACAATGATGATTATTTTTGGTGGTGATGATGATGATGTTGATAGCAGAGGAAGGTTAATGAGGATGATAAATTCAAATAAATGGGAAATTTGGAGAGGAGCCTGGTGTTGAGAGGATGAACAAACAAGTGGAGATTCTCCTGTTCGTGACAAGAATATCTCATCACTGCCATTTCCTTCATTCCTACACTCTTTCATTTATCCATCCATCCATCATCAAAAACATTCGCCCATTATCTCAACGTTTAACTGCTAATTAAAGTATTTAATAAAATAATTTAAAATATTCAAAATATTTATTTAATTGAATTCTAAATCATTTAGTGCTTAAATAAATTACGAATTAATATATTATTAAACTGAATAAACACGGATAGTCGAAATATAAGAATGTGTTGATAGAATAAAGGAATCTTACGATGTCCACATTCATGATGACGTCGTCTTATTCGTCATTCGTGAGTTTTGTTTACAAATAACGGATATGTTTTGTTTATGTTTTAATCCAAAATATTAATTAATTAACGATAACGAATAAAATACAATCAAGTGGATGAGGTTGGCAAATGAAAATATGAAAGATCTACGATATTGTCGTGCAGATTGGCTCAGAGGATGTCATGCAACAGTCGCAATATGTTCGCATCCAGCCCTGAACAACCATAGGGGGGGGCTGTGAGGTACCAAAATGTCTTGGGGAAGCATTAATGCGCGGACAATTAAAAACATTTACATTACGTAAACAATTACAATTACCAAAAAAACGAAATAAAAAATTTACGTACATAACGTCAGAGGCGCTTTTTGTTAAAAATTTGTATAGCGCTCCTTCCCAAGGGCGCTTGCTGGCTGGGTTTCGAACACGACACGTTTGACCATCTGCGGTTAAACGAACACTAAAAGAAACAAGTGAGCAATGATGACGTGTACCTGATGTTGCTTTGGATTTATACTGAGGTGACGTCATCGGTAATTTAGAGAATATATTTAAGTTTAATACATAAATAGGTATTGTTGCTTATTGTATTTATTACAGGCATTTAAATTTTAATCTCTCCGAATTTATCATGAAGTCCATCGGATCACTCAACCGATTAAACAATTAACAATTATTGTTCAATCAAAAAGGCTGGAAGAACTTTGAATGTTCAACAAATAAAATATGAAAACTCATCTTATGTTTTTGAGATAAACAATGTTTATAAATCATATCGTAAATAATATTAAATGATATATGCAAATCAATCAACGTTAAAACACATGACCTGTACAGGCGTAAAACTCCACTTGGTAAAAGGAATGAACAATAAACGAGTAGGTTCAAATGTTTTGTGACTTCTTTACTCTCAACATTTACAAACCTTCAATCCCGATATTTCACGATGTTCTGACATCAAACAATTTTCATTGAAATTACCTGCAAGCAATTTACCTGGAGTGAATCGGTTGTTGATTTCTGAAACTTTCGTTAGGAATTTATTTTAAATATTGAGAACGTGGAATTTCTAAGAAATATTGTCAGTCAATGTAATGTTTTGAATGAAAGTGATATCTTTGTGTTATATTAATTTATAAATGAATAATAGCGATCGATTGATTACAATTATTCGACAAGTTTAAACTACCAAGTTAATTAAAATGAACGAATTATTATATTTCAATTCACTTCCACGGTGTCGCGTGTCTGTTGCATAAGGAGCTGGAAAAGATGGAGAGGTGTCAGTCTTGAAGTGACATGGCCTACTTTACAGGTGAGTTGACCAATCAACCGAGGTGACCTCATTCTTCTCCAGGCGAGTAAACAACCTCAGCGAGTTGCCAGTCAAAGTGTTTGAACTCGACCATGACATCCGAGAGATTATCTTTCTCTTATTAATGATTTAAAAAATAATTTCTCTTTTATTGATTTTCAGTTTCAAATGTTTCGGTAGCAGCTGGAATTGATAACGAACGACGTGAAACTTAATGGAATGTCTTTTGTTGAAGAACGTTATTCAAATTTCATATTTCAAATCTTCAAATAAAGTGCAATAAATTTAAAAATATAAATATTTAACAATATAAATTATTAACAATTGTTTATAATAAATATTACTGTAAATGATCACAATGAAATTTGTGTTCTCAAATTTCCTCCCTCACAATGGGATGTTGTTGGTTTTAGTTGCTGTAAAACCACGTAGTTCAATTTTAAACCTGTTTGATGTTAGAGAATCTGAAGAGCTATTTATAGATGTTTGTCGGAGATGGAATGAGTGTGTTGAAGGAATACAACCTTAACATCAAAGGATGAAACCCATTGAAGGAAGCAGTCTCTCCGTGGTTGATGATTTGCACAACTTCCTGGATCTCTTCCATGCCGTTCCATCCATCATTATGACCATCATCATTATTACCATCGTCACTATTACCATCGTTATCATCGATAACGGAAGATGTCGGTGAAGCGGAACAACCGTCGATTGTTCCAGAAGCTCTTCACCTAGGATGTCTTCGTGTGATCTTTCAAGGAGCCTTTCATTTCTCAGGCTCTCCTTCTGTTTCATACTTTCAACACGAAACGCGCTCGAAATGCGATCGTCAATGTACTTACTCGTATCTGCATTGGTCGACCATTTGCATGAATATTTAGTCGCTCACATCGGACGACTCGTTGCGAGAGAATATGGAGATGAATAACTTGTCCAGCACTTCACTTGTTGAACATTCTTCTAGACAAACGCACCGACGTTGAATTGCTTAACGACGGGAAAGATGAAGTGCAAGTACATACAATGATGTGTACTTACAATGATGTGTACTTAGGACATGTCGTGTACGCGTTAACATTGCTCCGGTCGCCAAATCGTTTCTATGGCAACGTAACGTGTAGCAGTCTGCGCTTTGAACTCGTTGACTCGGACCAATAAGAGGCTTCCCTGAAGGTCATTAGGAGGATGGCTCCGCCCACTATCGACGAATCGAATAGTCACATGCGACGATTTCTGCTTTTATTACGGTACTCGTTCGAGTCAAGGAGGCCTGAGAATTCTGGAATCATTTTCTGCAATCAACTCTCCAGAGGAACAACTAATGGTATAACTTCTCGTTACTATTTCAATTCATTCTTCATTCTTTCTTCGTTTATTTTATTTTCAATCATTCTCAAGTTTTCGGCTTTGTGTTATTAATTGCTTTTATTTTGAAGACATTTTTTCAAATTGCATCACAGAAAAACGTTAAGAAATTCGTGGAATTCACTTCATAAAACATGCACGTGTAGGCTTCGGAACGTCGAATAATGTAATTACAAACTATGAGTTGGTGAAATTTTGTGCCCGATTTTCAACTCAAATGAGTATATGTCAGCCAAGGTGCGCTCGGTTGAAGACAGCGACACGCTTATGTGATGGTCTCAAAATAGGCAAAGTTAACAGCTTCTCGAGGCGATCATTGTTTAAGCACTCGAGACAAACCCCCATCAAAGCCTGCATTCGACACGAAAGTCGGTCAAAGTTCTGCTCAAACATTCTTCTTAATTAGCAAGATCTATCGGCTAGACGAAAAATCATAACATTAACTGCGCAGAATGTTTTTGATTGCCTTTACTTAAAAGGCTTAACTTTTTATGCTTCTCTGTCTCAGTGGCTTAAGACGTCAAGGGACGATTCACCAGTGGCAAATGACTGACTGCATGGCTCAAACATCTCCTCTCTACGACTCCCACCCTCCTCTGGATTTGACGTCGGAGAGGAGAAGGAGGACGGGAATGTTGGAGATGCATGGAGACAGTTCGGTGGAATCATCAGAAAGCACTTCAGATGTCGGGGACTTCAAACATTTAACCCAAAAGTCCGAGGTTGATTCCGAGGGAGAACAGATGACTTCAAGCACCACCATTTCTCCAGGTGTTCCAGAAGATCGTCTGATCCGGGTCAAATCAGAGGAAGCTCCTCATCCCATCGAACCGGAAGCTCTATTTCCACAGGGTCACTCGCTCGGACGGTTCATGAACTACGTCCATCAGATCAATTCCATGGCATTAATGCGCCAACAATACCTCCATCACAACTTCCCTCAGTCTCATCTTGGACCAACACCACCGCCTCTGCTGCCTCCAGAAATTCTTCCACCACTCGCCCCTCAGTTCCATCCGACGCTGACAAGATCGGTGTCAGTGCCTTCCAGTAAAAAAGTTGAAGAAAAGCAAGGGATGGCCTTGAAGCCGCCAATCAAAGACGAGAGTTACTTCGAGAGGAGGCGGAAGAACAACGAGGCAGCCAAAAGATCGAGGGATCTGAGGAGAATAAAGGAGGAAGAAATGGCCAAAAGAGCCAAGTTGTTGGAGAATGAAAACTCCGTCCTCAGGGCTGAGAACAACGTCCTGAGATTCGAGATTCGGCGATTGCATTCCCTTCTTTCCAATACTTTAAACAATCCTGAACGTTGAGTTCGACTTATCACTTGAAATTCAGTTTCTACTGGATCGTCGATGACCTTGTTAATGATAACCGTGTAATTTCAATTTATTGTTAAATAACTGGTTTAATAACTAACCTATTATTCTTTATAGTTTTAATTATAACTGCTAACTGGTTTATTAATTAACCCGTAATTAATCATAACTGGTTTACAATTATAACCTTCAGGCTGTACAATTGGCTCCTGCTTCTCCTAATCATTCCGTTGAGATTAATCTTGTTGCGTTACAGAGGTGTTTAAAATATTTGAATATTCACATTATGCGTAAATAACATGGTAATGGCATGAATAAAACGTTGAATGTCTTAATGTTTTTTTGACCAGCAGTTGGTTCTCATTGAGAGCATCGCGTATTGTCGTCTGATTTCATATTCTTGTACTCAGACATTCGGAATTATCAACTTCACATTAATGTGTAGTTTCGCTCAATCAAAGTCTAGACAGAACGCGGCTAATATCTTAAGCAATTAGGTGCTTCAATATTTGGTCTTATTAAATATTTCAGGGACGAAGAAGGTGTTATGGCGTTTTGCTATGATAAATAAAATGTATGCTATGATAAATAAAATATATGCTATGATCAATAAAATATATGCTATGATAAATAAAATATATGCTGTGATAAATCCTCCCCGTTGAACCACTAAGCAGAACTTAAGTCTCTTTTCAATGGCAGTATTTCTCTAAATAAATAATGCCAAACCTATTACCCTTTTGTGGCGTGCTTGTGCAACCATAGAGCAAATATCTTGAAATACCCGCTTTGATGTCGTGCACCAGGGATTGGTCTGTATTTTTAGACACATGTAGGCAATTCTTGCGGAAACTTTGAGGAATATTTTTAGATTTTCTTGTCAAAATGGACTAAAAGACTGAAACGAGTTGAAAACTTGGATTGCATGGGCTTTCAAGAAAGTGTTTGTTTAATTGATGGACCGAGTAGTTGAATCAACATCGATGCGTTTTTGGTTCTTTAGGGTTTAAGAGCAGTTCAAATCCTTAAAAATCTCATTACTTACATGTATATGAATGAGAACGTCGTGAGTCATCACCGTCATAATGGTCAACATCGTTATCATCGCCGTCACCATGATCACAATGTCATCACCATCACCATAATCATCCTAATCATCATGCTCCTCGATCGATTAAAATTACTAATCTAATTGAGAGCGAGTAAGGTTATTTATAGCGCACAACGTCATGCTATCATTTATAGTTCAAAAACACAGTGAATTATTGCAATGTCCACGTTTTATTATATTTATAGGTCTTCATGAGCCGTGGAAAAGCACCAATTCAGTAAACAATACAATTTCGCCTCCATGGCAACAGATTTAAATTTGTATATTATTAAATAATAATTAATAATATGGTAATAATGAAACAAAAATAGAGCAATTAAAAGGTTGCCAGTAGCACCCCAAGTTCATTTTTAGGTTAAAAAATAATTTCTTTACTCTTAATTGACCGAATACAACATCAATAGAATCGAGAAAGTAATCGATTGAATGTGCAAAATGTCAACAGAAGCATTCATCCCTGGCTGACAGTAGAAGCCAACGAGATGATGTGAGGATGTTTAACACCAACACAAACCACAATTTTATTAATTCAATTTTTTTTATGATGTGAAATAACAATAACATCATAACAATTAGTTTATTCACATTTTTAGATTTTACTCTAAGCTAAGAATCGTTTTCCAAATTATTTTATTTGCAAGTATGAGATATTATTAGAAACATTAAATAATTAGGTTAAATTAGATTAAAATTTTCAAAAGAAAATTATTTACAAATTCAAAACGAAGGAAGTCGAAGTTTCAAAATAGTTCAGCGGCAGACGTTAAAAAGCTGACGCTTTCAATCATTAAATATTTGCACTACTGGTTTAAATATATGTGAATTATTTAAATTATAATACATTTTATTTAATAAAAAAAACTTTTAATTATGAATTAATTTAGGAAAGTATTTTCTGTTTTTTTTTGTACATCACCTGCGCAATTTGTTTTTGTTTTCCAAGAATTGATTGAGGTAGTACAGGTAGATTACGATAACAATGATGAACTTTTAAAAGCTGGAAATTTCGCTGAGAATAATTTTAAAATTACGATTACCAACCGCTTATTGAAGGTTTTTAATTAGTTTGTTCCTTTTAAACACAAATTCTGGTCAGAGGAGGCGAAAGGTTGTTAAACTCTTTTCTTGTAGCCTTTTGTTCACTTTTTGTGCTTTAAGACTTTAATTTCATTTAAAATCGGTGCTTAACAACAGAGATGTTGCCAACATTGTTAGGAAAATGTACTTTCACATTAGTACGCAAACATATGGCATCGTCAGCACAATAATTTAAAAGATTTTAATTTCAAATTAATTACATCAAAATTACAAAAATGTTATAGATTGAATGGATTAAATTGTTATATAGTTTGAGCACAACATTCTATGGGTTCAACCATCCATGTAGTTCAAATGTAACATAAGTTAGTGCTGATTAAGCTTTTGTTTGGTTTTTCACTTTATTTTATCAATCAAAATTACTTAAAATGTATGCCTGCCATTACTTTGTCATTATTTGAGAAGGCAACCTATCAAAATTGAACTGAGAAGTTTGATTGATTGAATAATTAATTCACTGCTGATGAAAATCCTTAAGTTTAAATAAATGTATTTGTTTCATGTTTCCTTAAGGCTGACACTTGAGTTATTTGAGTTTAGTTTCTTTTGTGGCTCTAATGTTTGTATTTAAGTTATTTTATTGAATGAAATTTCTCTAAAAAAAAAAACAAAAACACGAAAACAAATATTGGAATTATTGTGCAATAAATTACCAAACAATTAAACACTAAGCAATGTTGAGGGAAGGATTTGAACACGTCCCTTGGTTCAAGTTTATTGATTGGTCCTAAAAGTTCAAATTGCTTGGCAACTTCAACTGTTTCCAATTGTTTTCTGTATCACAATATTTTGGTAAATATAAGCAGTGTTCATGAGTCAAATAATATTTATTAAGTATAGATCACAAATCATTCTCAAAACACTAGAGGTTTTTCCTTCATACTCAATGGAGATGTTGATGAAATTAGTAACGATGATGATGATGATGATGATGACGACGACGATGACGATGACGACGACGACGATGATGATGATATGACAATGATGACGATCCAAGAGATAAGTGACCAGTTTCCATTTTTGTCAGGATTTCCAACGTTCATTAACGTTTAACAATTCATTAATAAGTGTTTCGACGACTTGAACAAGGATTCATAACGAAAAGGTTATTCAAAGTTGCCTGTCAATCATCATCAACAATAATAATAACAATAAAAAATAATAATAAAACTTAATTATCAAATAAGACGATGGTGGAGTAAGACCTGCAGTAAGTTGACTAATCGATGAGTACGAACGCATTTGAAAGGAATGTCAGGCCAGATTCTATATAGATTCCGAGCCACTATAGCAATACCAGTTATGTGTGCGTTATGTGTGATACAAGCGCGTTATATGCGTGTTATCATGCCTCGTACTCATGACATTTGCTCGATGTCATCTGAAATTCCCTGTGAGAAGGTGTGTTTTCCTGAAGAATATTTCTATGCTGAAGCGTGAATTGGCGGTTGTTTAACAACGAAAGCTTCATTCGCCTTTCAGCGATTGCCAAATCAGACCCGTGTGACGCATTCATTATCGATGTGTTTATTGAAACTTTAAACCGATGCTCAGCTCGCTAGAGGAGGCCTGACTCAAGTTGATGCTAAATTCTTCACAACTGCCACAGTTGAACGTTAGATTCGCTTGAGAGCAATGACATCTTTACATTATTTGTTATTATAACTCATTGGTTTGAAGTGATATTTTAAAACACGATTATAATTAAGAGTAAAACCTGTTTACTACTTCGATTTAGGATCGCGTAAAGATGGAGTTGTCGGTGTTGAAAAATTGCTCCCATGAGAACTTTAATCGACTGAGTTATGAAGACACAGGTCCTCACAGGGAAATGGCAATCGACTGCCCAGTAAATTTCGTGGGATCAAAGAAAGAACCGCCCAGATATCCCAGACCTCTTTCAATCGTTCACAGTCAACCCACGCCATCTGGTGGGACAAATGCACTTCCTAAGAACAAATCTTCCATGAAAGAAGTCCCCAGTAAGATGTCCAAAGAGGAAGAAATGAGTCAGCAGAACAGAATGAAGAAGTACAAGGAGGACATCCAGAAGAGGAAGGAACAAGATGAAAAACTTCAGAGAGAGCAGGAGTTCCTGAGAACCTCGTTGAGAGGCTCAAAGAAACTCCAGGAGTTGAAGGAACCTCCGAACAAACTCCAACCCAACTCGACGGGATTCGTCAACCCGAACTACATCTCGGAGGACGAGTTCGTGGCCGGGAAGAGGAAGAGGAACATGGTCGGAAGCCATCTGGGTGAGAAATCATTTTTATCTGCTCGTCGACAGGTACTCTGATATGGTGTTAGATATTAAAGCTCAAAAGATTAAGACAACACTCACTCGAGATGTTTGAATCCTCCGTCACTGCAAAGACCCTCGTCATGCGTTCCATTTAATGCCATTAAATTTCATTTAGCCCGAGGCATTCTCTCACTTTTGTTTCCAGACATTTCAGATAATGATAAATAAAAAAAATAATAAAAATTTAAATGAAATTAATGCTCTTTTAATGAAAAATCTTTTAAAATAATTGAAATTTGCATTTTCCTCAAAAGTTTGTTGAATGAAAGAATTGGTATTTCTAAATAATATATCTCTAAACAATTGCAGCTGGCATTAAATTAAATTAGTTTTAATTAATATTTTCACTTAAATAAACGTATTTATCCATTATATCTTCTTAATTAAGTATTTGAAGTTAGGAGGCATTTTGGTTGTAAATTATTCAATGTCTGAGTGCCTCAATTAATGGTTGATTGAGCTTATTATTCATGACTAAAGGACCACCAAGCAACATTTAAATGAGGTCATTTTGTAAATTGATGAAAGAAACTTTTAACATGAAAGTAAAATGCATTTATGATCACATCTTATTTGAATTGTTGTTAAAGGATTAAAATATTAACTTTTGGAATAATAATGACTAGTAATAACAATCTTTGGAATAATAATGACTAGTAATAACAATCTTTGGAATAATAATGACTAGTAATAACAACAACAACAATAAAAATAATAATGATGATGATGATGATGATTACAATGACCATTCGAAAATGATTTGCATAACAGAATGACTTGTTTAACAGTCCACTGAAGGTTTTCAAATCTTGAAAGTGCATAATTTTTCATTTGAACTTGTTTTAGCACTCTTAGAATGATAAGAAGGTTTTCAGAAATAGTATAATGTCAATATTAAATATTATAAATGTTAAGTCTCAATCTAATTACAAATTATGATAAAAAACGTTTGTAAATATTATGCATAATTGCAACAAAGGAAAAATTTCCCAGCTTTAATCTTTAATTGTTTTTACCAGAACATAAAATTCAAATTTTCCCATGTGTTTCATTTACAAATGCTTAAAAGAATGAAATGTTGCAACATAGCAATGCCATGTCCAATGTTTTTGATGTAAATGTAATCCAACAGAGGTGGATGACATTGTGGCTTCGGTCAAGCACGTCCAAAAGTACCTGGATGAACCCGAGGACAGGGAGGAACTGGGAATCATCAGTCGGTTTGTCCTCGATGAAAGGTTCCAGCAACTGCTGAAAGTCCACAACAAAGTGGTGGAAGTGAGGCTGAGTGGAGTCGATGTTTCCAGTTCCATGTCGGCTCAAGAGGCATGCACTGTGGTCCTTCAAGACATTTCCACATCCAATTATTATGCTGCCCGAGAACTGGGTTACCTCCTCAACCAGTCAACTTTCAGGGTAATCTCAAATCTCTCTGCTTAAAAACATATATTCCCATGATCAAAAATCAATAATTAATTATTTCATTGTAACAATTATCGCATTAATGTTGACATTAATGGCTCATTTGGAACTTCTAATGAATTTAAATGTTTTTTTCCTATAGAATGTTATTCTTGCCCACGACAAAATCGTCAAGTTCGGATTGGAGGATCCTTTGAAGGCCGTCATGTCAGAAGCAGAGGAGAAGGAGTACCTGAGCAAGAGAGCCTCTCATTATGGAGACATTTCTATCAAAATTGTCAGAATAAACAAATCTTCAGAACCCCTGGTATGTCTCAAATTATCAACTTCTACAAAAACCATTTATAAATAATGAATGCAAATATTGGCAGTCTATGCAATTGAACAAAGTAAATATATTTTGAGCTTATTTGACATCAGGGTGCCACAGTAAAAAATGAGGGAGAGTCGGTGTTGATCAGTCGCATTGTCAAGGGAAGCATGGCCGATCAGAGCGGACTGCTGCACGAAGGCGACGAAATTCTCGAAATCAACGAGGTTGACGTCAGAGGAAAAACAATCAATGATGTTTCTGAGTTTATGGTGAGGAAGACCTTGTTTTAAATGTCCATAAATTTTGTAAAAAATTAATTTTAGACAGGGCTAAAATTTTATTATTATCTTGAAAACATCATTATTAAATTAATTAAACTAGATTAAAGTTATTTTTTGTTTACAAATAAACTGGCTCCTCCTACAGTCTGGGCTAAATGGTCAGCTAACTTTTCTGATTCACCCCAACCAAAACTACAAACCAATGAAAGCCTTGAATGAGCCGAGCGTGAGTTTGTAATTCCGCTTTTAGATTTCAAAATATTTTCTTGCCGATGCTGCTTTCGTAATACATTTTTAACATCATCAATAATTCAATAATATGCCATTGATATGATGTGATCTTACAGTAGGCTAATTGAGGTGTAATAAGATTGAGATGTATTAAGAAAATAATTGTTAGTAATTAATTATTAATTTATTTATTTCCCTCTCAGATCCACTTGAGGGCTCTTTTTAATTACGACCCAGACGACGACAATTACATCCCGTGCAGAGAATTGGGTTTCTCGTTCATGAAAGGCGACGTACTTCACGTCATCGACACTCGGGACCTCAACTGGTGGCAGGCCTACAGGGAGGGGGAGGAGGATCAACCATTGGCAGGCCTCATTCCAAGTCCAAGTTTTCAGCTGCAGTGAGTCTTCTCTATTCAATCTTTCCAATGATGCAATCTTTAACCTCCCGACAAGTTTGAATAGATGTGCAGAGGACCTTTAAATGAATACCTTACTCATTACAATAAATCTTCTAACTGAATACTTTAACAGTAGAGAAGAACTGAAGCAGTTAGTCCTTGGAGACATGAAGGAAAACAGGAAGAATCAGAAGAGATGTCGTTGTGTTTCGAGAAAAAAAAGTGATTTGAACCAAATGAACTTTGGTGAGCCTGTTTTTTTTTAGCAACGAGCTCGATTATTATAATTTTTCATTAAAGTGCGATAAATGTAGGAAATTAATGGAATTTTGAAGAGAAATGAATGACAAGGACTGAGGTTCTCAAAAGCAATTTTAATGAGCACAGAAAGACAAGAGAATGAAGTTATTAAGAGAAAGCAGGAGTTGCAGTTGCATTGAGGTCGTGAATTAAGCATTCACTGAGAATAAATTGAGAGCCACAGATCAGATTTATAAAGTAAAAAACTTTAAAAAGTTAAAAATTTAATTTATGGAAGAGAACATTAAAACAACTGAAGCATGTTTTTAAGGTGAACGAAACCAACGTGAATTCAAAAAGGACGAAAGTGACGCACCAAAATGAAGTGCACGCAATAATGGAATTAATTGACTTCTTATCTAAAAAGAATAATGATAATATTCGTTAAACATTGTTTAAATCTACATAAAACGAGGGTGACATTTACAATGATATTTCATTTATTCTCTGGTTTTGTTAAATGAGAAATCACGTTTAGATTCAGAGACCAAAGAATACTTCACTTACGAAGAGGTGGCCTTGTACTATCCGCAGCCGAACAGGAAACGTCCGATCGTCCTGATCGGCCCGAAAGACGTCGGGAGGCAGGAACTCAGGCAGAGACTGATGAAGTCGGACCTCGACAGATTTGCAGCTGCGGTTCCTCGTAGGTTGACGAATATTTCCTGAGCGAATGAAGAATATCTTATGAATGAATGAATGAATGGTGAACATCTTACGAATGAACAATGAATATCTTAAGAATGAATGAATGACTTTTTGAGCCGAGTCTTCCCCATTTCAACAGACACCAGTCGACCACAAAAATTGGAAGAAATCAACCACCAGGATTATCATTTCATTTCAAAGCATGAGTTTGAGTGTGAAATATTGCACAACGAGTTTGTCGAGTACGGAGTTTTTGAGAAGCATTACTTTGGGACGAGCATGGAGGCCATCAGACAAGTTGTGAATTCAGGGAAAATATGCATCCTCAACTTGTATCCTCAGGTTTGAAGTCTGAATTATTGAAATAATGTTATTAGATCTATTATTTTTTTATAATTATTTTATTGTTACGTATTTAATGTTACTGATGATATTATTATATGAAGTTGCTTTAATATTTGATTACTATGCAATAAAGTCCTGCAATAACTTAATGCAATGAATATTGATCCTGTAAGTCAAGAAATATTGATTTCCTCTTCTTTTTTTTTAAAGGCTTTGAAAGTCCTAAAAATGTCTGATTTGAAGCCGTTCTTCATTTTTATTGCTCCTCCAAACATCGAGAGACTCAAGCAGTTCAAAACAAAGCAAGGCATGAAATTCACAGTGAGTTTTACTAGTTTTTAAATTAAAATTCGTTGGGTGAGGGGTCATCCATAAAGGACGTCCACGAAAACTTGCTATTTTTAACCCCCTTTGTTCGCATCGGTCCGCTTTCGGCTTGACTCCTCCCTTTCTGCATTTCCTGACGAAATACGCAACTTGTCATCAATTTTCTAAGAAAAATTGGGCTGACATCCACATTGTCTTAAAATCCCGCCTTTGTGCAGACATCAGATTTATGGATGATCCATAGAAAGATTTGTTTTTATAGAACTAACAATTGAGACAATGTAACAAGCAAAGTTGATAAATAAATAAATAAATATTTATAAATATTTAAAAAAATGTTCGTTATATATATAAATATATGCAACAGACGTAAATAAAGTTAAGCCAAACAATATTATGCAATGAAATTCATCAACCTGCCAAAGGACGAAACCCTGAAGAGCATAATACAAGAAACGCGAGAGATTGAGGACCGTTTTGGTCACTACTTCGACGAGGTCGTCATCATCACCGACATCGATCGGGCCTACGAGGAGCTGCTCTCCATCATCAACCAACTTGAAGTCCAGCCTCAGTGGGTGCCGATGTCGTGGTTGACGTGATTCGACAAGTGCTTTGAACCTTGTTTCAACAGTATTCTTTGCTTGAAGGACGCACGATGCCTTTTTGTATGTTTAAAGAAGAATTATTTTGTTGTTGTTGAGAACAATAAGAATCTTACCTTGAATTTTATTCGTGATGAATTTGAATAAAAATTTTAAATTATGATTGCGACGCTGATGATGACGATGGTGACATCGACGACGATGATGATAATGATGATGATGTCTCGTGTTTAGATAAGATAAGATAAGAAGGCTTCATTTTTCTCTGCATAAAAAACAGAAGCTTTCTTCATGCGATCATAAGCAGCAAACGTTGCTATTTTCGTTTTTATTATTATTATCATCATCATCATCACCATCATAACCATCATTATCATTATTATCATTATTATTATTACTATTATTGTTGTTGTTGTAAGTGGTGGTTTTGGCAGAGCGTGAGAAGAGATGTTCATGTAAAATAACATCGTGACTGAGACATGACATTAGCATGTTTTTTTAAAGTTTCACAATAATTATATTAACAATAGCATTTAAAATGATTTGGAAGTGTTAAAAGATAAAATATTGCAGCAGCAATGGCAGCATGACATAACATCTTTGAGGCCTGGTGATGATGTAATGACACAATGATGTTGCTAATGTTGTACAATAACAGCGTTTATCTGTCAACAGTCTGAACTCTGCAATGGTTGCAATCCATCACTTGCAATGAAAATTATTGATGACGTCACTGCGGAGTGGGCGATTTAGATTTTTGTTTTATTTTTATTTTTACAACTAATAATTAAAGTAAGGTTTTATTGTTACTTATTATCAGCTTTAATAATTTATCGTAATTATAATCAATTATTATGTTTTATTCGTTTAAAAGAAAATTCAAACAAAGGGGAGAATTAAGAGACAAATGATTGATTTAAATCTCCAAAATGGAGAAATGAACTTATGAGCAGGTTTTTCGTGGTGACGACGACGATGACGATGGTTGTGGTTATGATAGTGATAATCTCCCTCGATGGACGAATATCGCGTTTCTTGCAAAACCATGAGGAGGAATGGTAGGAATGAACAAGTTGGAACTTGAATGCTCACGTGCGATTGAAACATATTTGCAGACATTCAGACTATTAACATTCAAAATATTATCAAAAGAGGGTATTTCCAAATTAAATAGTTTATTTATTAATAAACTTATTTATTTTGTAATTTAGGATAAATGATTTTAAATTGGTGATCCCTATGATAATCCAAAGGCATTTGGGTTACAGTTGTCAATGAATAAAGTTGATTTCCATAAATTACATAATTTAATAACTGAAGATCTTGAGGGAACACGTGAATAACTTTCATTTTATCGATGTATGATGATGATTTTTATATCTTCACCCGGAAATAACAAAAACTTCTCAAAATTTAGTTTATTAAAATTACATGTTATTAATAATTCTTCATTAATATTCAATACGTTCTTTTGGAAATTATCATGAGAAGATTGCTGTTCTTCTGTAAATGTTTTCAATTGTAAATGGATTATTGCATTAAACCTTAATGAGTCCTATGATGATTGCTTGTAAGTCATGAATACTATGATGATTGCTTGTAAGTCATGAGTTCAAGAGAACATAGCTTGCAAGCATATTAATGTCGTTGAAAGACACAAAATCTGTTAAAATTGCAGGCGTGTTTTGAATCACCCATTAATTGTTTCAACTTGTCCTCTCAGAACTTTGATCGTGAAGTGTATTTTTTAAATATTTTTCATAGGCATCCACTGATAACCTGCCGCTTGAAAGTTCAAAGTTCAATATCTGGTGTGGATGATTTTTATGTGAATGTAAAGTGCAACTAATTATTTATTAAATCTTTCCAAAAGTTGGAAATAACTTTTAATGATTATAAACAAACGACTGCAAACAACTTGTCACAAAACATTGATGGATTCTTCCATCGATGAGTTACGCTTGTTTCATTATTGATATTGTCAAGAGCACATTGAATTAATGATAGTGAAATGTTTGAATGGAGTCCGTGAAATGAAAATATGAATAAATGTAATAATGAATAATAAAGTAACAAATAAATAATTATGTGCCGAAAATTTCCATTTTTGCAACTCCTTATCGTTCTTCATCGTGTTGCAAGTGCAATGTCAGGAATTTTCAACGTTGAAACTGTGAAAACAATCAGATCCTGCATTGGAAATGTTCCTCAAATCGTATTTTCCATCAAACTCTGTAGGAGTTGTTTTTAAGTTTCAGCGTTTTAACTCAAAACTCTGGAATGACTGAAGGTCAATTGAATCATTTTCATGTCTGCTTTTGTTTTCCTGAACTGATGGAAACACACATGAGTTGAAAGTTGAATCGATACGTATTTTGGCCCAGAAATATTTCCTTCCTTGACAGACTTTTGGCATTCTTCTCACATTCAGCATCATAATCGTCATCATCATAGTCATCAATTGTAATACTAAAAACATACTAAAAACTTTCTAAACGTCATCTTCTTTGTCGTTACGGTCATCATTGAACAAAGGATACGAATTTATTACTTTTCACTGGAGTTTCGAAATGTTTTCGAAATGAAAAATAATAACATAATAAAAGAGGCAAAACTTTTTAAGTAAAGGAATTGTTACTTTTATTCGACTTTTGAATACAGAATTTTGAAAATTAAATTTCGTTTCCAAGCGAGCGGGTGCATGTTGAGGACAACATATGCTGCTGTCGTCGTCGCTCTGCAGCCACTCACTGGAAGAGGAACTCCGTGTCACACGAAGCGCAGAATGTATTTCTTCCTTGAAATGTTGCAACTACTGACATTGGAGATACTCGCCTGATTGTTGAACAAATAAAAACATAATTTGAAATAAAACAGTGTTCCGAAATCAGCCTCCTTCCGTCATGTCATGTCAGGTGACTTCGGAACTGACCGAATCTACGGCGTCGAGTTGTGACTCTCAACTGACCAACGATGAAATTCGCTTCTTGGAGGCCTGCGTCGAATGTGACGATGACGCTCTTTATGACATCATTCAGGATGGACTGACGGTCGAAGAAATCAACGAGAGAGATAGATCTGGAAGGGTGAGTCTGTTAATTAATTGTATAAATCCGCATTGAAATCGCATGTCAACGTGAACAATCCAAGTTATTTTAAAGTTCGTTTTAAACTCTTCTCTCCTTCGCGGATCTTGGGGATGGAATCCTCCGTGAGGATTTCAAATCAATCTCAATTTATTCGAGAGATCTTAATTCTCGTAATTAAGAGATCTTAATTACAATTAAAACTAATCCATGCAATCACAAATATTCACCTTCAAGATCCTGAAATACACAATTTATGAATCTTAACAATTTTCGTATTTAGTGGTCTTGAAGTTTTGTTTGAACATACGCCACTATATTGTATAGTGGCTATAATCAAACTCGGAATCATTATCATTATCATCATCTAAAGAAAGACAAATTCTGAAACTCCTGGATTTTCTCTGACAACTTCTTGAAACGACTTTCGCACGAAATCTCGTCTGGAATCTTTTCCCGCCAAAGGATCGTCTTCAATCATTCTGATGACGTTCTCCTGCTTGGTGAGGAGACAGATCTTTGAGCACAAGGACCACTTGAGGGTTGATTGATGAGTATTCGCGAGTTATTTCTGCCTCCTCTAGAATCATATATCTTACATCTTATATCCTCTTAAATCATATATCTTATATCTTATATCCTCTTAAATCATATATCTTATATCTTATATCCTCTTAAATCATATATCTTACATCTTATATCCTCTTAAATCATATATCTTATATCTTATATCCTCTTAAATCATATATCTTATATCTTATATCCTCTTAAATCATATATCTTATATCTTATATCCTCTTAAATCATATATCTTATATCCATGACAGAATAATTGAAATTTTTGACATGTCATTAATTAAATTTATTTTACATTTACAATGCACTTCCAACATTCACATGAACGTTCGATAAGCGCAAAGGTCGTGAAGGCTTTCTTTTGTATTTCCTCGAAACGAAATAAAAGCAGGACTTCTTTCACGCATACGCTGTCAATTTGAATTCAAGATAGCGTTGGACGGAGAACCGAGGCGACTCTGACGTTCTGCATATGGCGCCATAAAAATGAACTATTATTATTATTAATTACAAAAGAAAGATCACCCACAATATTAAACATAATTTTAAAAAATGTAATATAAATAATATTAATCCAAAATCAGAAATATAATTTGTGGTCTCAATCCTGCCTGAATGAACCTTCTTGTGAAGGTTTAAAAAGTCATATTTTTGTTGCCATGGAACAAATGCAATTTGCATCCTGTTATTGGATGGCTGGTGTTTTTCAATGTTAAACCACCTCGGAATCAGAGGACGTTTGTGATTTTCAATAAAATTCGGAACAATGTTTATTGAGGTTTAAAAGCTCAAACATTTTATTTAATAATTGAGACATTCTCGCAGACAATTTACATTGGATGTCTTTCAATTGTTTCAGTGGAAAACAATATATTGAAATCACGAGGGTGGACATCGTGAGGCAAGGAAAAGAAACTACTTTATTTTTTAAGATATTGCATTTTTAAGATATCTTCCTTCAGTGATTTCACTTTAAATTATTATCTTCAACCTAATTTTAGAATCAGACATTTTAACAAGTTTAAAAAAAAAGTTTAAAAGTGCATTCCAGGAGTTTGTTTGCCTTGCAAGGATGTGATATTTAAGTGGCGAGTGTAATAATAATAATAATAATAATAATAATAATAATAATAATAATAATAATAAATAATAAATAATTTATTACTTAGTAATATTATTTAAATTTATGATATAAATTTATTATTAATAGTAATATAATTTAATGGTAATAAGTTAACGCATTAATCTTCCATTAACGCACATAAATCTGCAGCCCTAGTAATAACATGCTATTTAATAAATGATTCTTAATGCATTGAAATAGATTGGCTGTGATGTAATAACAATTAGTGATGACGTGGCGGTTCTAATAAGTCCTGATTATTTGTTATATTTGAGTTATTTCCTCATATTCGTGCACTCGTTTCTTGAACAATTTTTAAAGTTACAAAAATTGCCTGTTTGTACTCATCAACTAATTTTCTATTTTTTCAAAGACTAACTTATCAAGAAACCTTAATAAAATCATTTAACTGACAAATAAAATGGAAATCAATTGAAAATGATTCAAAATACGAAGAATTTTGTGAGGCCAGCAACAACAATCAATGTCGCTGGAAACAGAAAATAATCCATGAACCTTCATTCATCCTATGGCAGTTGATGGTCAAGAAATGTATCTTTATCATTTTCTTCTTCATTATCACCTTCATTATCTTTTTCACCATCATCTTCATCATCTTCTTCTTCCGGTGCTCGAATGAAGAGCTTTAAAAATTCCCACTGAAACGAGCTGGTTTCCTTTTGTCTTTCGAAGAGTAATTTGAGTTCAACGTTGCTTTTGAAAGATTTTTGATTTTATGTGGTTTGGAGTTGATTTTATTTTAGTTAATTTTCCTTTGTAGAAAGCGTGATTCTTATCTGCAGTTCATTCCAAATTGGTGAATTGTTAAGAAACGTGTTTTTATTAAATAAACTTATTTTATAATTTTTTTAAATACAAGAATTTTATATTTTAATTATATTAACGACTTCCAAGGTCGGTGGTGACATCGTTTTCCTTTAAATTGAACGAATCAACGGCGCAAGTTTTAAAAACAACAAAAACAATGATGCATTTCTTTGCAAAATTCCCAAAATAATCAATTTTTACTGAAGAATGAAAAGTCCCTAAGCAGCAAATAAGCAACAAATAAGCAACAAATAAGCAACAAATAAGCAACAAATAAGCAACATATAAGCAACAAATAAGCAACAAATAAGCAACAAATAAGCAACATATAAGCAACAAATAAGCAACATATAAGCAACAAATAAGCAACATATAAGCAACAAATAAGCAACATATAAGCAACAAATAAGCAGCAAATAAGCAACAAATAAGCAACATATAAGCAACAAATAAGCAACAAATAAGCAGCAAATAAGCAACAAATAAGCAACAAATAAGCAACAAATAAGCAACATATAAGCAACAAATAAGCAACAAATAAGCAACATATAAGCAACAAATAAGCAACAAATAAGCAACATATAAGCAACATATAAGCAACAAATAAGCAACATATAAGCAACAAATAAGCAGCAAATAAGCAACAAATAAGCAACAAATAAGCAACAAATAAGCAGCAAATAAGCAACACATAAGCAACAAATAAGCAACATATAAGCAACAAATAAGCAACATATAAGCAACAAATAAGCAACATATAAGCAACAAATAAGCAATATAAAAGCAACATTTAAGCGACATTTAAACGACATACAATCTGCTGAAATTGTCCGCTCGAATGCACAATACATCATGAAGCAGTGGTACCATTAGTAAGGTGACAGGTACGCTGAACTGGTGGCGCAATTTATGGAGGGTGTATTATTAATAATAATGTTATTATTATTATTATTAAAATTTTAAATTTCTTTTATTCATATTGTTCATATCATTCTTTTGCGCTGATTAAAGATGACATATTATTTAATAATATGACAATTATATTAGTTAATTAAAAAATATAAGAAAAGAAAAACGAAAAGCATTGCTTGGAACTCACTCAACACTAACAACGTGAGGCTTCATACGAGAATTTCTTGCGGCTTCCCATGAACTGGACATGTTTTGTGAGGTTTGTTGTTAAGTTCGCTGTTGTTTTGTTTGAAGTTGCTATGTTTGTTGTTGTTATGTTTGATGTTGCTAATGTTGCTATTGTGATATTTGTTGTTGCTAATGTTATTGTAGTTACGTTGGTTATTGCTAGTGTAACTGTTGTTATGTTTGTTGATGTTAATCAAAATTTATCGATTCTTTAAAATATTTATGTTTGCCACAGATTATATATATTTTGATCATGAAATGATAAATTGTTCATAGCAATAAATGATATTGACAAAACATTAATATCAATAATAATGTAATCATTCTAATGCGTCTTCACACGCCTTTTGCCAGTGGATGACGAGCAACAACAGCTACACAACAATCCTACAAGCATCGACTTTTCCGTCGCTTTCAGTTGAAGCAAAAACAAAGAAATCCATTTAAAAACGCGCGAAACTTTCGAATGAACATTGATTGGCTGCAAATTGGATGATTGTTCCTCCTAATGAGGATTTGCAAGCAGCCTAACGTCTGAAACCCTTCTTCGAATGTTTTCAATCTACAGTTACTCGTTTATAAATTGACCTTTGGATTTCAGTTATTATCCAAAATCTTTCATGGCTCCTGAAGAGCTTTAGAATTTTATTTTAGTTTTTTTTTGAATATCGATATTAATTTTTGAAAAATTTAAAAAGAAATTTTAATTGACGTTTTTCATGACAAATTTTTCATGCCATTGGAGACTCGCGTGTGTTCATTAGACATCATGTCCTCCACAACTTCAAATAAATCCTCTAGCCTCGTTAAACCTGTTGAGACTTTCAAGGGGAACATCTGCCCTGCCACCCCCCTCAGCTTAAGGACACACCCACTCACACCTCCTTTAAAAAACTCACTTTAGGCTCTCTCTTTTCTTCATATCACAAGCTGACACGATCTTAAATTTAAAAAAAAATCTTTAAAGTCATTTATTTAAAAAGGAGAGAAAAAAAATGCATTATCGGTGATGCGTTGTTGCAAAAATTCCAATGAAAACTTAACGCGATAATATCCTGCACCAATTTCTGGAGCCCGTTTATCTTTGTTTCGTGTCCACGGAGCACAAAGATTTTCTCATTTGCTTCGTTCCACGCAGCAAAGGACGTCGATTTGAAGTAAAAATAGTGCGTGATTCTCCTTGAAATCACTGGCAGCAAATAAAATGGGTCCCAACATGAAGCCAGCCTCGCAGGGTGGTGGTGGAGGGACTGTTCGATAACAATGTGTGCGTTTGGATCTTTAGCCATCACACGTGCTTGCTAATTTGCTGCGACGCGAGGAAGAAAGGGAATAGTTTGGAAATAATTTTTCAGATATAATTTCTGCTAATAATTTCAGACGGGTATGAGTCACGCATGTGCCAACGGATTCATGCCGATATTAGAACTTTTACTGAAAGTTGAAGAAGTGGACCCAAACCTCCCTGACAACGATGGAAATACACCACTCATATTTGCTTCTCAAGCAGGTTGGCATGACTTTCATTTAATTCTTAATGAAATTCACAAAAATAGTTTCCAAAAGCAATTGAAAATATTTAAAATATGATTTGAAGAAATCTTTTATTCCAAAACTCAATAAATGACTTTCAAAATAGGTACAAGTTTATAGTCTCATGGTTAATACAACGGTACCTAATAATAAATAGCAATATTTTGATAATAATGAAGCTGACATGTTTATAATGTTACATATAGAGTTTAATAAACATTTGCAGGTCACGAGGAGGTTGTAAGCTTCCTACTTCGTCACTACTCAGCACTTGGAATCGACAACAGCAACAATCTCGGATTCACTGCTCTTATGAAGGCAGCCATACAAGGAAGGACCAAAACTGCCAAACTGCTCTTATTTGCTGGTGAGAGAATGTGGGAAAATAATGAAAATAATGTTATTTATTGCCCTAATTAGTTTCTCTAGTAATTAAGAGAAAATAATAAATAAAGTTTTTGCAAAAAACCTCGTCAATCAACAGGCGCCAATCCGAGCAGGCGAGATAACGGTCGACGTTTGTGTGCGGCAGAATGGGCTCGGTTCTGTGGAAGGCATAGCTGTGCTGATGCCATTGAAAAGTACATCAAAAGTAAAAAGTACATCATCGCCAAGGCGTTCTTCTTGTCTAAGGAAAAGTGGAACAGCGAACCAGAACTGGCCGAGAAAGCGGAGAAGCAAAACAAAAGCAGACGAGCCTCGAACGCTGTCGTAGGCTTTTCATCTCCTGCAACAGCTTCCACTCCGAGCGGAAAAGGCCGAAGAGACAGCATGGGTTGGATTCAGAGACATTTGAGTCTAAAGAGGAAAACGACTGGAAGGACTGAGAAGAGGCAGTCACTTTCGTTACACGTCGAACTCCAAGTGGCTGCCATAGCAGGTTCTGCACCGGTGCTGGTCAGAACTTCGTCCAATTCCAAGCAGGGTCGTTCTTGTGATACGAAAAACTTTCAGCTCGAGAAAGCTTCTCAGGACGTCCTGGCTTTCTGTTCAATGCTATCGAATGAAGTTCCCAAAAGTCGCCCAGTGCTGCCCTCAATTTTTCTCATCACAGGAGATTGTCAGCAACTGGAAATATTCACGAATTCCTCGACTTCTTAAAGTCACTTCTTAATTTAATTTTAAAAATACTTTGAAACCTCGCTTTCTTTCGAATTTGATAGAATTTTTGTCTCCTCCTTTGGCCATTCAGCCGACCATCTGATAACATCTTAGGATTTCTAACTGACAGTAAAAAGTTAACTTTTGAACATATGTTCTTCATATTAAAATAATATTCGCATGTAATTTAAAATCGAGAGGAAAGTCACTTGACAGTTGAATTTTTGTGTTGCTGGAACACTTTTTTTTTTTAATTTAGAGAAATTTTATTCAACAAAATACTTTAAACACAAACATTAAATCTACAAAAGAAACTAAAATAAAATAACTCAAGGGTCAGTCTTAAGGTCAGCATCTGGGTTTGAATTAAATGAGAATGAAAATAATTCATGATTTCGAAAGATTTTACAAATTCATTTATTACCTAAAACGTGTTTTAGCGAAACAAAACTTATTTTCAGCAGAATTTGGCGCCAGTGAATTGAAACGCCAAGTGTGAATTTATTTAAACAAAGTTTTTAACTATATTTAACTGGAAAAAGCATTAAATAAATATCGCATTGTTCGCTGATGGGAGACCTGTCGAAGTAGTGAACGGAAATTTAGAAATTCCTGCTTTGGATGAACTTTAAATTGAAATTCTCAACGAAGCAATATTTTCAAAACATTCATAAACGAGTTTTGTTGAAGAACATGAGCAGTCCTTATTAAGCACGAAACATTGTGTTGACGTAATGTGTTTAGGTTGCTTGTGAATTAAGTATATACTGTGGACTGTCTAAGCAAAAGAATTAAATTGAAGACATGGATTTTGAGGAGGAAGAAGACATTTTAGCTCTCAACGATGAGGAAGACAAGCCGGACTTGTCCTTCTTGGCTTTTGGAGAGGATAGCAGTCAATTCGCCCAACGAATGATCAGAAACCAGGAAGCAGAGAAACCATCAGCATTTGAACCTCCATTCGAACCCGATGAACTCCTCGTCATCAGGACCGATCGCCCACAACTGATGAAAATTGATTCGGAGGCAGAACTCCTCATCCCTAAGGTCAAGGACAGTCTTGAGAAGGATAATCTCTTCTATTGTCACTATAATTACTCCTTCAGTCAAAGTCAAGTAGACGAGTCACCACAGCAACACCTCGTAGGAAAGTTTCACATATTATTGGCAGCCGACAGCTTTGAACTGTGCAACGAAGGAGTTGCTGCTCTCAACAGATGTTTGGCGGTTGAGTTGATGATTGCCAACGCTGGGACTGTCACCACCACCGTATTCGAACCGATCGATGAAATCAATGAAGAAAGCATCGAAAGTGCCGAAAAATTGAACGTGGGTTCTATCTCGTGCTATCAAATCATTGTTTCAGTCGCTTGTTTATTTTGCAGATAAAGCTGCTATCATTGGCAGACGTCTGCAAACAATACAGAAAGCCTACCGACATCCATGTGAACATCTACCGAGACATCTCCATCAATCCTGAGAAATACGTCGAGGCGTTCTATAGCGCCGAACCCAGTCACAAATTTCCAACCTACACCCACATTGTTGGACACGTTCCAATCACGCATGAATACGCTCTCAGCCTCAAGAAAACCTGTTTCAGACTTTCAAAGCTTATCATATTTTTCCATATCATCCCTCACGACCTTGAACTCTACAAGGATCGAATGAACATCGAAATTCCAACTTTGGAGCGTCTCATAGAAGTTGCTCAACTCTCGGACGTGGTTTACTCCATTTCCAGGAAGGTTTTCGACTACTTTGCCATCGTTTTTCGAGCCCAAAACGTCCTCAATGTCGACCATAGGTTGTACATTCCTAGCGCTCCAAAAGAGGTTGGTGTCTGCAATTCAACTGAGATTTATGGAAAGTCAGATTGTTTTGACCAGTTGATTTGTAATGATTGGAAACCTGATTATTCAATGATTTTCAAGGTTATACTACTTATCGTTTTACCTCAATTTGGCAGTATTTTCGATTTATGATTACTTTGTGAAAACAAATTCCTATCCTTGCTCATGTAATAAAACATTTCAGCACATTGTAACAAAGGTTGTAAGAAACACGTTATTGCATTCCTGTAACAACCATTGCGTATTTGAAAGCTACGGTTAAGAATTAAATAAATTTGTAGTTGTTTGATATTTTAAAGATATTTGACATGCCCATCAATAACCGCTTCTACGACAAAGTGGGGATCTTAACGAACGGCTTCTTGTGCAATTCGAGTGAATCATGTTTCTTTTGCAACGGATTAGATGTCTCTATGAATGCTGTGACCAAGTTGAAAAAAGAAGAAATCCAGGTGAAAGGCTCAGATGATCAGACCATTCTGAGTCTGAACTTGATGATCAGCCACGTTTCAGAAAAATCCAACGCCAAGTTGCTCCAGGGATTGGAAAAATTTGGAGACGTCTCGATGTTGAAAGATAAAGGAGACGACAGCAAGAACATCAAGGCTCTGTACAAAGAAGCCAACTTCTTCATTGCCCCCAAAAGATGCGAAGCTTACGGTTTCTACGGCCTTTATTCTTTCTGCGCTGGCATGCCATCATTGGTGCCAGAAGATTCGGTGGCAGCAAGCGTTGTATCGGGAGTGTCAAGTGAAGCAAACTTGTTCATTCGTAAGCTCCTCCCTTTTGTTCGGTGTTTTAGAATTGATGTTTACTTGAATTGCAACATCTAGTTCCTGTCAGTAAGAATCAAGGCATGTTCAAGCAGAATGCTAGTGTCTGGAGCCAAAGGTTGATGAACTTCATCAGAGATTACGACGAAATTAAGACCAAAGCAGAGAAATTGAAAATACAACTTCTAAGCGACGAAAATACAAGAAACACTCACGACAATTTCCTGTCCTTTGTCCTCGGTTGGAAACCATTTCTCTTTTAATGTTTTAATAAATATTGCTAACATGTTACGTCCAATATTATTATTTAGGGGGCGTCTCCATGAAGATTAGAGTAACATCAGTGGTGCCACTAGATGCGAAAGAGAAAGATAAAACTGGTTTGAGACTGAGATTTGAAGAACTGCTGGTGAAGATCATGAGAGTTTGCTGGAGACTAAAAAGCCACACTCTCGAATCCTGCAGCAACCACGAATACGCAGGCTCCCAATTGGTTCAGGGTGCAGTCCTTCCAATAGACAGGATCATCAACCACGTCCTCAATAAGGTGGAAGAACTCAACAGAAGAGTCGTGGCAATCGACGACGAGTCAAAGTCCCTGGTCATATTTTGTCCCACGAGGAAAGCGCTGAGAGACCTCTGGGCAAAATGCAACATCATCTCTCGAAATCTGCTCAACATTCTCAAGAAAAAGGAGGAGTGCAATTCGCTGCTCAACAATTTGAAAATTAAATCCGTGGAAACTGAGTTGATCATCGAGGGATCAGAGTTTTACAAAATTAGTCAGTTTCTCGAGAATGTCTACGAGAAAATGTGACAAATTGTTCAGACCTAGCATGTTCTATCACAATTTGTGAAGACTTTCGGTATTAGTAAAATAAGTCTTTCAGGTTTTTATTTCAGCACTTAACTTATAAAGCATTTAATTTACATTTTTTACAGTTGAATTTAATAACATTTTATGCTTTTATATGTTCTTTTCAGATATTGGTATATTTTTTTATATTAGTGTATTTAAAATTTATGTTTATTATCTCTTAATAATTTTTAGTTGATTTAATCTAAATTCTAAAATTTGAATTTTGAGATCTACCCAGCGTAAGGGCGATTACTTTGAAAAGATTTGAAATTAAGTCTGATTTGGAATATCATATATTATAATTTTAATATAAAAAAATCTGCTGCTTTTTTTTGGCTTCGCTAAATTGCGAATAAATCTTTTCTCTTTTTTACTGCAATCAATCTCCAAAATGTAAAAATCGATGGTTTGCTATCAGCGATTGAGTGGTCATAACATATTAATTGGTCATATCATATTACATTTATTTCATATTATATCATCGGGTCATTTCTTAGAGTTAAACCAAATGTTTCAATAAACTCTTGGAATGGTCGAATTAGAGGGGCTGCTCTTTCCTTTCCTTCTGCTGAGAAATTAGAGTTGAATTGATGAATTCCATTTCTGTAAAACAAATTATTCGCTTAATTTGTTAAATAAAAAATTAACTGAAGAAAAAAATTAGTGAACAACGAATATTTCTTCATTGGCAAAAGCAACTAGTCCATAGTTCTAAAATCAACCTTGAGCTGATAGCATAAGTTCGTCTGTAGATCTTCTGTTGTTCATAAAAATTACAAACACGGAATTCTGATCCTCAAAAAATTGGGACACGTTTGTGACCTGAAAGGAAAATACAAGTGAAAGAATATTAGTTTTGAATAAAAACTGCGGCAGAAAGATGTGCACTAATTCGTTATCGAAAGGCTCAGTAGATGAAATGTTCCATAGAGAACATAGAGAACATTTAGATAACATAGAGAACAATTAGAATAAACACGAATGCATACAATTATCCGTCGATCTTCTATTTAACTTCTATTATCTGCAACCATAATTCCATTCATAAGGTGCTCAAAAAAAGGATATCGTAAAACCTTGACGTTGGTCGTGGTTACGATGGCTTGGATCTTCTCTGGCATGATATTCAAAAATTCTCCAATAGAGTTCATGAGTTTTTCAAAAGAGATGTCTAATTTCCTCATTAGCAGTAAGCAAGCGATCGTCCGTGGCCTCGGACCTGCAAGGATGATGAAGATGGTTTTTGAGTTGGAATCGTTTGATACAATTTTTGACAGCATGGGAGAGGATCTCCAAGGAAAGAGGTTGCCTTTGATGAACGGAGTGGCGCAGCAGATATACTTCTTGCCATTTACAAGCTGCTGGATGGAAGTAATCAATTCTCCTTCTTCGCTGTATATGTATCTATTTACCACAAAGATTAGTCATTTAATAAGTTGGTACTTTATTTATTTATTTGATTAGAGTCCTTTGCATAACTTAAATAAGCATGTGAACCCATAGTAATTAACTCTACCTGGTTCCTAACAAGGAGGTGGCATTCCGGTCGGGCAATCTGCTGACTTTCATCTTGGCAATTTCGTCCATAAGGAGGTCAAACTTGGGGTACCTCTTTTCACTCACTACAATCATATTGCCTTTGAAGTCTTGATTTCCATTTCGCAACAGTGTTATCTTTTTCCCTCTGCGCTTTTCGTCGTTCATCCTAGTACGAGTGAGTGACGGATCCCCTCTTTCCATGGTAGTTTTCTAGTGACTTGCAGTTTTAAGAATATTATTTCAATTTCAACTTTATTTATTTAATCTACACGACTTTTAGAAGATGTTTAATTAGGAATTCGTAAATATTGTTCTCGTACACTGGAATATGACGTCAGATTTTTCAAAAAAAAGCCATTTACGCATTATTTGTTAATTTTATATTCTTACTAAGTGTCAAAAGTAATATTTTTTGATAACTTCATAAAGTAATTTACTTTGTCGTTGCGACTAATTATCTCCACGCATTACGAGCAATCAGTGGATGTTCAAAAGTTCAAAAATATTTATTTTATATTTTAGAGAATACCTGTTAAATGAAGTAAAATAACCATTTACGTACAAATAACTTCTACATAAAAATCTCATTTTAATTTTAACACAGGGTTTGTTTGTTAAAAGTTCTACGTATTGTTAATTGGAGGTTATTGCTGTGAATCGGCGGACCATGAAGGTCTATATTGGTTTGTGGGTTTGTGGTCATTCAATCTGATTTCAGAACTTAAATTAAAGTTTCATTAAAAAGGGACATACTTTAATTTACAGGAGGGGGCTCGGGTTTCATAGGAAGGCATATTAGGTACAAGCTGCTCCAAAAGGGTCACTCTGTGGTTACGATTTCGCGCACTGAGGGTCCTGATACAATATCTTGGGTAAGTATTCAACAGCTCAATAATAATAACGCGAAACTGTTGTATACAGTTATTGTGGCATTTTTATTCACAAAGTGAAATTGTGTTAGAAATGTAATTGTATGTTCTTTTTTTTAGTTGAATCTACAGAAATATGGCTTGCCTGAAGATTGTGAAGCTGTTTTGAATCTGGCAGGAGAAAATTTGATGAATCCTATGAAGAGGTGATATTTTTACAAAACTATTACTTTATAAAATGTTGCCTTTCATTTGAAATGGCTTTTTCAGATGGAACAATTCTTTTAAGGAATCATTAGAAGCAAGTCGGATTGGAACAACAAAGTTTTTAGCTGAGTTGATTTCTCAGACAAAAATTAAACCTAAAGTATGGGTTTCATCATCTGCTATTGGTGACTATTTTGAATTACTGATAGTAAAACTAAAAAGATAAGTGCCTAAAAGCTAAGCATCATTGTATAAGCAAACATTCACAGGTTATTATCCACCAAGTGAAACACTCAAATATGATGAAAACAGTATTGGAGGAAAAGGAGATTTTTTAGCAGAACTTTGCACAAAATGGGAAAATGCAGCAATAACTGATCCTTCTGTCAGACATGCTGTCATACGAATTGGTAAGTTCTTCTTTTTTGCTCTTTGCCATTTTTTATTTTTGAATTTCTTTTGAAGGCATTGCTCTTGGAAGAGATGGAGGCACAATCCAGCAGCTGATACTTCCATTCATGTGCGGTCTCGGAGGAAAGATTGCTTCGGGAAGCCAATGGTTTCCATGGGTTCATGTCGAAGATGCCGCAGGAATATTCGTTCATGCTGTTGAAAATGAAAATGTTTCTGTAAGTTGTAAATGTGCTTTTATTTAATTCTGTCTTTTGATTATTCTACTTTGAATTATTTTTAGGGGGTACTGAATGCAGTTGCACCACAGGTCATCACTAACAAAGAATTTACTGAAGCAGTTGCAAAATTTCTCAAAAGACCTGCATTTCTGACTGTTCCTGAAATGACCATGAAACTTGTTTATGGAAAGGAAAGAGCCGCTGCTATAACCAAGGGACAAAATGTTTATCCTAAAAGAACTTTGGAATTAGGCTATAAATTTGAATATCCTGATATTAGGACTGCAGTAGCAGAGTTTGCAAAACTTTTTTAATATGCAAAATTTATTAGAGTACTTATAATGTTAATGATTATTATCAAATTTTTAGTGAGTTTCAAAGCTGTGACAACAACCTCAAACGTAACGTGGTTTTGATATGCATCGTTAATTTCCAGTTTGGTTGCATTGGGGATAACATGACACCTTTGGATGTATGGGGACTGATTGAAGAACTAGCATTTTGTAATCGTGTATGAGACAGTGCAGGAATCTGGGTTGTGTTGTCGTGTTGCCATTAAACGAAATATTGACAAAAAAGGAAAATCATGAACTAATATATTTCCTTTGAATTAGCTATAATAGAAAGTTTTTCTAATAAAGATGTCATTAAATATTGCAAAGGTAATTATAATTTCATCACTTTGGACACCATTAGAATCACCCTGCAATCGTAAATAAGATGGGATCTCGCTGAATTTAATTTCTTTAATTGCTTCAAGAAGTAATTTGTGATTATGAGTGAGATTGAAGACATCATCATTAATGAAATAAATGAATTTTACATTAACGAACAAGTTCACGATGAAGAGTTAGATGATGATTTACCGAAGAGTCTTATAATAACTGGAGTACCAGAAGTTGTTTACACAGATGCCAGCGTAAAGGTTTGCACATTTAATGCGTTTCCTAAGTTTAAATAGTTTTATGTTAAACACATGGGTACATTTATATAAATTTGAAGAGACAGTTTGAAGAAATGTTCTATCAACTGAGTTCATCAGCAACGTTTGAATATCTGCATTCGTTCAACCGGGCTCGAGTTAACCTGGGATCAACTGTCTCAGCAACTACTGCAAGAATTAAATTGCATGGGATTGAATTTTTTGGTTCACATATTAATTGCTTCTTTGCAAAGGTTCATTTACATCTTACTAATTACACATGTGCATTAAACAAAACTTCTCTGGCATTAAAGTTGGTAGAGTCCTCTAACTAAAGTTGCTTAATTACATTAAGCCTCCAGAGTCATCTGCATCATCCACATTTCTTGAACTCCCTAAACCCTACAAACAGTTCCTCATATCTCCTCCATCTTCTCCCCCTGTTGGTTGGGAAGCAGCTTTGGAGAAGGAGCCCACTATCAATTATGATCTCATTTCCGCTATCACCAATCTGGCTCCAGGTCTCCAATTATTTAATTTAGTACCTATTTTAATTACTTACTTCCATAAAAGTTCTTCAGTTGCTTGTTAGATTGTTGATGGGCATTAGTTAGTAACGTTTTACTAGATCGTCATCATCTCTGGATGTTTTAGTGATTACATAATTTTGAGAAAGTGTTTAGACATACAGTATTAATGTTATACTACCTGAAAATGAATGGCAGGATTCAATAAATAATGAAAAAATTATAAAATTTAAAAAAAAAAATAATGAAATTATGCAGGGGGAGAACATGAGGTTCAGGCTGCATCTCCAACTTCCCCGAGCATTGTGGTTCACATTTGTGAGGATCCGGATGGTTTCAAGTGTAAAGCACAAAAAGTTACTTCGACAAAATGTCCACCAAGTCTCGATTGAATGCTCTGTTGTTTTTAATCAATAACTCCACTTCAATCATAAAATATTTTTACTCAGTAACTCCACTTCAATCATAAAATATTGCATTCTTGTCATTTCTTTTAGTGCTTTCCAGCATTGCATTCAGCATTGACCAAATTTGTGACTGCACTTTATTTTCTATGTTTTTTGTGGAAATCTCACTGCAAGCAATTCTCATGCATCTATTTCATGAAATCGACTTTTGGAAATTATAAATTTTTGAAGAAATTGTTGCAATATTTTCACAAATTCAAAATAAAGCACTTGATATGTGACTCAAATGGTTTCTTGTCTCAACAGGGAAATGACATCATGTAATGATTAAGCCCATTTAGATTTAGCATTCTTATCATTTAGAGCTTTTGGTTAGTATGATGCTTGTGATGTGCATGGAGATATTCATTGTTATTGTCGTCCAGATCTTTGCATTGGCTTTCTGAGCCCAGAGTTATTGCCGAAAATTTGGTGCACTTGTTAGCACTTTCACGTTTAAGATTTATTTCTAATTAATTATTTGTAAATTCATGTTTCTAGTTGTGGGTCAGAGCTTCCACTGGTGATTTTCTTTAAGATTAGATATTACATATAAAATTTATTTGTATAATATATAAGTACAAGTTCGAAAATTATATTTAAAGCAAGTACATAGTGAACAGAATAAGCAGAAGCACCACCTCATAATCAGAAACTGCAAATTTAAATCTTGTCTGGTCACTTTACATTCGACCGTTTTTTAAGTTACGTCATTGAAATTCGTTTACTGGGGCTTAGTAGCTGGGTAAGTTGAACAACTGCCATTAATTAAATTCGTCTGAATTAACATCAAATTATTTTCGCTTCCGCAGCCGCCATTTAATTTCCAAATTTCGACAAAGAAACCATTCTTTGTTGTTTTTTTTTTTTCAAAGAAACCAAAGAATTCATTCTTTTGCGTTTGCAGTGTTTCGTAGGAAAATGTCGGATCACCATCTCGTGGTTTTATTTTCGGGGATAATTTTTGTGTTCAATCTCCTCACTCAACATCTCCGAAGCCTTTTTCATGCACACATCTGCTAAATCATACCGTTCGATCTTTTTTTGCTAAGTAGATTATGTTCTTATTTCTGCTAATAATTTTCTAAAATAAGGCATTTTTATCATTTCGATTTTTCTGCACTTATATTATCTTAGTGCTCTATTTCTGTTTCTTTCAAGGTGCAGTGAGTAGCGCTTATCTGTGAAATGCTCAGAAATGAGTGACAAGATATGGTGACGATAACGATCTTTTTATTTGGGAAAAAAACCAATCCCAGAATTTCAAAAGCCTTTTAATCAGACCTTATCACCCGCACAACCGCCATTAGATGGCATCACTCGAAACATCCCCGAGTCACTCTCCTGAGCTCCCTGGAGGTGAGAGAAAGGCACTTTCTTCAGGTTTCAAATCACCCTCCAGGTCTTCTGGCAGCACCTCCTGGGATTTATCACGTGAGTTCAAATTCCGTGGACACCCAGGGCAGCAAGACAATGGCGACGTAGCAGGCAAGAGAAGTTAATGAACTTTTCAAAGGCAAGTTTTGGGACTCGGCTGTTGATTTAAACTTCAGTCCTCCGAACATCTCTCAACTTCAAAGCCTTAATCAAGAATTATGAGCACCTTGTGTGCGCCGAAACTTTTTTTTATTATCTGAGGGATTTAATAGTAATTTACAAAGCTTCAGATCCGCTACCAGGCCATGGCGATTCATTTTTCAGTTATTTTTTCAGATTTATCCCGGAATGTCAGATGACGTTTTGCGAAATTTGAAGGAAATTGTCAAAACTGAAAAGCTAAGTCTCGAAAAAATAATTTTCTTGAAAGATTAAAAAACTGTACAAAAGTTCAAATATATATATATTAATATTTCTAAATGATGATAATAATAATAATAATAAAAATGATGATGATGATGATGATGACGACGACGACGACAACAACAACAACAACAACAACAACAACTACACCAACTACAACAACTACGACTACCACCACGAGTTCTCCCACGAGTACAATTTCTAGAAAATTAACTCCTGTCAATGTCGACCAATTACCCATGANATAATAATAATATAATGATGATGATGATGATGATGAGACGACGACGACAACAACAACAACAACAACAACAACAACAATAATAATAATAATAATAATAATAATAATAATAATAATAATAATAATAATAACAATAATAGTTTCCTGATTATTCAACCTTTCAAATGCTATTAAAAACTGTCAACTTGACCCTGACTACCCATTTTAAGATGCTATTAAAATCTCAACAGCTTCATGACAGATGGGCGATTACATTCTTCACTTCTATCTTCCTTATCACATTCACTTGTATCTTCCTTATCACATTCACTTGTATCTTCATTCTCACATTCATTTTGCTTTTCATTTCAAATCGTGTCGTCCTTCTAACACTCTTCATAATTTACTTTAGACTTCAAGCAGACGACGCATGCACGGTGAATTGGATCGCTATGAAAGGACAGTTGCAAAATCTCTGTTAAGGTTTTGATTGTGATTCATCGTGAGAGATAAGAATGAAATTGTTGATCAAAATAATTAACTTCTCCTAATTGATATCTTTAACTATGATACTATGATACTGATAAGCATTATTGCTCCGATATTGTTCTTGGAGCCCGCGAATGTTAGTTGTTATTAAGTGATGGAAATATGAAATTATTTTGTCCTATTACGGTGAAGTTTATTAGAAATTGAAGTTAATTACAACCACTCCGCCCGAATAAATCATTCATGTGCACTTCTCCATTAGACCTCCGGAGTAGCACCGAATCCACTTCCGGGAAAATAATTCAAGCGTTGAATCCCTTCCAAATTTTCGAATATTCTGCTACCTCACAACCTTCATCTGAATATCACTAACCGCTAAAAAGCAGCCACATTGACTTCCTCGGCTAAACAAAAACAACACAAACCTGAGCCAAGCACTTTCTTTTTCATGGCCTCCTTCATTCCACTTGTTGTTGCTGTCGCCTGTCCCCCACCAGAAAATTTTGTCGAGTTCCTGCGCATTTCCAAAGATCATTTTCGACTTTCCTGGAATTTTCCAGAATTTGTCGGGTTTGTTTTCCAAGAAGCAATCCAGCATCCTGGTCCTTTCTTCGACAACTCCTTGCAAACAGGGCCGCCATCAGAAATTTCGGGCCCCTAGGCCGAGCAGCCATGGACCCCTATGTTATGTAAATTTGTTAATGGAAAAGCAAAAAAAAGGAATCATGATTGTAATATTTTAATATTTTAAAATTCGGGCCCAAAACCCTTGCCCCCCTGTTAGCGGCCCTGCTTGCAAGTTCTTCTCAGAGTTGACCAGTTTGAGTGCTGGTTGTAACTCATCCAGTAGTTGAATGCTAACTTTTAAAGCCGTGATGTGACCTCAATGATGTCACCTGTTTCATCTGAATGTGACCGCCGGTCGTGTTATGTAACGAAATTATTAATATATCGCAAGTCGAAACTTGATCAGGAGGTGAAAATTTGTTTGAGGAATAATAATTTTATGGAAATAATAATTGTTTTGCAAAATAAAATAACATAAATAACCATTATTAATTATGCATAATTGTCAGCGTCCAATCATCAGAACTTTACAAGGACGTCTCAGCGGAGAGGCGCGTAAATGGAGAAGTAAAAGGAGAAGTAAATGGAGAAGTAAATGGAGAAGTAAATGGAGAAGTAAAAGGAGACGAAAATCTGTTCGAGACAAATCACCCCTTTGTATCATCACAGAATAGAAATTGAGTGCTTAACCTCGCCTGGAACGATGTTGTCCCTGTGAAATTATTCTTCCGTAATAATTATAACAAATAATATTATTAATTATAATCAATCATTACAAGTATTGCTAACAATAATTATATTGCTGATATTATTGCTAATAACTAATTAAATATTATTAATTTAATTTAACAACAACAACGTCAATAATAATAATAATAATAATAATAATGATAATAATAATAATAATAATAATAATAATAATAATAACAACAACAATAATAATAACAATAAATATCTTTTCATGCTTAAGTCTTGAGCATAACGGCTCCGAGGGATATTACAAGTGGGCAGACACATTATCACGTCTATTTGACAGAAAATATTTCCATGCGAAAAGAGGATCATTCTCCGTTTTATTTGCTCGAAATGATCAACTCGCACTTGATGACGTTACCATGACAACGTCGCATAAAAATTTACAGTCTGGATTTGCGCTTTTTTTTTCTGTTTAGATGTCCTTTTGTGAAATATCGCATTGAAAGTGTTTTCTGGAACAATTTAAAAGCTGTAAATATTTCATTTGCGGATTCAAATCAAACTTTATTTTCGCGAAGCAATTGAAGAAGAAAAAATTCAATTTAATTTTTTAGATTCGAAAATTTATTTCGCTCGTAACTTTGTGAGAAAGAAACCCGATGTTTCGGTGACCACGAGACGACACGAGCAACAATGGAGAGGCCCATTTGTTTCAACACTGATTGATTTCAAATGCTTCCCGGGTCGCTAATAAGACATCTCCTTCGCTCAGAATCCATCTCACCGATGATCCCAGTAATTCCAGAACTCCGCAAGACTGCGTCAGAAGGAAGTCAAAAGAATGGAAGACCATTTGTTTGAGTGGAGAATTTATCAGGACAGTACACGCTGCCGCACACGATTAGTGACGGAAGAGCTTGTTTTTCCTGGAGACTTCTGAGCTTCTTAATATCTGTCCATCCATGCTTTCTTCAATGAACCGATTTCAGGGACAGAAATATTCGAAGCAAATAGAAAACTTCTGGGAGAGCAGAATTTTCTGAGATGATGGATGCGTCGTATCAGATTTTATGGGACTGATGTGCTGTTATCAGGGGACTGATGTGCCAGGATATAAAAAAGGTAAATCTAATGAAATGGCCTTTCATCATAGTCCCTGGACATAAATTGAACGTTTGGATGATTTGATCCTCAAACACCCGATCACCACCACCACCCACTCACCACCATCCACTCACCACCACCCACTCACCACCACCCACCACTCACCATCACCCACCACCCACTCACCACCACTCACTCACCATCACCACCACCCACTCACCACTCACATCTGAGATTAACACCCTCCCCATCTTAAACAGCAAACTTGATTCCTCGGCTGATTAACGAGGTCGACACCGGTCATTACCTGGTTGTTATCAAGAGGAGGCAACGAGTGTGACGTCATTTTCGTGATAAAGTGTCTTGACAGGTGCCCTTTCCGTCTCCGTCCTTGACCCGAAAGAAGTTGTTGTCGATGTATGTGTAGTGGTTGTTGTTCACAATTTATTTTTCTTCAAATCACATAAATTTTAAACGAAGTTCAACTTTTAATCCTTTAGACGAGATTTCAACTCATTTGAGAATCAAAATCTTGTTTGAAAACCCTCTAAGTCATCAAATTTGATGTTTAACAAGACATGGGCTGCGAAGATTTTAGATTCAAAATTGTCAAGAAGACATTTTGCACGTTTCAATGTGATCACGAAGCTGATGAGCATTGTTGAGGTTGACGACGACGACGATAACGATGATGATGATGATGATGACGACGACGATGACGGTGACGGTAGCGATGACGATGACGATGACGATGACGATGACGATGATGATGATGATGATGATGATGATAACGACGACGATGCTGCTGCTGCTGTTGATGATGGTAATGACGACGACGACGATGCTGATGATGACAGTGATTTGGAGGTGATTAAAGGATTTTTTTTTTTAAATAATGACAAACTTAATAATAAACTTAGAAGTCATTGGTGATATCAACCAGTTATATGTCAACCAGTTATATGTCAACCAGTTATATGTCAACCAGTTATATGTCAACCAGTTATAAGTCAAACCAGTTATATGTCAACCAGTTATATGTCAACCAGTTATAAGTCAACCCAGAAATGTTTTATCGGAGCACAGGAAATAGTAAAAGTAAAGATTTATAAATTAATAAGAACGACATAATTTAGAAGCATAATATAATTATCAAATACTATTTAATATTACTATTATTAATATATTTAATAATTATAACATTAATAATTTAAATAATAATAATAATAATAATTTTGTATACTTCCATTTTCATGCAAAAAGATGACCAAATTGAAGGCCTTTGGAACTTGTTGACTCCTGCAATGAACTCGCACCTGACACTCCTCAGCATTTAAAATCTTTTTGTGAGATGAAATTTCATCTCTGTTGTCACGTGGTCTGCTTGTTGCTTTTTATAGAACAACATTTCCGTGGTTTCATGCCACAACATTCAATGAGGAACCTGTGCTTCCTATCTTGTGATGACGTGTCTCATGTTGAACAATCATTCATTTTCAATCATTTGTAAGAAACTCTCACAAAATTTAGATATTCTGTTCGATGCATTAATAATTAATCCACATTAACATAAAAGGATATTGTTTAACCTAATGTTAAGCGAAACAGAAGTGAATATTTTAATGAAATTAGCATGAATTAAAAAGCAAATCGAAATTGCTTTTATATGCGACCGCTGGCGAGGAATATTGTTGTCGTGTGAAGCTGCTTACAAGATGGAAGCATTTCCTTTAATTATTCACTCCAAGTATCTCATTGTGCCTTTGCATGCTTCCTTATCATTTCCTTAAACACCGCAGCCTTCTATTCATCATTTTAAGTTTTTGCCAGCAACCGATATTTTTTAAAATAAATTGATCATTAATGATGATGATAATAATAATAATAACAACAACATTGTATTCCAGATTTCCTAAGAGATGCACCATGTCAGTAAAAGATTATATTTAGATCAAAGGAGTTCCAACTACTATAATTTTTCAAATATGTAAACACAAAGATGCATATGAGATCTGGAGTTTCTGAGGTTGCTCTCCCTGATGGTGCTGACACGAAACACACTAGAAATTGCCAACACTTTTAACAAATATTTAAAATCTGTTTTTACAATCAATGATGGTGACAACACTTGCATTCTCTCCATAACTTCCACTGAAATGCCAAACGTTGAGTTCATGCCTGACATCGTCTATACTACTCTTCAGGGCCTGATGGAATTCCCAACATATTTCTTAAAAAATGCGCCTCAACCTAAGCAAACTCCACTTTCCCACATATTCGATGCATCATTCAAAGATCAAAAATTAACCCCTCAATGGAAAATTGCCCTTGTGTCACCCATCCACAAGAAGGGTCCTACCATATCTCCTGAAAACTACAGACCAACTGCGACTTGCTGCTGAATGATGAAATTAATCATATAATGCTGCTGGGTGAAAATAATCAACAAATCCCTAATTCTATGCTTTACACACCACAACCTAATTGATAACAACCAACATGGCTTCATTCCAGCAAGATCAACTTTAACCAATATTCTTGAATGCATCCAACAATGGACTGACACCATTCAGAACAAACAAAATAGGGATACCATTTATTTGGATTTTCGTAAGGCCTTTGACTCTGTATCTCATGTTAAATTAATGAACAAATTACCTACATATGATCTTGGTAACAACGCGAGAGGATGGCTTAGAGACTCTTAATTCAAGGACTTAAGCTTAGTAGCTTTATTTCAAACGAAATCCCAGTCACAAGTGGAGTTCCTCAGGGTGGTGTTTTACGGCCGACCCTATTTCTAATCTACATAAATGACCTGCCCAATTTACTTCTAAACTCCGACACTACCTGTAAGCTCTTTGCTGATGATGTGAAGCTTTATAATCAGTCCCCAACTCAGTTACAAATTTCGCTTGATAAGATATGATAATGCTAAGATAAGATACAAATGATAAGATATTGGAATGAAGCGACAAATGGCAATTGCAACTTTCTCCTATTTTAATTCGGTATTTTAATGGATTCATCTCTCCGTTTTGATAAACACATCGACAACATTACCAAAAAGGCTGCCACAATTTCCCGAATGATACTCTCTTCTTTCACAGCAAGGAATCATGACATTCTCAAAAGAGCATTTTGTACTTACGTGAGACCCATTCTCGAATAAGAATGGAACTGCTTAATTGCACAGCCTCCTTCTCTCTCCTGCCCTCAACATATTCTAGGACACGAGGTCATAATTTTAAACTAAGAACTGGTAAAATCAGATGTGAAACTACTAAGAATTTCTTTAGATCGTGTTAGATCATGGAACTCTCTGCCTGTCGATATTGTAAATTCATCATCTGTTTCTCGCTTTGACTCGGCTGTTCGTGAACTTAACTTAAATCAATATCTCACCTACAAATAATTTCTTTCTTTTTTTTGTGTCCACAAACGAATGTATTTCATTTTTATTTTTGAGCTGCAGGGTATTAGTTTAGTTTTTTGCTGCTGTACTTTGATATTAATAATACTAATAAAAAATAACAATAACATAATAACAATAACAACAACAATAATAATAATATCTCATTAGAAAAATAATAACAATGAATTTTTGAGTTCAATTAATTGTCTCAAATACCAACTCATGAAAAGTATTCAAATTCGAGCACTCCAAATGATAATGATGATTATAATAATAATTACTACTATACATAGATAACTATTACTATAATTATAGTACCAACAATAACATATTATGAATAACAATGTCATTTTATTTGTTACTCGTACCCTTTCCACTATTATTTAAGCTTCTCGCACTTAAATCTCTTGTTAACGAGACGTTATTAATAGGTTACATTGTCATGCATTATATGGGTTACATTTCCATACAACATTGCAACCGAAACAGATTATAGACAACACAAATTATTAATGTGGAGAACGAGGAAATGATGTCATTGTAAGCATTTTATTGGATCATAAATTTATTTGACTTTTTTATTTAAAAATTTTCCACCATTTATTGGTCTTCGGGTTGGTTTTAGAGGATTTGAGGTTATGTGGCTGGAATGTTCTGAAGATCACCTTTCGTTTCTCCTCCTCCTTCTCCTCACCATCATTATCATTATCATAGCCGTCATCGTAGTCATCATCATCATCTTCGTTACCATGAACATCGAGTCTTGCACAGTCCTCTGATTGTCAGATCAGGCGAGAGTTGAGAACAAAACACCTGTTCAGGAAGTTCATTAGTGGATTCTAAAATATTGGTCAAAAGTTTGTTAAATTATTGTCTAAAAAACTCTTTATCTTTTTATTTACGTCATTTACGTCCTCAACTGATTACGTGTTCATACGTTCTTTACATAGATAAACATAACCAGTTCGTGTCCGGTTTTGTGTCAATATTCCGATGTTATCTGGGATTTTATTGAGTTGTTCCATAAACATGAAAACATGAAAACATTCTCAAAACAAATTCAAGTCACCAAATCAGACTTCAGAGAGAACACCAGATTCCAGTTCTTCTTAAAAGGGATTATTAGTTGTGTAGGAATTTGCACGGAAGCCAAATTTATTTATTTATTTGATTAAAGTCTGTTGCATGACGGAAGCCAAAGTAAGAATGCTCCATTTTGAGCTTCTCGGTGTTGAATAAGTGATGAGTAGGATGCATGTGTGGCTTTCATGAAAGTGATTGAATTTCCTTCACGATGACCTTCTATCAAATCCTTATCATTGAACTCTTAAAGTGTCTTCAACTTGTCGTAGTCGAAGTTAAAAAGCAGACGATCAATTTTTATGACGTCAACATTTTGCAGAGGTCATGAAAAAGACAAGAAACACACACAGACAACAACAAAAATTTACTTTTTAGAAAAACTGCCGAAGGTGGAATTTTTGTAGCAGAATTTCTTGTTTTCTTTGGTTTTTTGTGTGTGTTTTTGTTGAACGCAATGAAGTGACCGGTTCTATTGCTGCGTGTCTGGATGAAGATGGTAATTAAAGCTATCGACAGAAGCCTCGGCAACCAACCAGATGTTTATGATCGAAGGAGCTACAAATATTTTGACCCACTTCAAAGCATTTCACGCGCAAACCAGAAAGAACGAACATTTCCGTTGTTTTCTAAAGTTATTTTTCAGTTTATTTTTGAAACTAAAAACTGTGAAATGTGCTTTCATGAATCATCATTTCAAGCCTCAGGCATGACACAATCGTTCGGAAGATTTTGCAGTTCACATTTAGGAAGTGGTTGAGTTTAAAAGTTCGTGTCTCGCGATGACACGGAGCCATCCATCCGTTCGAAGAAGAATTTAAAGCTGCAACGCCTCCTCCTCAACACAAATATTTCTGACGATTGCTCAGAAAATTGAGTTTCCGCTCGCAAGTTGTAAGCGCAAGAATTGCTTGATGGAGTGAAGCTGTCTATCGATCTCTTCGGACGCCTTTTAACCTTTTCACGTCAGGTTGGCGTCACTTTTTGTCGCGAATGTTTCAAGAATTTTTGAAAATTCTGATTTCATTTTCTCGAAAAATATGACATGCTTGTAATTTGAATTAAGAACCTCGTCTTGATTGAATGCTATCGAAGAATGTTCTATATTTCTGCTTGCCTTCATTTTTAATGAAATTCTAAAAATAGATCGTAATTGAACGGGTTCTGCACGTCTTGCTGTCACATTTGTCTGCACTTTTCCAAACTGCCTTTTAAAAGTCACGTGCCTGTGGAGTTGCCAGGAGGAGGGTTAGGGGAAGTTGAACGTGGTTTCCACCCCTTCACGAATGAACAGGGTTAATGAAGTTATGTAGGAAGATTCTCCCACATTTCCAATTTGCATAAAGTGTGCAGGCGTGATGGAGATGCGGTGGTTGTTATGGCAACAGCATTTTCACGGATCAGTCAATAAGCACGTTTCGCATGGACTTCATCCCGCTCCGTCCAACTATCCATCCATCTAACATTCCACCCACTCATATATCCTCCAGTCCATCCATTGGTCCACCCATTCATCCATCCATTAATCCACTCACTCATCCATCCATTAGTTCATCCTTGTTATGTCCTTAGATCCTAAGAAGATGCAGGAGTTAAGTTTGATTTGCTTGGATTTTGAGGTGCTGACAGTTGCATGTAACGTTGTCAGTTGTTAGTGCTGCCACCAAACGACTCTAACCGAAACAATACTTTACCAAAAAACGATATTTCACAAATATCGGATTATACATATATACGAATAATTCGGAATTTTCCACAAACAAATCACAGATACATTGGAAAAAATGCTCTCATAAATTTGTAATGCTCAGATGATGCGGACCTCTGCTTAAACAAATCCTCGTAGTTTTAAATAAATTTCCAGTTTGTAAATCAATGTCTGATAACAACCTTTACTAACGATAATAATGTTGCCGTAATAATTTGTTAGTTATTATATTTATAAGCCAGCTGGATTTTGAATGATATTGAAAAGAAAATGTAGGAATCAGTGGAAGCTGAGACATTTAAACATTTAATTCGACAATGGTCACGTTGAAAGACAAGAGTTTTGAAATTAAAAATGATTGATAACATCAGGAAGCGTCAATTTCCATTATTGGATGAGATGAAGACGAATGACATGGAAATGTTCCAATGCAGGTTTGTGTGTCCAGGGAAGCAACCCTGCTCATTTGCTCCATTTTTCTCAATAAGTTCCTGACAAATCTGCCCGAGGAAATGCAATTTTTGATTTAATAGAGGTAAATGACTCCTAATTTCAAATGTTTTATTTTATGTCATCTTGGAAATTGGAAAAACGTTCCTGTTAATTGCTCTGATCACTTCCATTGTACACAAGAATCCTTGGGGTTTTAAGTTTTCCTGCTCCATTAAGTGGAAATTTGCAACGCCATTATTTCGATGTGCTTGTACTCGAGGTCAATAAACCTTTCCTTTAAACACATCCCTTTAATGTCCTTTATTTGTCCCTTAGTCCGACTTTTTGTCTCTAATGTTGGAAGTGTAACAAACGTGCACGTTGTAAACATTCGACAGGATTCGAACCCTGTATTTGACGACTGATTGGTTGATTGAAAGTGGCTGATTGAAGGTGTTTGATTGAAGATAGTCGATTGGAAGTAGTTGATTGAAGGTGCTTGTCAGAAGTAACAGCATATAATGAAAGAAGCAAATATTTCGCAGGGAATTCAACAAAAATGATTGAAACGAAATCGAGTTGTGGGGAAGAATTCAATTCTTCGTCCGACCAATAGCAGTCGTTCTGTGATTTATTTTTAGATTCAAAATATCCGAAGGAATTCTCCATGCGTCGTTGATTCCGAACTAAATTTAAACTTTTTATGTCCGCCCATGTGACCTTGAAATCGTGAAGGTCGCAGGAAGTGTGAGGCTAATGAAGGGACCTCGCTTCGACGCAATTTTAAAGACTAAACGGGGATCAATCATAACTAAATTATTGGAAGGTGGGAGAGGAAATTATGACATTAAATTATGCTGGAAAACACTCTGTCATCTCCGTTGACAACCGATCCCCTCTAACGATGGCGATGATGATGACGATGGTGGTGATAGATGATGATGATGATGATGATGACGATGACGATGATGACGATGACGATGACGATGACGATGACGATGATGATGACGATGGCTATGGTATTGAGGATGACGATGACGACGATATGGATGGTGTTGAGAATATCAGCAAATCTATCTATTTGATACGTTATCATTGTTGCTCCAATTATTGTCGTAATCAATGCGATCATCACACCTACAATAACCTACAATTACAATTTAAGGTGTTATTGCAAGTACATCGAATCTTATAATTGGTAACATCGACGTGGATAATAATAATAATAATAATAATAATAATAATAATATTAATAATAATCGACAATAATTGTAATAATAATAAAATAATAATATAATAATAATAATAATAATAATCGACAATAATTGTAATTGTAATTCATTTAGTAGCTCATGTAGCTAGACTTACAATAATATTGAATTCTTATTATAAATTATTATTATTATTATTATTATCCTTGCTATCATCATCATCATCATCACCATCATCATCATCATTATTATTATTATTATTATTGAAATTCTTAAATGAAAACAACATGGCCGGTTGTAGGCATGGAAAGATTGATGAGTATGTGTTCACTTGAGAGTCGTTTGTGATGTTTCCAAGTTCCAGTTGCTTGGTTCTTCTTACATTTGTGGACCTTCTTTGAACTCTCTACAGAATTTTAGGCATTCTCACCAATTAACCGAGAAATTAAAATTAAATTCTGAATAAATAAAATAAATAATTAATTGTGTTTAAATATTTATTTGAAATCATTTCACGGGAATTTTAAGTATTTCATTAATGTATAATTTACATTTTCTATTACATTACATTGAGACGAATAATAAGAGCCTTAAACTCATAAAATTGAAGTCTGCATGACCTTCGACCTGAGTTCAGTCACACAAGAGGGTGATGAACTTTCATCCGACATAGTTTCTTTCGACTTTCGGGGCATATTTCTCCACCCCACTAACATTTGCCATTAATAAAGAGCATTTAAATTTTAAATAATTTTAAATATTATTAATTAAGTTATGGATGAAAGCATTTTAAGCATCATTTTTTCTGAATTAAATTGAAACACACCGATGACAAAGCAATTGGATGAGATGCACGGGTGAGGATTCTTTATCAAAAGAACCGAGTGGCTAAATTTTTAACGCCAAGCAATTCAGCCATCGCTTCTTGTCCTCATTTCCTTTCAAACCACTCCATTCTTCTTCCAAAGGACCCTGAAATGGCCTTCCTCCTCCCTATTTTTTCTCATTCGAGTCTTCTTCATTTCCAGACTTCGTGTTGTGTTTTGGAAATATTTTCCCAGATATCCGCCATTACTCAGGGCATATATTTCTCGGGATTAGCGACTCTCTTCCACAAGAAGACGGGATCGTCTGGGCTGTAATTCATCCCCTGTTATGGGCGATCTCTTCTTCAGCAAGTTGTCACATGGATGGAATAACTATGCATATTTTTACTTCACTTGCTGCTTCTTGTTATTCTTCATCTGTATTTCTTCAAATGATTCTTTAAAACAGATAATAAAAATTAAAACAAATATTCATAACATTTTATTTTTAATAAAAACTTACTAAAATATTAATATTGTTGAACCAACTGTTGAACCGAGTTATTGATGGCTTTAATAAAATCAACAAATTCTTTCTCAATTGAAGGAGACTCACATTCGTTGAGAATTCAGAACATATTCTGCGCCATGTGTTTTTCATGGCGAGTGAAGTTTTTTGACACGCAAAAACTGCATCCCCACCCAATATCTTATCGTATATTTACAATTTATTTACTATTTTAGTGCAACTACTTACTAGTTCAATTACAATAAACATTTTCCGTTTGAACAGGAGACATTTGTCAATTAAAAATACTTCACTTTTATGGAAGAGATCTCCCAAGGGAGGCACTCAAAATACCATCAAAAAGTCAGATCTTAAAATAAAATTTAATTAAGCGAAATGATGTTTATATCCAGTATCCGTACTTGTTGCTGTACTTCCTTATGAGTTCTTAAGGACAAAATGCATAGTTTTACTGAGAAGAAAATCTTCGGCATTTGAGAAATATTAGCAGCAATTTAAGTCGTTTAAAATTCCAAATCATTACGGCCGATTCTATAATTAAATCGTGTTGCTTAAAAATCAATAACTAAATAATCAAGAATAATTACAACCACCCAGTATTCAATTGTGATTTGAAAAGAAATTTTACTAAATTATTGAACAGGTTGCCTCAGACGCGAGGATCCTGAAAAATGTGGAATCCATGATGTTTCTGACCCTGTCACTCCTGCTCATGTTGTTGCCCCCTTTGTGGCTCTCTTCCCCTGTGTCAGGTTGGATGGTGGTGTCGATCATTAAATCAACATCCGCCTGAAGGCAACGCCGATATTTTTCAGGTCAAAAAAGCGAGGTCTGCGTGGCCTACGAGAGTTCGTACCACATCGAGAAGGGTGCGTTTTTTTATTCAATATTTTCTCGTGTAATTCTTGCCTTGATTTTTTCCTTTTCATTTTTTAGAGAAATTTTCTGCGTTGTTAAAAACATATTTTTGGGAGGAGAAAAATTTAATTCTCCGCAATTCGTTTTAAAATTCCCTCCCTTATTCCACGGGGTGGTCAGAATAACTCCACCCCGGAGTTTATTGATTGTTGCATCACGTGAGTCTCAAATCCCATGACAGCAAATTCTTTTACTTTTGTCCGATGAAGAGCGGATAAAATTGCTGGAATTGAAAAGCTTCGTGCATCGAAATTTACTCGGTCGCAGAGGGTTGTCCTAATTTTCAGGGGAGGAAACAAAAGCTGACTTCTATCAGTTGTGGCTCGGTGAATTGAATTTGAAGCACGCAAATAGATTGTTTCAATTACTGGCGAGGAAGAGAATTTATTCCCTGCATGAGCAGACGTTTCAGCGATGATGCATCAAAAAGGTCCATCATGTTTCACGATTGCTCGCATTAGTGATAAAATATCTTGTGATGTGAAGGTTGCTCGAATATGACCTCAAGATAATAATTATTACAGCTCAATATGCTCAAGATTATATTTATTTGAGCAAATAAAGAAGGCATTGTATGCCAAGTAAAAATGCATATTATTTCCCTACTTTTATTAAGTTCTGAAAATACTTTTCGAGAATGAGTGGTGGATTTCTTTTTATTCCGAAATAAATTATTTTAAAACAAAATATTACAACAGGATGCGAATGTTTGGTTTTTGAGAGTTACGGGGGCAGCCAGGGCATCTTCACTTCTCCAAACTTCCCCCTAAAATATCCCGCCATGACGTCATGCATCCTGTACACCTTCATCGGAGACGCCAACGAAACGGTAGAAATTTCCTTCGAGCACTTCCATCTTCCGCCTCCTTACCAGGACAGGTGGGTTTTTCCTCATCTATATTGACTTTTCAGGAAAATCATAAACTACAACTTTGTTGTCTCAGATGTTCGGATTTCCTTCGCCTTTTTCTTGACCTCGAAAGACCGGAAATGAGCAACGAAATGACCTCAAACTTTGAACTCTGCGGGAGTTTGTCTTCGATCGACAAGTCTTACTTCTCTACCAATCGTAGCCTTATCATTGAGTTCCACTCAGAGAACGAACAGTCAGACTCCTCCGGTTTCAAAGCTCGTTATCGCTTCCTGGAAAAATGTAGGCGCCTGTCGGAATAGATTTAATATGGTTAATTAGTGACTATTGATTCTTTCCAATTTCAGCCAAGTTCGACATGAGGGAAGGAGTGCAGCGATGGTCGTCAGGATGTGTTTATGAGTTCCGTTCGACCGCCCTCCCATCAAGGTCAACGTCATTTTTTTCACCGGGATTTCCCAATCCCCCGTCCACTTCATGTAGGTATTTCTTCCACGGCACTCCAGACGATCAAGTCATTCTCAACTTCACCAGCATCCAGCTTAGCTCGACTCCTCTCAAGTAATTTATCTGCACAAGATACGAACCTGTTCAACTGAACCTATCAGGTGATTCTGCGAACGATAAACAGCCATTCTCAACTTTTTATTGCAGGTGTTCGAATGAGTTTCGCTCCATGGACAGACAAACAGCTATGATAACGATACGAGATGGAATTTTCGATTCGGCAACGGTTTTGAGGCGATTCTGCGGTTCTCTGAAGGCGCCCGAGGAAGCCGTGGTGAAATCAAGCGAGGAAAACATTTTCGTCGACTTCGCGATCGCTTCCCGAGCATCATTCCAGGGATTTGCTGCAAATTTTCGTTTCGAGAAGAGGAAACTCGAGACGGCAACCCCCGTGTTGCAAGTCGTGACTTTCAATCAACTTAATAGGTTGGCCCTCGAACAACTCGCACAGAACTCGCCCAATTCCGCGAATTCGGAGAATGTTTTGATGGAAAACCTCCTTTCTTCTACGAATCAATCCAGTGAGAGATGTTACATCCTTGGCAGCATCAATAAGCTCAATTAATTAAATTGATTAAATAACAATTCATTGTTTTTAATTATTTAAATTAATTTCACAGTAATTATAAACTGTAAGAAACACTTTGTCGATCAGGCTGTAATCGTTCCATTAGTGGCGCCTCCACCGAACAGGGCGAAATATCAAGCCCTGGATATCCCAGGTCTCATTCGTGGAGTCAAACATGCAACTTTGTCTTGGTGGGCCAACAACATCAACAGATCCAAATCACTTTCCTCGACTTTGATTTGAAAAGAAATGCTTCTCAAGCCTACCGCGGTTCACACGAGTATAAAAGACATTTTCAATCGAGTTTTAACGTCGATCGCGTCTCATCAAGCAGTTAAGAATTTAATTGCACTCGTGTAAGAAAATCCAAAGCAGTTATCTTTGAATAATTTCAAAATAATCTCTAATAAGATTGTCATGGCTCCAAATTACTAAACTATCTTCAAATTAAAAAAAAAACTGAAATGATCGTTGCGCATTCATAAATTTATTTGATAATTAATTATTTGTATAATACTTATTATATTCTATTTATTAAAAATTTGTATATTAATGGTATTTATTGCAATGTATTGGTGTATAGCAAGACATTATACGCATTACATAGCATGTCACTTTCATAATTTATGTCAGTCATGATTAAAGTCAATAGCTCCCAAATCACTCACCCAGAACAGTAAGGACCCTTGTCTTGCCTTCAATCCATCATTGGATGGAGTCTTATCAGCGTGCTATCTCCACAGCCGGAGGACTTTTAGTGCAGACGGTGCAAATACCCGAAAACATCCCATTTTGTGATTCATTGTCCCACCGGGACCAGATATTGTTTCCTTTCAAAAAATATTAAAGGAACTTCTATTCGGGTTTCGATTTTGTTCCGTGTAATCATTTAAATTCATATTTTTGTGTTGTGTAGAAGTTGTATGAAGACACGATGTAGAGAGAAATTGTAATTATTATTTTTGTAAGCTGATTGGATATTGTTACAATGAATCATGCGGTATGGCATTCCTGGCTACTCCAAGCAGCCAATGGAAATTGTGGCTAATATTATTTACAAGAGTAATTTTTATAAAATTATGCTTTCAGTTGCAGAGATCTAGATTCGTTGACGATTTCCTTGACAAATTCTTCAACTCAACTGGACGAACTGGGTATATTTTGTGGAGATGTCAAACCTCCAGGTATTATGGCTCTGAGGGGAAGTTTGGCGCTTGTCATGAGGGGGGGCAGAGACAAAGAGTCTGACTCCTTTCGGGGATTTAAAGTCAAATTTTCTTTCACAAGCGGTGAGTTACAATTTGCAGGAATTTTCAACGAACTCATTTATTTAATTTTTCAGATTTTGGTATTGGATCAGGAGATCAGCTAATCTTGGGAGGTCAGGTAGTTTGTTAGTTATAGGAACAAAATGCTCAACTTTTTGTGATGGCTTCTTATGATCAAAATCCCGGTTATTATTAATAAGCTATTAAATAATGTTATATTTTGTGCAGAATGTTCCTTTTCCTACAATAGTTCAAAGGCTCAAAATGGTTCCTTCCATTCTCCCAATTTTCCAGGCCTCTACCCGAGAAATGTGGTGTGCCACTACAAGTTCTACGCAAGAATCAATGAACGTGTCGAAACTCTCTTTTCATACCTGGACGTCGATGGCATTATCCCACTGTGGTTACTTTGGGCGTGTTTCAGATGTTCTCGGGCGTTCATTTTAATCGCGCGTTTTGACTTTCAGTTGTGGTCCCGAAACATTGAGCGACTCTATCGAATTGTCAAACTTTGATGCTCCTCTGAGTGATCGGAAACTTCTTCCTCTGTGTGGATCGAACAGGGATGTGCCCAGGAGACACCATAAGTACCTGAGTGATGGGAGTTTCTTCAGGGTTACTTTCAAGTCTAACGATCGTTACGATGCCACGGGCTTTAGAGCTTCATACAGATTCTTTCCGAAGCATAAAGGTGCTTCAAAGTTTAAATTACTTTTTATTTGCTGAAAATCATTTGCTTAAATCGCAGCAAGTTACATGTAATAATTATTATTAAATGGTAAATCCTAATTTTCAAAGACGAAAGGATACGAGCTGGACTGTCGATGAAGAGTCACTCAGGTGGAATAGCATGCAACATCCCTACTTTCTGTATTTTCCTGACTTTCTCCATGAATCTAATGTCACACAACCATTTTTATGTCAAATGATTTGTTACTCACCTAAAACACACAACCAGAAACAGGTTTCACGCAACGCAGACGATTCAAATTAACAAAGACGAGACTGACGAATTATTTTGGATTGCTGACAATGCTCAGTTCCATCCGAAGACTGTGAACCCAATATCGAGGAGAAACCTCGACTTTTTTTGATAGCGCTTGCTACATAAATAAATCACTGGTTTCGTCATTGATTACTTTGGATTTCCCCTTTTGTTTATGCACACCACAACATTTACCGTTGAGACGATGATATATCGATGACATATCAGCCACGTGTCGCATCCGCCCGTGCATTATATCGATTGCAACATAAACCGAGCAAGATCGATGCCCGATCCAAACTCGACTCTTGCCAACAAAACACCTGTCGACAGGGAATGAAAATTTTAATCCCAAAATACATTGCATGCTGTATCAAGTATAAGCAAACACGATTATCGAACGACCACCGAAGAATGTTGACTCGTGTTCCCGAACGGAGGCAGAAATGTAACACTTACAAAGACGAACAACCTCAAAAGCGTTGCCGACTCGGACAATAATCGTAACAAAATTGTAACAAAACATGGTCTGTTAGAATCATAATACTGTGAGGAAAATATATCCCAATAAATAATTCTCTGTATAAACGCAAGACCATGATTGCACGAGACAGAAACTCAAAGAACAACGAGATGTTGATGACGACGACGAGAATTAAGAGAGCAATGCGTGGAGGGCACTGTGTAAGTTCATCTGCACATCTTACTCGTGCTCATGTATTTTGTCATGTGACGAGGTTCGTGGACTATCCTGCAGATGCAGAAACACGAGAGGAGTCCCATGACGAAGGAACAGACGACGTAGGACAAGACGCTCCCGCTCTTCTGCACGATGTATCCCATGAATGAAGTCAACATCACCTGAGAGAGGAAGTAGGCACTGTCCAAGGTAGAGAGGTCTGTTCCCATGCCTCTGCTGGGCAGACTGAAGCCCTTGTATGTATCGCAGAAAAACACCTGAAATGACAAAATACCCACTCGAAAACACCCCAATATTGATCTCACTGTTCAAACAAATCTCGCCTTTTTGTCATACTTAGTAAAAATTCTTTTAGCAAATGTCAGAGACGATAAAACCATATTGGCATCCCACATTAATCAATAAAAGCTAAATTTGAACTTTGTCCCAATGAAAATGCAATTAATCCAAAAATTATTCAACTACTTCAATTGAATTGTTTTTGAATAATTTCAGTATGGTCATGCAACAATGCAAAAGAAAGCACTCACTTCGACATTATCATGATACGATGTGAGGAGCAGGTAAGGCACAGTGGTCAGAGTTGCAAAACCAAATCCAGTGCACGTGGCACAAAAGTTGGCAAGCCAGATGTTCGATGAAAACATCATGATGAAGACAGAGAGGGTGAAAGAAGCCATTCCAAGAAAGTACACAACCTGGAGGTTGAAAGCAGAGATGACTCGATCGATGAAGGCAGCGTAAATGGCCGATAAAATGCAATGCCACAAAAGGCCCCAGCTGCCCATCCTAACTCCTTCGTCATAGGATTTTCGAAGGTCCGAACCTTCGGACGCGTTCGGATCCCCGCGGTAAATGGCCTGCCCCACGAAGTCGGTGTAGAACAGGTTGAAGACCATGATGGATGTCCAGCTGCAGAAATTTGCAAGGGCAAGTCTCCTGAGAGCAAAAGGAACATCGAGGAGCTGTTTGAGTACCTCTGGCAGAAGAGAATACAATTTTACTGTGGCAAAGGTTTTAAGGCTCGAAATACTTGTGAATGACCAGTTTGTTAAGGGAAGCTGATGTAAGGAATCCAAGTCATTCTTTAACATAGAGTTGGAAAATGAGTCTTCCTCGGAGGCATCGTCATCCACATAACCGGTGTCGACGGACCGAGACTTTACCTGTCCGGATTTGTTCACTTCTGATATTTTTTGCAACTCACTCAGAGGAACCTCCTTTGCTGCTACAAAAGTGAGTATCAAGCTGGCAGAAAACAAAAGTATGAGTAGAAAGAAAATACAATTTTCTTGGCTGTCAAAGAAACTTCCAAAGAAATTGTTGCTCCAGTCGAGAGCAGTGATCAAGTATCCTATGCATCCCCCAAAGCTCACCATGAATGAATAAATAGTAAAGCAGCGACCATGTTGGTTGGTATCCTTGCTGAGGTCAGAGAGCAGAGCTTCACAGGGGGTGAGACAAACTTGACAAGTAAAGTCGAGAAAAATGGATCCGACGACTAACAAAAACACAGAAACTGCCTGACCAGGTTCTTTGCCAAAAAGATGCATCCCAATGAACTTTGCAGACATGAGCACCAGAAGAGATAATATAAGAACCATGCTCAGAACGAATATGAACGGTCTTCTGCGTCCAAACCTGCTGTAGCACCTGTCGCTCCGTCTCCCGATCAAAGGGACCACGAAGAAGCCCATGAGCGGTCCTACCCCAAGCACCAGGGACATATTCTGTTCACCTATTCCAATCTTAAGGAGCATGGGTGGGATGAAGCAGAATGCAGCACTTCCACAAAATTCTATGCCACAAACAATGGCATTGAGGCAGAGCAGCCTGACGAAGCTCATTCTTTTAACATTTCTACTCCCAGCTACGTCGATGAAAATGGATGACGACTGGGGAGACATGTCCGAGGTCCTGTTGCTTTCAAACGATGCACTTCTTCGTCCTAAAGACTTTACTGCATTGTTCTGCAAGAATAAATCAGAGCTAATATACCAGAACTTTTCATACCAACTTTAAATGCACATTCCAAGGCACATGCAATTGACTGCACAGGTTCAGTATCGTTACTCTTATCCTATGAAATTACAAACCCCAAGACAAATGTTAACTTAATAAAATTGCAAATGAAGATAATCAACAAAAAATGTCAATAAAGAATAAAAAAATTAGCACAGCACAACAACTTCCCACAAAATAAGTATTTATTCACAATACATTCTTCAAAAATAAATCCACTTGAGCCGAAGCTCCAGTCTTCAATCCTAACATTAAACCCATAAAATTATCATCTCTCATTCCTGCCAAATTTTCTTTAAGCTTGTCACTAGAAGCCTTTTGTTAAGTGTGCCATTAGTGCATGCAAAGATTTTGTTCAAGTCATTCATACCTCGGAGCACAATAAAAATCTTAACTTACTTTGCAGCTTGACAATTTAAGCAATGTGTATCAAGCTTCAAGCTGTCATGAGCAAAGTCACGAGGCCACCAAAATTTGATAGGAAATAATTTAAGATGAAAGCAGTTAGAACAAGAAATGTAAAATGGAAATTAATTTATCATGAAACCGATGTCTTGTGATAATTTTGGTGATAATATCTTAAACCATATAAATTCTTAAACTTTATCATCGTTATAATTTCCAAGAGATATAGTTACTCAAGGTAAATTAGTCACTTATAGCAGGCAACAGCAATTATGTGTGCATGCTCATTTATGTACAATATTACTCAACAATAATAAGCAATAAACAATAATTTACATTACCTAATAACAAAAACAACAACAATAATAATAATTTTAAATCCTAACCATAGATGAGAGAGTAAATGTTTTCAAGCAGGATTTTGTAAAAATATCAACCTTAACAATAAACTTTAGGCACACATAAATAATGCGAGTCTATGGAAAGACAAGCTAACAAGCATTTATTCAACAACAATTCAAGTCGATAAACTCTGTCTCGATTCAGATTACGAGAAAGAGCACGGAGCTCGATCATGCGAATAGAAAATCAATTGAGACAAACCGCTCGCATACGAAGAAAGCCGTTACTCAATAGCCCACTTTTCATTTACTAAAAATACTAAAGACAACGAAAAAATCCACCATATTCATCACAAAGACGCACAATACAAAGTTGAAAGCAAAAAGTCCTAACTTCCATTCGTTCGAACTCGAACCCCTCCTCTTTCAAGGATTTATCGAGTCCCCTTTCTGTAGTCAGTTGAGTTACTGAACACAACAATCGATTCACATCAGCACCCGGCCACAACTCATCCACGACTTATGTTTATAAACACATTTTATCCGGAGACGCTTAAAATGTTACTATTGCAATTTGTAGACTTCTCGACCCTTCAATTGATTTATTAATATTGTTCATTTTAAATCAAGCAACAACTGCTACTTTGTTTTGATCGAGATAACCATTGGGGCAATCGTGAGGGCTCGCCTGCTCCGACCAGTGGTCCATAATATCACATCGCTCTGGTTTACTGCGGTCCTTTACAACTTTTAAACTGTTTTTACATCATTAAATATATCTGGTTGAATAGTTATATCAATTATGATTATTCAAGCTTTAATAGTGATAAGGACAAAATTCTTTTAGAAAATATCTGAATTTAAGAATTACTCAAAAATAATGTGTCTAGTTTAAATTAATTCGAACAATTGGCGTGAAGAAAATTTATTAAACAACTACCAAGGTTTATTATTAGATATTATGATATTATCATATAGCAATCCTTTTAAGAGGTTCGTTGGGGTGCATTAGTGGTTTGGACTTCTGTTATATAATACTTATTTATTTATTTACTGTTAATATTATTATTGTTGTTATTATTATCGTCGTCGACGCCATCATCAGCATCATCATCATCGTCATCGTCATCAGTCTTGGCAAGGGCGTCTATGCGGTAGGCATAGTCTCGGACACTGCAGTCCATGCGGGACCACGACGCCGCTCGGTTTCAGCTTTCAGTAGTTCTCGAGTTTAAAGCTGTTACGCTATTTAGGAAAAGGTGAAAGTTGGAAAACTTGAAAGTTGAAGACTGAAAATAGCACAGTTGACCTACGAATGGCATATAGAATGACTTGTGCAAATTCCAAGTCGCTAACGTTCACCGTTTGGGAGTTCTTGGGACATGCACATGCACAAATCTTAGATCATAGATTTATCTCAATATAGTTCTGCTGTTATTTCAATGATTTTAAGGTCATTTTTGTTTCCTGTTTGAATTTCTTGAAAAAGAATCCTTAAAATATCTCCTCAGGTCATTCAGTTTGTGGAGCTGTCCGAAAGGACAAATGGTTCAAAAGTATTCATTGATAATCATAATTATA
>MPNW01000015.1:472079-512079 GCA_011800805.1 Hirudo medicinalis
ACTCCCCCTTCGAAACCATCGACGAAAACTACTACGTCACTTTCACAGCTAACAACGACGGCGCCATCTTCGACGAATCACAATCCAACAAGCACCTCGCCGACGTCATCGTCCACATGGAGAAGAACTCCAGCGATGACGTCGAGGATCTTCCTGCTGAGTCAGACAACTGGAAGAAAGAGGAGGAGAACCCGAGTTTCGTGTTGACTCCTGAGGCTGAGGAGCTCACCAACCACGTGATGTTCTTCAACCAAGTCTGAAATGCTCCAAGTGTCCAGTCAAGTATTCTGACCATTCACTCTTGATGACGTCATCACTCCACGTCCATGCGTCCTTAGATTGTAATCAATCTTACACGACAGTTTATTAGATTTTAAATGAACCAATGTTCCAATGTTAGTCTTCTGTTTGCTTCTCAGATTTTTGTGGCACAAAAGATTTTGTGAAATTTTTGAGTGTTAATTGGAGCACGTAACAATTGTTAAAAAAGTTTAGTAATAATATTGTAACAATAGTAATATTAATAATGGTAAGAAATAATGTTACCAATAAACGCAATAACAACAAAATAAAAACAAATAAATGTTACAAAATTAAAACCTGTTTGTAATGAAATTTTTGATAATAATAATAATAATTATTATTGTTATAATTATCATTTATCCGGTGCAGCGTGCAAGAGAGTAATGGATGGAGTAGGAATGAATGCAGACAACGATGTGACATAAAACTCCGCTGGAAGGAGACCCAAGTGCTGGATTATCAAACTGTTTCTCTGCTGACTGGATGGTGGTGGTGGTGATGATGATGCTTATGATGATTGTGATAGTGATGATTGGGATGCTGATGTTCATAAAAACTTTGATGATGATGATGACGATGACGATGACGATGACGATGACGACGACGACGACGATGACGATGACGATGATGATAGTGGTTATGGTAGTGATGGTGAAGATTATGAAAGTTCGAAGAGCAGCTAAAGAACGACTCATGAGAATTTACGTGGTAATCAGAGAAGTCACGAATGAATGAGTGAACGACAATGTTATTCTTGAAAAAGCGAACAACTTCAGAAATTAATCTTCAACTCGCAGTACAAAAATATTTCAAATAATTTCCAGTTAAGTTCTAGAAAATCCTTGAACGACTTTCTAATAATAACTCAAGACTCAGAATAAAATGTTCATGATTTGTGTTCAATTGAAGGCATAAATAAATTGTGTGCATCTTAAAATTTATTACTTAAACACAAGTATTTTCGAAATCGTAAATTTCCGCGGAATGGAAATATTGGAGCGTCCAGTTGGTCAACCTGTGGGCTTTCACGGTTCATTGGATGCCTCCCTGAAGCAACCACTGTGACTCATTAAGGCTGGGCGCGATACCACGGTGCCAGTCACATTTCGTGGCTATTTTTAGCTCTTGCACATTCAGATCGGAGAGAATGTAAGTTAGGAGAGCGCAATTCATTGAAAGTTGAATGTAACTGTGAATAAATGTTGGGGATCACAACCGTCATTTGTGATCGTTCAAGCGTGTCTTCGAGTGACGACATTGAGCGAGACTTTTAGAGGTTTAAGTTGATATCGTAAGGAGGGGGAGGAACATAATTCCTGAAGATTTAAGTCGATTTATTTCATTAATTTAAGAAAAATCAACATTTCGTTTCGAAATCATAATGGCGGCAACTTGTGGTGCTAGATTTGCCAAGTTTATTTTGGTCTTTTTCAACATCCTGTTTTTTGTAAGTATTTGGAAATTGAATCGAATAATAGCTTTTAATATTAGTTACAACATTAATTATCCATTAATTAATATTGATCACTAAGATATTAATCGTTAACATTATTCTCTAAGGTGTTCATATTTATAAACAGTTGGCAACTCAACCCTTGTGTTTTGAAAGCATTTATTTCATATTTCTGAGAATAGTCAGCAATATTTTTCTTCATTCACCTGGCTGTGATAACAACATCAACATAATTTCAATCAAAAATAATAAATAATCAACAACAACTAAGATCTAGCACTAAGATCTAGCTACTTTTCCAAGTTTGTGACGGACTTTGGAATCCTCCAATTGAAACAGTGGGTGTGTCAAAAGGAAAGGTAACTGAGATTCCGTCGGAGACTGTCGTAAATATGTCTGGCCAACGAATTTTGTTTCTTTATGATTTTCTCCAAGATGGTGTCGCTCGTTATTTTTTATGTTTTTATTTTTATTTTTGTTAATGAGGAAGTTTCGAACATTCGGATCAGAGACGGCAAAAAGTGCCAACAAGCGTTTGAAGAAACAAATTTGTAGAAAACGCTCTGTAATCACATCATGTAATGAACCGATGCCCCAATAATGTTTTCTGGTGAGAACACCTGATGTAAGAAGGTTCTTACATTTCTTCACTGCAAAGTGATGTTTTGCAGCAGGACGCCACGAAATTCAATCCATTCGAGAAGTGATGGCTGAAAAATCATTTTTTAAAGTCAATCTTTTGATCATCTCGACTAGGATTAATAAGTACTCTGAGCTTGGTTTTAAGACATCGCTTTGTCATAGTTTGTATCTTGAAATTGAAGCCGATAAAACAGAAATTTAAAAACACAACTTAACATTGATCATTAATCTCAATTCTAAATTTCTTAATTATTGTTATTACTAAACAGTGTACCGGAATAATCCTGATCTGCGTGGGAGGATGGATAGTTGGAAGTCCTGAGGTGACAGAACCTCTGAAGATTGTTCAAGGAACGTTTGGTTCTCAGTTCCTGAGAAACGCAGGTATCCTTCTCATCACGATGGGGGTTCTCATTCTCTTCGTCACGGGCCTTGGAATCTATGCTGCCATCTCAGAGAACACCATTGCCCTCTCTGTCGTGAGTTTGACTCTTTGAACTTTCAACTCTCAACTCTTAACTTGTTTAACTTGTTTCAACTTATTAAAATGCCTGTCTTACCTGCTTCAGTACCTGGCTTTATTGGTGGTCATTTTGGTCGGGGTTATCTCGGGAGGAGTTGTGGCTATTGCATTCAAGGACAAGGTAATGTATTTAAATATTATAAATTGTAATCGTTAATTATTGACTAGGTCGAATTTGTTAATGGCCTGCTCAAAATGCTTTTCATGATTTCATCGCCCTACAGATCATTGACTCCTTGCAAAGTCAACTAGAGGAATCTCTGGTTTTATTGGCAAACACCAGCAGCAACAAATATTACAGCACGAAAAACCGTTGCACATCAGACGATCGTGCTCATTCATGGGATTATGTCCAGGATACGGTTGGTTGAAGTCATCACCAATCAATTTTATAACCAATCACATTTAAAATATATAAAATAACAGCTAATTGGAAGATGTACAACCAATCATTGATGAAATTAAATTAATCAATCAATTTTATAGCCAATCATTGACAAGGATGAACTCTTTATTTCAATAGTTTGACTGTTGTGGCATAAATGACTTCAGAGATTACACCGCTGCACACTTTTCAATCGACCTGAAAACCGATGTGAGTAATTGAAACATGATAAATAGTAACTTTTTATTTGAAATTCTTCTTGTTACATTTAATTAATAAATTGCAATTAATATTTTGTAAGTTTAAATATTTACAAACAAATTTTAACAATCGCACAAAATTAATAGTAATTGTTACTAAAATAAAAATATTTTCTTTCGCAGTGCAATTTAAATGTGACTTGGTTCACATCAAAAAACGTGCCTCTGTCCTGTTGTTTGAAAGTCAACAAAGATGTTCCGTTGACGAAAGACGCTACTGATTCTTTTGGTCGCTACAACTGCACGGACATCAACGGACAGGTTCATTAAATAATAATAATATTAACAACCGCTATTAATAGTAATAATAACCATTAGCATTAGCTGTAACAAGTAATAAGAGTTAATGTCCATGTCAGGGATGCAACGTCGGCTTAGCTTACTTCGTCCAAAGATACGCACCTGCTCTGATCGGAATAGGCCTTGGATTTGGATTTTTACAGGTGGGAAGTGTTAATTGTTAATTAAATAAATATTAATTGATTTTCCAAATATTTATATTCAGATATAAGATATCAATAAAAATACTTTTTAAAACTTAAAAAATAGAAAGATATTTAAACGCCATTTTTAAGTCAACTTCAAAATATCTTTCTTTTGCAGCTCTTTGGAATCATATTCACAGTGTGCTTGTGCCAAAATCCAGAAATTTAGACAAGTTTTCAGTATTTTAGTGTGGACCTGAAAATGTTTATTTTTAATTCGCTTAAAAATATTAAATTCGTTGAACTGAATTTCAATGGAAATGCTTTTATTGCAATCATGTGCTTTGATGTTGCTAAGAACTGCGTCACACTCAGCATGAACATAATGGTAAACATACACGTTTTAAATTATTTTCGACGTTTTATATTATTTATAAATAATATATCATAATAATTATTATTATCGTATAATGTTTATTTTATAATTATTAATATTATGTAATAATAATTATATATATAATATTATAATTTAAATAATTATAATTATAACAATAATAATGATTATTATTATTATTATTACATACTTGCAATGAAACTCTGCAATAAAGTAATAATAGTTATAATTATTAATTATGATAACGATGATTATGATGATGATGTTACAATATTTGTCACAGCCATACGATGACACGATATGACGCATTGAATGCCCATAATAGTTAAGTTTGTTTATTAAGTTTGTAAACTTAATGTACATTGTTGGATTAATTTTTCTCAACCTTGAACTTGTGAAAAAAGATGATATCATTAGGCAAGTATAATTAATTATAACCACCCAATAAAATAATAAGTTTAGGTCCTTTAATAACTGAACAGGAGGACATGGGGACAGGGGTTAAGGAGAATTTCAAAATAAACTTTCTGACATCACAACGTTTAAAAGTAAAATAAACTGTTGCTCTCAACATATTTGCAACATTTGTGACGTAGATAAGTCATGATCACGTGACACATGATACTCCTCCTTACGAGGAAACATGAAAATATTAACAAGAAAATGTTGAAAGATTTTTCGAAATAAATAAAGAAATGTTATTTAAGCTAACTTATAATTAACAATGAAATGAATTGAATAATTAGGATGTTTACATTAAAAATATGAGTGCTGATAAGAAACGTGATTGGAGTTAAGGTTTGGAGGAAGCTGTTGTGGGGTTTCTAGGCAAGGTCTTCGAGGTGTGGTAGGGGTGCTCAGAAACCCTCTGAGTCGATGGGGGGCAGTACAGCCCCTTGGAGCTGCCTGGTTTGCTTTGAAGTCGCATTGTGGCAGCCTTTTCCCTCCTGAGATATTTCGGGGTCTCGTATATATGGGTGTCGTCCTCCAGCTCCACCAAGGCTGTCCCCCGGGGTTGCAAAGTCCTGCACGAGTGAGCCCCCGATGAACCTTGACCTGTAGAAGTCATGAGAGTCACCGAGTCTCCGTACTGAAAGAGACTCGATCGAGCACCGTCGGTTCTGCTGTCGGGTCTGGCGCACTCCTCGACTCCCGACAACCTCGGAGGAGGAACCATGGGCCACATTTCTCTGGCGTAGTCGTTGCTGACTATGGAGTTTGAAGATCTGGACATTTTGAATTTGTCGCTTTCAGATTTCTCACTCATCGTGTTGAAGACGAGTGGTTCTTGTGGAGAGAAGTTACTGAGACGGTGCTGATAATTCTGGGAGTTCCTCAGGATGCCAGGTGGGTTTGGCTTGAAATCCTCTCGGGGTCGCTGGGTGTTTATGACTGAAACTGACGCTTGGACTTGTTGTTGGGCGCCTGGCTTGGATGAGTTGTCGTTGAAGTCTTGTTGTTGTTGCTGCTGCTGTTGCTGTTGTTGCTGTTGTTGCTGCTGATATTCAGATTGCTGAGGACAGGATTCCTGCTTTGAATGCTGCTCCTGAGAAACTTGAATCGATTCGCGAAGCAGTTTTTGTCTGCTGCCCTTGAACCTGGTTGGTGAATAATTTATTTATCACTTTGATTTATTACAAAACCGTGCGAATAATATTTCTTATTTTACTGTAAGTGATTAAACAATTAAGAGACATTATACCAATTGTTTAAAACAAACAATTAATGAGACATTATATTAATGAGATACATGATCATGAATTTGTGCCTGATGCAGCTTGCCCTGCAACAATGCCTCGTCCAGAAGAAGAGGACTTGAGCAGAAATTGTGAACGTGTAAAGTCGTCGTTGCATTGACACACAGAGGTTCCTTTTGTTTTCAGTCCATACATTATATCTATTATATATATGTATACATACATGACATTGGTTCATGACTCATGGACCTCCTTTACACAGGGTTTAGTGAACGCTCGAAATATACTTTAAATTTCAAAATACTTGTGAATGATTCTTGTGCTGACAGGGCTGAAGACATTTGATTTCAGTGATGGGTTGACTATGGTTTACATGATTATTTTCATTTCATAATAACGCGAGTCACTTCTAACCATTCAAGACAAAGAAGGCTGATGAGGACTACGATGATGAGTCCAATGAAACACAAGGTGGCAGTTAAAACGAGGCTCACAGCTGCAAGTTCATTGAGTCATGAGTCACAGGTCGTAGGTCAACAATTTGAACTTTGAACCTACTTTGGGGGATGCTCACTCTGCCCCAGACCAGGATGGTTCCTTCCTGTTGAACTGATCAACTACTTTAATCAACCAGTGATTTATTTCAGATTAATTACTTTATTTATATAATTATTTTAATTGTTTTATTATATAATTATTTTAATTATATGCAATAATGACATAATTATTATAAAATTTTGCTAGAATTATTCGAGTGGTTAGAAGTAGGAAGGTTTACCGCTTGAACAATTCTCGTGGTGTCCAATCCACCTGTTTGTGAGTTCATCGCATAACAGCCTCCACTGAGTGCTTGAATAATTGCAGGACATGGTGACCCCATCGCTTTCTCTCAGGAACCAACCATTCTTTGGCGGCTGAGGGTCAGGGCAGCCCAGAGCTGGAAAGGCAATTATTTATTATTATTATTATTGTTATTATAACTTTTTATTATTATCATCATCATTATAGTTATCATTATTATTATTGCTATTATTATTATTATATTATTACGAGTAACTTCATTTTTAATACTAATTCAGCCAAATGATTCATTTTGTGAGAAAGTCGGCTAGAGTTTAAATTGAGATATTCTGAATTTAGCATTGTTTCAAGCGAAATTGAAATATTAAACATGATTTTTATTAAATTTATTTTCAATCAAAAATTTCCAAAACTACGATGAGTTTTAAATAAACTGAACTTCATTTTTGATTGATTTCTTAAGCTTTAATTTCGAATGAAACGATTTAAAATTTTACGAATTTTAAGAGCAGAAGACCTCCGTAATTATACTCACAAACCCACATTTACGGACAAAAAATTCTAATTGTTCTTGAATTTATTTTTAATTTAAAGATTTGTTAAGTTTTACAAATATTCCACTCAAATATTCAACTTGATGGCAAAGGAAAAGAAATTACAAACCGTCGAATCTGATGAGGAAGTGGAATCCTTTGTAATCCTGATCCTCCCTCGACATGATTCTTATTTCAACAACATTCGTCCTCGACGTGAAGACCCCTCTCTCTCTTTTGTCCTCCCCACAAACTTTGTGGCTCCTCAGGGTGGTTGTTCTCTCGGTTATTTGGGCGTACCTATGGCACACGTTCTTGTCTTGGAAGCTGCCGTTGAGCGGAACTGAAAAGTCGATGAGGGTCAGGTTGATTCGCTGCCACCTTGAAAGTTCTATGCGCCAAGGACAAGCCGATGTTCCGTACGTGAAGCGTTGCGTTAGGGAGCTGGCTATGTAGCCGTGCTGAATGCCCTTTATCAGGACATGCCTGTTCCTCATGCAGTCAGCTGACTGTGATGTCACCACTGGAATGTGAAGTGTATTTATTTAGTACTTCAGTCAATGCTTAATGAATGAGAGCTTATTGAATGTACTTGTCATTTATTTGTCCTTCAATATTTCGTGGAAGTTACCTTTTAAACAGTCGTAGATGACCTCGAGGAAAACACGTGGATTACCATGACAACTATCTCCCAGGATGTTGAAGGTATTGAAGCCAACCCTGAGACTGCAGCTTTTCCTACCTGAACACAGCCTATCCACCTGGATGAGCACGTTGTTCTTGCATCCGATTGGTCCCTCATATTCCCCCTTCAAGCACCTCCCCCTCCTCATGCGTCCATACCAGGCACTCCTCACTACAAGCACCTGGTCGTCTTCGGCACAACTGGCCCGGAACTCTTCGTCGTTGCAGTACTCCCGAAGTTCTTAAGGATCCATCGTTATCATATTATCGTGATGATGTGATGATACTTTAATGTTATCATATTGTCATATTGATTACTTTTATTATTATAATGAATGTAAAATAATAACGATTAATTTTGATTAATACTTGATACTCATAACAAGTCTTCATTGCCATTTTTTCTCCTCTTCCAACTCATTCAAGACCTCCCAACAGATTGAACACGTGTGCAACTCCTCTTCAGTGAGATTTTTGGACACGAAGCGAAGTTGCAAACAACAGTGACTAATGTTCAGTTTTAATGTTTAGCCAAACGTTTTCACCAAACACTGCTTTATCGCCTCATATTAAAAATAAGAACAATATTTAATATTAATACCCATTAATAATCCACTAATAATTAGTAATTATTTTTATTATACCCATTATTATAACACCCATTAATTTTGTGTGTTAAAAATTAGTTGAAGAAATTGATGAAGAAATGATTAGTCATAAAAATGGCGTAAAATCGTTGAACGTCTGCTTCAAAACCCGCATGAAACCTGAACAGCTCTTTTGGAAGGTGCACATTTGAGGAGTGAAATTATTTCCAAATCCATGTTTTGAGGAGTTCCAAGATAAAGTTTGAAACTTTGCCATTCTTGCTTCGATCTTGAAATGGTCTCATATTACGTTTGTTTCAGGCAATGATGTCACGGTAATGTTATATTGCATTCCAACGTCATTTGATTCCATTCGATTATTAAAATGTTTAATCATGTGAATAATTTACTTACTCATTTACTTGTTACCTCCGTCGGCATCATCATCATCATCATCATCAACGCAATGATTACGGTCAAGTATTTTAATTTAAATTACTTTTATTAGTAAAGAAATATTTATTTTTGTTTTAGTTTTTCCTATCATTTCCACGTTCCAACTCAACGTTCATTTCAACTATCTCAACTCAAAAACTTCTTTAATTCATTATTTTCAATTAAATGAAAAATAATTGATAAATATTAATAAATATTTAATAATATTAAATTAAAATAAGTAAAATAATATTAATTTAATAATAAATTCAGTGAATTAAAATGACACTATCAATTGTAGGCAAGATATAAATAGCAACGAACCAGTAGACGATTGCAGAGTGGATTGGATGGAAATGAGGGCAACAATGGTGAGCAGCTTCATTGGACTTCATTCAGTTCATCTGCAACGTGTCATTTTTTGTGGACGTCTTTTGGTCATGATTATGATCCTTGTTTTTGAATAGGATTTCACCATGTGTTTTGTAATTTTGTCAGAATATTTCAGCCTTTAATATTAACCCAAAATATGGATGTCCATGTTGATGATGATGACGACGACGATGATGATGATGATGTTGATGATGACGATGACGACGACGACGACGACTATGAGGATGATGACGACTACGAAATTTTATTTTGTGTTAGTTGAAGTGGTCTGTGGTCACTTGGAATTAGGTGTGGACATCGGCTGGCTTCCCCCAAGATGGTTGCTGCCGCGAAAATCGATACTTGCTCGTCTGCTTATAGTTGTAAATTATGCGCTACAAAATGGATCGGCCATTCGCACAAAACTTTAAATGCGACAAGCGCTTTTAAAGCTGGTCAACGAAACCGTACACTTTATATTTAATAAAAATTCATTTGCAAAATCCAGTAAACATTTGCTGTTGTTTTTACTCCACAATAAACATTTTTTGTAGCATTAATATCACCATAAATCAAACTGAAAACAGCGAAGAGAAGAATCGGTATGAAAATCATCACCAGGAGAAAACCACGAATGCATGAAACAAGGTAATAGAAAAAGATACTCACTCAGGATCAGGAACCACAACAAGAACTCAACATTTCCAGATAAAATCCACTCGCCTCTACATAATAACGCTCTAGCGCGATAGAGGCATGGATAGCCTCATCCATGCTTCTCTGTCGTGTCCATCCAGGCGTGTGGATCCTCCACGTGCATCCGACAACAACTTTTTACTCCTCCAAAAGTACTTTGTTGCACTAATGAAAATAACGACCTTAACTTGATTAATTCGCTTAGAAATGAGTCATAGTGAAAGATTATTTTACCCTTCGAAGAGTGAAGCAATTGTAATTCATCTTTCGGGTTAGTCAAAATCGGTCTATACTCAAACGTTGTCAGTTAAATCGCAATTTATTGCTGGTAAATAGATTGCGACAATGGAGGCCTTCTTTGGCGAAAGGATGTATCAAGTTCCATCAAGACATCATCTTGTCGCATAATCCAGCACATGAAAGAGATCAAGGGGGCGTTCATGATGATGGATTTTTCAATAAATTTTCAGGGAACTGATTTAAATTCAAGACATGCTTTCTTAAAAAGATCAGGGCGACGGTGGGCAAATTTCGGACGTGAATGAGACTCACCTAATGTAATTTTAAGCTATGTAACTTAATGTAAAACTGGAAATAACATTTATTCAATCACTAAAATATAAGTTTATTTTTAGGGATAAGTTTCAATAAAATGCTAAACGAAAAAGGCTCGGGTATTATTAATTTCTAAATTCAAAACAATCTTAAATTTAATTTCGAAAACATTTCACCACAATTTAAAAGAAATTGATTGGATGAAAGAAACTCTCCTAGGGTTTTGGATAGTTGGATAGTATGGATTCCCATACTGGCTCAATGGCAGAAAAGACCACCTTTGTTTAAAGGCATCCTTGTGACTTTTCATTGAATCCAACACAAGACAACAAAATTAACATTTTAATAAACCACCTCAATATTTCCTCTTGCTCAATAAGCATATTTCCAGGGTGCAAGAGCGGGTTAAGTAACTCTCCTCCAGCTACCTAAGTTAATTGGTTTTCAAGTTCACTCATTAGCAGGACAATCAGGCATCGTTATAAGATGAAACCACATCCACACGATTGTGCTCACGAACAGTAATATGGTCACCTATCGCTGCAAGTGCTTCATGAATAAGAGAAACTTGCAGATCCTCTTCACTAAGTGAGAGAAACAAAAAAGGCTTAAAGAGTGATTGCAATGAGATCATCCAATGAATGGCTTTGGACAATCCACAACAAAACATTAAAGAACCAATGGCTCCAACAAAACAACTCATACCTCCAAGCATTGGCCCAGTCACAAAAATCTCCTCTTATGAAAGAATGTGATTTAATTGTAAAACCCATATTTTGGATAAATCAGAATGAGTTCACTATTTATTGAGGGCCAATCAAAGGATTCAATGTAGGTCAATTATTGAAAGTGCTTAAAAGTCTTTTAAGAATGTGTTTATTAATGAATACATTCCATGCTTGTGGAAGAGTGAATGGCCTCCTAACTGCTTTGCAGCAAGAGACACAAATCCATAGTAAAACAACTTGTTAAGTTAATCACCATTAAAATAACGTCAGTCAAAATATATTGATGACAAATCCAATCAGTGTCTCCTGTCCCTACTTCTTGACCTCCGCTCTCGACTCCTCCTCCTGCGCCTGTCCCTGTCACTCCTTCTTGTTGGTGGTGACCTCGACCTTGACTTTCTTCTGCTCCTGCCATAAAGTTCCCTACGAAGTTCCCTCGAGATGGGCTTGAGGTGCATGAAGTTGCAGAAGCCCCCTCTGGTGCATTCTCTGCAAACCATTCATTGTGTCATTAAACGATCGTTTACAGCATTATTATCATTATTATTATTATTGTATTACAGCTTACTTCTCGAGCAGGGCAGATACAAATCTTGTGAATATGCATACTAGAGCAATAATAAATACATTCTGAACATGACTTCAGTAGCAATGAGCAAATGCTAATGCACTAAATAACTTAACATGAAGCATTTAACGTGTCACCGCACCCGAGCTCATACTGCCTGCAACAAGCCTCCCTAAAATCAGTAACAGGAGACAATTCGGCATTTATCGGCCTCCCGTTGAACCACCTGGTGTTCAGATCGGCCACCGCCTTCTCGGCTGCCTCCTCACTCTCGAACTGAAACGAATTATTACCATTACAGATCCAGATTAAATTCAAGTGAATGTGAGATTCAATTTAAAGCCAACCTTAACATAGACATTCCCCAACAAGTGGTCACCAAGATTGTCACAGACATTCATTTCTTCAATCCTACCATACTGTTAAGTCACAAAAAAAATTGTCATCCATTTCAAACAAGAAAAACACCAAAACCAAAACCTTTTCCTCCAACTCTGTAAACACTTCCTCAAAAAAGTTGTCATACTCTTCCTGATTTTGAGCTTCTTCCATTCCACCTTAAGTATCAAATCATGCTCGTTAATGTTGAAGTAAAAAGTTAAATTATAGTTTAGTTTTGTATGAGAAGTTACACCCTGCATTACAAACGATACTTAACTGATTGAGGTGTCCCCTGTTGTTTGGGCAGTATTCAAAGGGTTGAGATACAAACTCTGAAGTAGAACAGTTTGACTGAATGTTGGCTTGTTGTGCAGTCTGGAACATCTGTCGCCATGTCTGCATGCTCCAATTTTAAAGAAAAACGAACAATTGACTCTGGAATTTAAAACAGACTATTACAGAAAGGATTCAGAAAAAATGAATCACTTTTATCTACATGCACAGTAATAAGTAACATAAATTGGTTTTTTTAAGGCTTTTTAACTATTCAAACCATTCTGAGTATATCAACTCGACTGAACACTCCAGGTTTTAAAGATTGCACCTCTCTTTGACTCAGTCATTGTAAGAGGTTTTAATGTTCAAGAAATTGATGCAAATATCAGATTGTGAACGTCATGTGAAAGTATCACCGTAAGCAACAAAAATCATATCCTTAAGCTTTGTTTAGGTGCACCTAATTGGACATGAATTTAAGTAACTTCCCAAAAGATGTCAGATCATACGGAATCAGAGTTAGAATGCAAAATACTAATGGGCCTTTCTGCCCAACTTTGTTACCGGGCAATTCAGTTATTTCAAAAATAACTTTTTTAAACAGAAAGCAAATTAACACAAAGCTAGGCGCATTTTGTAAATTTATAGCTAAATTAATAACTACTATCCATACACCACAACAATGTAATCTGTGGATGGTCATACAAATTTTCTAGTCAACGACATGCGTCTATTGCTAAGACATTACAAAAACATGAAAAGACAGTGGAGTAGGATGGATGATAAAGAATAGAAAAGTGAATCTGTTGCCGCCGATCGACACTACTAGCGATAAACTGCTTTATGCCTTTATTTTGAATTGCGTTCCCTACCAATAAATCAAACGCAACATACTTATCCTTCTCAGTTCCAAAAATGGAAGCCAAATACTCCGCCATAACCACACTTCTTAAAATCTATCCCCCGAACGTTGATGTACAACAAAGAAAATCGACCTAGAAAATGAGATAGTTAACATAACAAAACCAAACCTTAAAAAGTTGAAAAATCATTTGTTATTCAATTATAAATATTAATTTAACAACTAGTAACAAATAAAATTTTTTATTTTAAAATAAGTTAAATTAAAATTAGCATTTTACTTTTTCCCAAAAAACGTTTATAAAAAAATAATTTTAAAATATGCAAAAGTATAAATGTAAAATTCTCAAATTAATTATAAATCACCTAAACTTGATATCGCTCAAGCCAGTCCCTTATTTGTAAATAAATTCTATTATCGTACGTAATCGGCCTATATAGTTGGTTTTGGCTCTGCTGTTCTAATTTTATAGATTTAAATAGTTCTGAGAAAAGGCTGATAAATTTTATTAATGCCAGACATTCTTTTAAAATGCCCAAGAAGTCAGATAACGATGTACGTGTAAAATCAGAAATAATTCCATTAACAAAGTCGGAACTAAAACACTTGTTGAAGTTACGCAAAGCCGTTTTTCAGGTGTGCAAAAGAATATTACAAAATTATTGTTAATGTGTAATTTGTTTTGGTTTAATGTTTTTAAGACTTTGTTGGTTGAATTTTATTATAAAGCATGATTTGATTTGTCATCAGATGTGTCACGACAGGGGCTACAAAGTATCAGATTTTGAACTAAATGAAGACTTAGAAGAATTTTCAGAATACTTTCAAGACAGATCACTTCCAGATAATGAATTAAACATATTGTTGAGTCACGTGTGGAATGGTGCAGGTATCTAAATATATATTGATAACTCGCTATAATGAGTCACTAACTAAATGACTTATACGTTTTTGGCACCGCAGATAAGATATATGTGATTTTTTCTGGAGAGACAAGCTTAAAGGCAAGTGATGTACAGGAATATGTCAATGTTCTGTCAGAAATGTCTGTTTCTAAAGCCATAATTGTGGTCCCAACACGAGAAAGTGTTTTAGTCAGAGTTAACGAAGTGAGTGCCTTGTATTTCCTAACAACTTGAACAGCATTAGATTGCTATTAGCTCTGATCAAGTTGGTCATACATTCAACTACTTTTACAAGGCATTGAAAGCATGTGCCCCATCTTTTGTTTTCGAAGTTTTCACAGCAGGAGAACTGCTTCTGAATCCTATGAAACATGTGGTAAGGACATAGTTAATTATTTAGGATTTCAAGTGCTGTGTAATTATTAATTTCACCTTGATCTCTTTGCAGCTCAGTCCAAAATACACTCCACTGAATAGGGAAGAAACTCAACAAATCCTCATCAATGAGTTGTTGCACAACTTAATAGATTAAGTTGTCTTATTATTTGCTTTAACCTTTATTTCTTTATTAGGAAAGTTAGCATTTCCCAACTCCCGAGGATCAGACTGTCAGACCCGGTTGCCCGTTATTTTGGGTTGAGAAGAGGAGAAGTAAGAAATATTGCTATATTGCCTTGAAAATAAAATTAAAAATTGAAATGAAATTTCTAGGTCATAAGGCTAGAAGAAAAAAATGAGAAGGGAGCCTTCAACACATTGCATAAAGTTGTCTTCTAAATCACGTGTGGAGCTTAACTTTGAATGGAACTATTGCTCAGTTGTTCTCAATAAATGAGTGCTTACAAATGTGATGTAAAATAATGCTAGCAAATGTAACCTCTAATCTTGGCGACGGACTCGTCAGCGTCATTCTCAAGTCAAAGTGCTGTTGGAAATGATGTCGAGTTGCAATATAATATCATATTTGATGATGGTCTCTTGATTGGTTGGCATGCGTTTGATGGATGGTATCATCGCTTCCACCCGCTGCCGTGTTTGACTCGCTAATTTTAGATTTCAACGCAGCCGAACTGTAATCTAGATCGCCGGGAGTCAAGTCAGTACTGCTGGTATTATTTAGGACTCCTCTGTCATATTACGATGTCACTGTTCGGGTTGTTTCATCGATCATTTGTCCCGAGTCCAATTCGCAGGTGCCAGGAACTGCATGCTTATTAAGAGAATATTGATGACACGGCACTACAACAACTCATACAACTGGAACAACTTTATTTTATTTAAATTGAAATTTGCACCTCGAATGTCCCCTGAAGTTGCGTCGTCCTCCGATTCATTCCCACAGTCAGGATGATGTGTCTTCAAACTGTCTCACGCCTGGTAACAATTTGAGTGTTTCTGTTATTCAGATCGTCTTTGAATAAGAACTTTTCTTAGGAACATATATCGGGTGAGAAAGAGTATGTCGTTTCTAAAGAAATAAACTTCAGACTGAAAACTTTGACTAGCAGGCAAATAGATCTCGTAAGATGACTTTCTCACATACCGCTCCATCACAGAACCATTGGTAGTCCATTCAAATTTGAGGTTACAACACGCTGCGTTATTCTGGTATGACAATTGATCTGTTAGGATTAGGAATTGTTCTGAGTATTTTTGGAGCTAAAATCTATTCTGCATCACTGAATCAACTCATGTTGTGAAGGATGGGTGTTATATCACAGATCTTTAGATATTTGAAACAGTTTACATACCTTCCCCTCACAGACTGAGGTATGACTAAATGGGAGACTAAAGTATGTTCAGAAGACTTTCTACTGGTATGACCAAAACCCAATCGGACCAAAGTCAATCAAACGATTAATGATTGTTAATTTACCTGATCACAACTGATAATTAATAAAATAATTAGCTTAGTATCAGTATGTTATTATCGTAGAGTTAAGTCACTCAAAGTCAACAGCAATGAACTTGTTTTTATTAACAATAAGATTTACAAAATCTAATTTTTTTTAGTCTAGCATTCATCAGATTTGTGGCATCTGGGTGTTTTTTTTTCAAATTCAGTAGTTACATTGATTTAGAACAAATTATTTTACAATTATAATTAAAAGCGGGCTAAATGAAACGTTTAATTTTCATAATATTCTGTAAAGATGTTGAAGTTTCCTGAGGTTTGCTGTTGAACCTGTGAAATCCTCAGCAAAAGATGGGGCTGCTCATGTGCTTCACATCTCGAAGTACTGATAACAAGCACTCTTGATATCGTTGTTCGAGCATGTTGTTGTTAGGTTCGACAACAACTCGTACAAATCCTTCTGAAATACTCATAATAATGCTTGAAGTTAAATACTCGCAGAAATATCTTTTTATGAGCGCTCACACAAAAGAAAATTTCCGCTGAAAAGTTTCACAGCAGCAATCGCAAATGTTATTCTAATCTAATTATTGAATCGGATTAAAAATGCAGACAAATTGTCCCCAACAATCTGCTATGACACTACGAGGAGCTCAAAAAATTTCAAAAGAAGCTCATGAATTGATGTCACTGACGTGATTTACTGTTGTTATTGATGTTATTCCTCTAGTCGTCGTAGTATTACTGGTGTTGTTGAGAAGTTCTATTCGATAGGCGAACAATTAGTAACGTAAAAATCAAGAAAATGATGAAGGGAGACCCAATTAACCGAAGATCGTTTTTCATTAAGATAGGGACGTCCTTCGATAATCGATGCTGCAATTTCGTCCTAATCCATAAGCCCAACAAAAAAAACATGAAGCCCTAACCAAGACACACTCTCTGTTAACAAGCTATTGGCGCTCTGAGCGAGAGTATTCATTGAAGAGTTTGAACTCTCCCATACGAGTGCATTAAGTATGCATTAAGCAATAGTCCAAGACAGGCAGATTGTTATTGTACGAAAGCTTTTGATGGCTTATCATCGACCCACTAAACGCTGTTGAAACGATGATTACTTTCGGAAGGTTGAAGTTACGTGCAGCTGAAATATAAAAGGAGGCCCCAAGTTTTCCTCATGAGACTCGTTGAACAATTTCACAATTATTGATTTTACCGAGGACGATATCTGCCGATGAAAATCTCACAATGAAAGTGTTCAGGGATTTGAATTTGTTTTTAATCATGCTTTTCCTTCCGTCATTTGTCGACTTGCGGAAACTGAGATCAGGTATTTTATGCGGTTTGTTTATCATGTTTTTATCATTGTTTTGATTCAATTCACTTTAATCTGTTGAAATAAAGCTAGAATGGATTCAAACATATTCCACATGCAATCGTTTAAAATGAGAAATAATTTGGCAGCCTTGTAATGACTTTCTGATGACATTAATGTATTTTAATCGATTCTCCTCGGTCTGCATCTAATTTTATAAAAACTGACATTCTGAATATGATATCTGAGAATTGTATTTTATAATAATGCATGTCACATGAAATAATTAGCTTTTGTACACATTATTTTAGAGAGTGACTACTTTAAATAGTGCCCCGAAAAAAGTCTGCATTAAGTTTGCAAGGACCGCTTAATTGGATTTTGTTTCAAATTTACCGAAATTCCTGAAGGGAAAATTCATTTATTTTTCAACGGGGTGACAAAAAATTGACTTTAAGTAAGCTGGCCTCCATAAAACTTGTGAAAACAAACGATCGAGTTCATTCCCTGAGAATGGGAAGCCATTTTTCCCCGATGAACTTTGACCCGTGGAAGATGTTCTTACATGCGGGGTTGAAAGGACTGATCAGTCTTGTAAAGATTCTTGAAACCTTTGTGTTCCTTCAAGAGATGGACAGCCGTTATTGGGCATGCACTCGTACAAAACCTCGCGTGATTAACGCACCTCCCCGGTCCTCTTTTATCTATTTTCCACTTGTCCGTTTGCTGGAAAATTTTTCTGCTACGTGCAAAGGCTGGAAATGTACGTTGCGAGTACTGGCGCTCAGATGGAGTGGTAATTCATTTCCACCGTACGTCTTCCAGCACAAAAGAAATTGCGACCGGATTTATGAGCTTGACAGTACTCCATGTCGGTTTTCACTTCCGGGCAGAATGTGACACTCCGTCTTTCCTCTCACGTGATGTCATCACTTTCTGAGAACCCGATTGGTTAGGAGCCGTGAGTTCCGTCGCCAATTAACGAATTAGCTTGCATGATGTTTCCATGGAAGGGAGTCACGTGCCGTTCGAGACTGGCTCAAAAGTGGTCATTAACTCGTTAAGCCATGCGTGTCCACCACGATAAATAAAATCTTCCAGTGACATCTAGCGACGCCTGGAAAGAATCCAGGTCGACTGGAATGTTCCGCATTACAGGCAGGAATGTTATGAACATTTGGACGCTGTGATGCCAATTATTCTCCTCTCAATCGTTTCCAGTCTGACATCTCCGCGGTTGGAAAGGGTGATCCATCGATGATGATGTATGATTTCCTATCGTCACCGCCCCTCTTCCTTATCTCGTCTTCCAGAAGTTTTGGAATTATTTCATGAAATTGAGCCACGTCAAAGTCTAATTATTGGTTATTGAGAATAAATGCGAGATAAGATGTTGATTGATGATGGTCCTTCTTTCATTTTTCATCCATCCATCTTCTGGGAAGTTTCTCGTCTGCTCGCAGTCCTCCATCGACGAATATTTACAACAAGACAAAAATTGGCTTCCAATGGCTGTAGTAATTAGCAATGTCGGAGTCTTTAAGAATTCTCTCACGCCAGCCTCCTACAGTCCCATGAGCTCCTTCAATAGAAACGATACGCTTGAGGGCATTGCAGACATTTTTTGGGTTTCTTGTCTGAATAGTAAGGAGACGATGTGTTGGTTGTTTGAAGTTCTCTTCAAAGAATGATTCCCAAACTCCACTTCCTTGCCTCGTATCTTTGATTTATTATTGTCTAATCTTGAATGTCAAGCTAGCTTCTTTTGACCATATCTTTCGACGGGATCATCAAGTTAGGAGATGAGATTGTATCAGTTCGCGTCAAACGTACTTCATTAGCAACTCCTCAGACTGACTTTGGTGGATTTAATGAACTTGTACACGTCTCCTGGTCAAGGTCATACGAGTGGATGGAGGTTTTAGCCAGAAATAATCGCTTTGACGACAGCCATTGTGGATGGATCGCGTGTCTGTAATTTGTGCGAATTTTCAATGGTCGTCATCACACAATCGTCGGGCGACTCTTTCGATAAATTGTTCACAATTTATCATTTGTTTGTATAATTTACCACGTCTTATTATGCCTTATTATTTCTATTATAATTATTACAATTCATGCACAACTTCAACTGGGCATATTTGCACTCTTAAAATTTGCACTCGCGGGGTGATTTGTACTTCCACACGTTCACGAATTTGCATTCAAACACGACACTCGTCTTCAATCGTGTCTTTCAGTGGACAACCAGGACATGAGTCAACTGGGAAACTCGGTCGAGTACATTTGGTCAGTCACCACGGTAGCACTCGGTGACACGGCCGTTCTCCACTGCAGCTTCGATGCCATTTTCCAACAACTGAGAAATGGAAACGTAAGAATATCATTTATTATTACTATTAAATTATTAATTTTATTGTTAAATTATCTTTAATCGATTTTTGTAATGTTTTAATCGTCACACGAAAGTTGAATAAAAATTTATTCGGGAGAATCACTTTCAGTAATGTTTGCCCGAACTCAAGAAATATCTCAACTTGGCAGATGCTTTGAATGAACCTCATTCATTTGCAGCACTAATTTGTATTCTTAATGCCTTTAAAAGATCTGAGTTAAGAACTGAGCAGTTCTCCACGTTTAAATTATTAATTGCATTCGTTTTCATATTTCCTAAAATATTCTACATTAAAAAAATGTTAACCCTTAATCGATACTTCGCATCGAGATTACAGACATCACCGTTATCATCGCCTTGTCTTATCGCCTTTATCAGCGCAGAAGTCTTCATTCTCACCATTGTCATCCTTATCGCCTGATCAAAGTCCTTGAAGAAGCCACAGAAAGGTGGCCGAGTTTTCCATAAGGTCAAGACACGCCTCACTGGCCAAGATCTTATTTCAACACCTGGCTTCAATTGAGAGGGGCGGCCCGGGAGTTAGCAAATATTTGGGAGGATTCTTGTTATTGCTTGAGTGGCAAATGGTTTCAACGTGTGGAACAGCGTGATTTATGTTGCCTAACGCACGCAAGTAATTCATCCACTATTTAAACCCAGACTTCTTCATACGAGTATGCTTGTATAGATTCACAGACATTAGCAAGCCTAATTATGTATGTGGCAGGTGAGCTCAAGGAAATGTCAAAGTCGACCTCCAAATTATAAAACTCGTTCATTCATTCATTCTTTCATTCAATTCATCGGCCGACTAATTATTAACCAAACTTCTGCCGCAGATTGAATGGTTTAAGGAACAGACGACACAGCAACTGAAAAACAAAAAGGAGGGAAAAGTGAAGCGCCACAACTCCCTCAGCACTAACTTAATATCGCAAGAGCAACCAAAGCATTCCTTCGTCGAAGCTGGAGAGTGGGAGTTGACAGGGGCAACACCACTTGCCTCAGGGAAGAAGGTCATGGTGGGGGATGGAAGGTTCAGGGTTTACAGACCTCATAACAGCGCCCTGTCTGTCCTGATTATTAGAAGGACCAAAAAGAAAGATGCAGGTATTTACAGATGTAATCTGGCAGGATCAACGACCAGACACCGGTACATGATCCTCAACGTTACTGGTCAGTTTCTCCACTTGTCTCCGCTTGTAATCGTTGAGTCATCCGTAAACCGCATTCTTCACCGGGAGTAATCGCTTACTAAAAATGTTTCATAAAATAATGAGCTAATCAACTAGAATAAGAAAACTAACTAGAAGTGATCTTATAATGGAAGAACATTAACATCATATTATAATAATCTTCACAAATATTTACAATTCTTGAAATCACCGGATTTAAAATTGTCGAAATGTGTCGAAAAAAAACGGCAAAAAAGCCTCGGTTTTGAGGAAGAAATTTGATCGATGAAGGAAGCATCTCGGTGACACCTCCCTGCAATTCCTGGACATTAAAAACTCCATTCATCACTGTTTGCATCCGACTCCTCGCCAAAAACTTATTCCTGAAACTTTCTTACGAAATTAAGACTCCACTTTCAAATTAATTTTTCATCAGAATCCAAGATTGAGGCTCAAACGAGTCCGGCAACTTTGCGGGCAAAAATAGGGAGCGACGTGACCCTATGGTGCAATGCAACTGGATATCCAAAGCCCGTCGTCTATTGGACGAGGGAGGATCGGAACAGGAAGTTGCCCGACGGAAGTCATCAGTTTTGGGTGCGTTTTGTCTTTGACGAGTAAAATGAATAATCTCATAACCACCATGTTTGAATCTTAATTTCAGGGGAATGGCTTGCAAGTGAAAAGTGCTTCAGAGCAGGACAGTGGAGTGTATGCCTGTTTCCTTGACAACTTTGTTCAACCAATCGTCTCTTATAAGTTTTCTCTGATGGTCGAAGGTATCGAACCATTGATAAAGAATGTTAAATTACAGATGAGATTATTACGTTGTGTTAATTTATGCAATGAAATTCTAATGATCCGCCAGACAACCCGTGGAACTTGGATGGCTTCAAGATGAGATTCGACAGTAAACAATGGCATCCCATTGAGAGCATCGAACCGAAACCCGTCAAATCCAAGTCCTTTCTGCTGATGTGCGAAACCAGAGGAGCTTACAAGCCACTCCCCGTCATCAGATGGTACAAAGATGGCAAAGCGCTCAGGAACAGCAAGTTCTTCTACATTATCGTTAGTTGCACTCGAAGATAAATTTTTTCCAAGGACTCAACAAGTGCTCTGTGGTCTCACGATTAACATTCCAGAGCATTTAATCAGAACGTGCTTGTCACTAGAAGAAAAGTTTGCTTTTGAACTTAAGTTTGCTTTTAAACCAAGGAGGATTCACCGGAAACAAGGAGCACACATACTTCATCGACGCTGGTCATCATGAACTTTCTGCAGAGGTTCAGTGGCAACTACACCTGCGTGGCTTCAAACGTGTTCCGCATGAAGAAGCTGACATTCTCTGTGAAAGGTTGGATGATTCTTTGCTTTGATTTTCTGCTAGATTTTGGATTTTATGGTGACAGTCTGAATGTAAACATTGAAGCCACTTTAAGCTGACTCTAGACACGTTTACGAAGGTTCGCATTATGCCGAAGAGGAGTTCAGCTCGGAATCGAATGATGTTAACGAAACACACTAGTTAGACGTACACTTTGCATTTTGCTTACCCTATCATTGCTTCCACGTAGACTTGCGCTAGATGGCTAGATATTATCGGATACCTTGTGTTTCATTCAGCCTATCCTCTTGCTGTTTCACTGCATTGAGCTTCGATTTCAAACTAATAACCATGATTTTGCTCGCCTAACATGAAAACGCCTTCTATTTTTTTAAATTTGGCTGGGAATTTCTCAATTGCAATAGCGGAATTTGTTTCTTTGCAGACGCCCTCAATCCGGAAGATATAGGTGTTCTGGAAGTTCCGAGATCAACTAACGAGAGTAGTGAAGGAACCTTCCACCTTGATTCTGCGAAGTTTATTGGGAACAGGTTCGGAAATTCGAAAACGACATTTGAAAAGAAAAAATTTCCTGGAACAACAATTCTTCCGAACGTTGTTGACGATTTAAAAACTTTGGATGAATCAGCCGATGATGAGGAACTTTCAGAAGGGAGCGGCACCAGACCAGAGAAGGATCCATGAAGTTTTCGTGCAAATTTGTTTTCCATGAATCTCGAAACTATAAATCTGCTCATAAACCTGATTCGCCCCATGGGAGGGACGCTTGGGGTGTGCTTTTGGGTTTGTGGACATAGGTACTCTAGTTGTCACTAACTTGTGATAAAGCATGCTTTCAGTGTTTCGTGTATGTTAGGATGTAATTACTGTAGAATTATACTTCCGTTTAATTGTCATCGCATTAAAATAGCCGCAGAGGACTTGTTTTCATGTCTTGTGCATTGTTTCGCGTAGACAATAAAAATTTACTTTTGTTTTTATTTAAGGCCAAAAATATCAGACGTGTTCTAGCAGGTAAAAATGTTTCTCTTGAGTTTTCGGATTAATCCTACTCAAATATTTCGTAAATCAGCTATTCGAAAAATAACTTATTTATCCTAGGGCATTAACCAAAAAATTTGTAGCTCTGAGGAAGCTGATGGGTTCATCCCTGTCACTTAAATTATGGAACAATTCTTGACATCGTAATTCAATTGTTGTCTACTCTCGCTCCTGCTGCTGAAACTTAAATTTTGTAACAAATTTAACCTCGCTTCTTGTTTCCGCTCACTTGTTTAAAAACATTCATATGTAAATTTTTATTATCAAAAATATAAAATAAATTATAATACTAATTTACTCTGTACAAACTTAAGAAGAATTAGATATATTTCGTAGTTTTGAAATCACCTTCAACGCGAATTTTTTTAATCCATCCAGCAACTTGAGAGTTTTCAACTGAGACGATTTCTCTTGGATTTAATTGGATCCAATAAAATTCAAATTGAAACCTCATTCTTCTTCAGCTCCAACAGTTTTAGAACTGTTTTCAAATGCGACTAGACTACATTCAGTGGCCTGGTTGTCCCTCATTCGTGTTGTCTACTTGTTGGCTCTACCAATATTTGAATTGAGCTCCTTCTGTTGTCATTGATTCGTCAAACTTTTAACTTCTCAGCATATCCATAGTAATTCTGCTGATTATTTACAAAAGTCCCCAAGAAGGGTTTCATTCAGATTTCATACAGATTGATTTCAATTGTTATTGAAATCATCATTATATCATTCTATAATTATTATATAATGATTATAATAATTAATTTTAAAACAATTAATAAAAGTATTAATTTAATAATTAATTAAAATAATTTTTATAATAATTATCATCAAATTTATCACTCAGTTAGTTTAATTGTCATCAACAACATAAATTAAATGAGATTATGGATTAAGTCATTCAAAAATTGTGGATTGTTATATCTTTTATGTGTGTAAGGAGGAGGAAATTGTATTAACGTTCATTATAGGAATGTTATGATAGGGACGTCATTTATGACAAGAGACGGAAACCCATTTATTATAAGTTAATTAATAAGTTAATTTATAAGTGAGTTAAGAAAAGAATGTAATTCTTTTATTAGAAAAGTCTGTAATCTTTTCGCTTGGCCAGAACAATGTGTGCAATAACATTGACATTATGTAGCCCACAACTTTATTAGATTAAAAATTATTAGATTATTATGACGACCTTTACTTGATTCAAATTTTTCTCACAACTAAGGCGTTCTTATTAGAACTGAACGTTGTTCTTAACAGATTAACGTCCATTTTACAGCCAGAAGATTGGGACATGGTTCCAATTATTCGAGCGTCGAATGTCCTTTTCATAAATGCTTCTTTTTTTAACACTCACTTCTTAACCAGACTAGGACGAATTTTATAAAATGTTGGAGTCCCCTAAATGTGAATACAGGTGCGACCAGATGGGAGGACATCATTGGCTACCGTGCCGCTTGGACGAAACTGATAATTTGGCGCCACCTATTGAATTTGCCTTTAATTTAACTACGTCTTAATCCACTTAACTGAACTTCGTAATAAATACCATTTTGCAAAAAAATTAAGTTTGAGGCATATGAATTATACTCACTAAATTGATGAATTAATTTTTGGAGAATAAATACACTACATGGTTACTGTACGACCTCCTTAAAAATTTAAGACCTTTGGACGTTTAGTTTTTGTTTAGGCGGTGGTCCTTGAATCTGCCAGGTTGGCAAATTCTCGTGTGAAGTCGTAATTCTGAAGTTTATTATAGAACAATATTGTATTTTACAAAGGCCATGAAGGCGATAAATTATGCCAAGTTTTTAAATCGAATCAGCTCCTCTAGGAAACCATCACCTATTAGAGTTTTGAGTAAGGTTTCTTTTTAAAATTAAATATTTATCCTGAAATGCAACAATTTTCTTATTTTACGTAGCTGCAATTAAAGCACAGTGTGGACCTTCCATGATATCACTTGCAGGTGGTAGTCCCAATCCCCTCTTATTTCCTTTCAAAGAAGCCACATTCACTATCAGGTGTGGCATTTGAAACTTTTTCATATTTTTGTTAAATTAAGTGAAAATTTTGTCACAGAGGAGGGAGTGCCCTTGTCTTAAATGAAAAGGAAATTAATGTTGCCTTGCAGTATGATGCTTCTCCAGGGTATATCTTCATTCATATTTTTTTTCAGCTTATGGCTAATGATTTTTATCTGGCTGATTTTTATCTTTATACTTTTATAGAAATGCAGGTCTTCTGAAAGAATTAAGGAAGTTACAGAATCACTATCATCATCCCCCATTATTTGAGGTTTCTGATGATCCAAGGTCCACTGACATTTGTGTCACATATGGAGCCACAGATGGTGTTTCCAAGGTACTCAACAGTGATAGCATTCAAAATATTGTGCTGAAGATATTATTTACTTTCAAGAGTTTTGAGATGCTGGTTAACCCTGGTGATACAGTTTTAGTGGAAGAACCTGTCTGTCCAGTCATTTTAGCTGCTGTGAGATTTATTTTGTATTTTATTATATAACTGTAATTTATAATTACATTTTTGTTGTTTCCTACAATGATATTAACTAGTGAAATGCTGAGACGGAGAGTAATTAAGTCGTGCATTCAATTGTTTGCAGTTGCAACCATTGGGCTGCAAAATCATTCCCATCACAACAGATAAGGAGGGTATGTTGCCCGAGTCCCTATTGAAAGCCTGCAAGGAGTTTAATTCAACAGAGGTTAAATTTCTCCTCACAACCCCAAATGGTCAGATTCCTACTGGTGCCTCCACATCCACTGACAGAAGAAAAAGCATATATCAGGTATCACAACTTAATATAGCATTTTTGAAAATAATGGTATTGATGATATAAAATAATTTCTTGTTTGAACAGATAGCCCATCAACATGATTTCTTGATCTTGGAAAATGATCCATATTACATGCTCCAATATGAAGAAGTTGGTGATGATTTAATCAAACATGTTAATTGATAAAGTTAAAAATTTGTTCGTTTTTTTTTTTAAGTTTAAACCGAGCTACTTATCACTTGACGTCGATGGTCGTGTTTTACGTTTTGATTCCTTCTCGGCGACTTTGTCACCCGGGTGAGTGGAAAGAGTGCATTGAAGTTATTAATAGCATTGAAATTGTTACTTTTTATTTGTTAATTATTTCCCGATCAAGGTTGAGGGTCGGATTCGTGACAGGTCCGAAGGCTCTCGTAAACAGGATCGTCCTCCACATGATGGCATCCTCGATGCACGTCTCCACGCTGTCTCAAGTAATTCTTCACAACATCGTTTTATCTCGCTTAAAATAACAATAACTTATAATAAAAATAATTATATTTAAGTTCATTTCAATTTGATAATATTGATGATTGTATATGGTGAATTTATTATTAAATTTAATATAATTAACATAGCTTCTGTTTTTGATGTTAATTTGATTAACTTTAAGATTGTCATTATGCAGATTTTGGTTTATGGATTTCTGAACAAAGTGGGTTTGGAGGGTTTTGAAGAACATGTCAGGAAGTGAATGTTTGGATTGCATTTAAACTTGAAAATGAGGTTCTTAAAGTCTGTTTAATCATTTTAGTCTTTGTGAATTTTACAAGTCTCAAAGAAATGCTGCACTGGAGTTAGCCAGCAAGCATCTTAATGGTTTGTGATTTGACTGATTTGGTAATGGCCTGAAAATAAAGTGTTTCTGTGAAATTCCAGGAGTTGCAAAGTGGGATGTTCCAAGTGCTGGAACCTGTCTATGGTTGAAATTGGAAGAAAACAAATTGGATAATAAGATAAAAGAGTATATAGAAAACAATGTCAGTTGTTTATTTTGACATTTATTCATTAAATTGACTTGAGTGACTTCTCCCTCAGGAGGTCCTATGGGCAGGAAACAAATTTGCTTTCAATTCAAAGGAATTTGATTACAACATAATGGTGCCTTTTGTTGATCATCTGGCTCAGGATATAGACGAGGTTGCTTTGTGAGATTTCATCATTGATGATTGGGTTAATCATTTTACATTGTTTCCATAGGCATTCCAAACCCTGTCAAACATGATGAACAAAAAAAAAATTCAGTAATCACAATACAACCTCACACTTTTGTGGACATTCCAATTCAAATTTTGAATCAAAGTTGGCTGTGATGCTGCTCATGTTACTGTTTTGCGCTTGTGGAAGTGATCATTTCGTTTAAGCTAGTCCGACAAGAATTCTTCTGCGCTTCCATTCAATTTGTGATGAGATGATTTTCGTGTTTGCTCAAGAGATCTGCGTAAAAAATTACAAATTAGGTGTTCATTGAGTTTTTTTTTTATTCGAGCAATTGCTTTGACAATCTGGTGCCGATCCCGCCATATATTTCCAGCTTTGGCCTCTGTTTTGCAAGGGGATGCTTCATTCAGGTAGCTTTGTGTGACTGCAGTTATGACGGCTTTTACCATCGATTGTTTTTGGTAATTCTGCTGGAGACCTGAAGAACCATTTAAAAGCACCTCTTTAGTTCTTTAAATGACCAGGGTTGGTTGAATCAAGGATATGTTAATCCTCCTTACAACGATCAATGAATTACGTCCAATCTTTGAACAAGAAGCGATCAAGGTAATCAACTTTAAAGCGGAGCGGACACAAGTGTTCCCATTACTAAATGTTGCCATCCCTGACTTGTGAATGTTGAAAAATGATTTCAATTTGAACTTGATGCAACAAAAAGGTGATCCAATGACATCCTATCTGCATTCAAGCGGGGATTATTTTTAACATATAACATAGTTTTAGAACAATTAACAAAACTATTTCAACTTCATCCCAAAAAGTTTTGATGATACCCCATCCTAACTGGGGATGTGTACAGCATCTAGGCGCCGAGAATTCACCAAAATATTATCGGCCAATCAGAGAGCATGTTAATATTAATTAGATTTTTATCAAAAATCTAAAATCCCAACCCAGTAGTCAATGAGAAAAGCGTACAAGCGATGGAATATCTCCTTGTGCCGTGCCTTTTGTACCGCTATCTCCCTCCCGCTCTCGCACTTTTCTTTCGAGTAAACAAAGACTATTTTTTTTAAAGAGCTAAATCACAGTTGTGAAAATAGTTCATTGTTGATGATTACAACAGTCATGGTCGTGCAGTCTGTCTTCTTGAGAGGATTGAGTACCTCTCAAAGACCTGAGCAAGTCGTTTTTTTTTCTTTTGTTGAAGGCTAACTTGTAGCCCCCATTGCTGTCTGAATGTTCTTATGGATTGAAAAAAATCTTCTTTGGAGCTCTACCTTCTTATTTGATGGCTCTTTTGAAGATTTTCCAATGAAGCATCTCCCATCACCAACATTTACTCCCAGCAAAGGCACATGTTTTGAAATTTTTAAGTATCTCTAGCAAGTCAATTGCCACTTCACTTTTTTCACTTTCAAAATTCTTCAAGACACTCTTGCATTTCTTTCTTGTGTTTCTCCACGTCAGCGTACGTATTTGAGTGGCTTCTACAGGATGCTAAAATTGCAAGTCTTTCCTTGAGACATAGTGAAAGTAACAAACACTTTCATTGGAGCTGGTCTTCTGAATGTTGTCTATAATATCATTAAATGGAACTCCATCAGCTATATATCTTGCCAATGATTGCCTCTTCCAACCTGAAAGTTGAATGAGCCAGCTGAGCAGTGTGTCCAGTATGAGTTAGACAATACCTGACTGTAACAAAACCTAAAAAAAAAGTCAATTTTGAAAGTGTCATTAGTGGATCCTTTTTAGTAAAAAAAAATATGTAAATAAATTAGAAATGTCATATACATAATTTAAAATAAATGCAGACACTTTTATGTTACTTCTTAAGTTTTTAAGTTACTTCTTGTTGAATTAATTACCTAATGAGTTCATCTTCATATTGATGAAAGATGAACAACACTTTTTTATTTTGCAGGATCCTTGTACTTTTAGGCTCCTAACCTTCTTGGATCTTTGCGTGCAGGTTGGCCGAATGGGTTACGTTCCTGCATACGGCGTTAATGGCAACAGTCGTAATGTGTCGTGTTCGAAACCCAGCCTGCACTGCCGCAAGCGCCCTTGGGAAGGAGCGCTATATAAATGGTTGACAAGAAGCGCCTCTGACGCTATGCATATGGCGCTATATAAATGAAGTACATTTACATTTACATCTTGTCACAAAAATCCCAATATGGTGACTAGCATAATATTGATACATTTTCCTTTGAACCTGCATCCTGAACAAATCTACACATGGCCTTATTTTCTTCTTCCTTTTTCCATGATATGAAGGCTGAATAGATTTATGGTTTTGATAATATAATTAATATTTCAAATGCTTAAAAAAAATCAGCCAAATAATTAACCTTTAACATTTGGAAAATGTAATGGAATGATGTCGTCACGATGTACATGCATCATTAACTCATGGAGTTCGAGGGTCTTCTTATAAAGACAACTGAACATAAAAACTTCCCGCAAATTAAACGCCCGAACAACTCCATGACCATACCCGTTGATTGACATTCCTATAAAAGGAAACTTTAAGAGATGTGCTTTACAGCACATGTGTCTAAATAATTATTAATTCATTCATTTAATTATCCTTAAATAATAAATGGATACATTTTTGATAAAAATCTAATTTCATTTTCCTATTTATCATTTTAATTTGAATATTCATGTACTCTCTGATTGGCCAGCAATATTTTGGTAAATTCACGGCGCCGAGGTGCTTGTGGGATGTGCACGTAAGCAACCAAAAAAACTAAATACCAAGTGTTAATGGTCTCGACTCGTTAATTTGTGATCTGTTTCTGCACCCCTTACTAATCCCTGACTTGTGAATGTGTTCAAAAATGATTTCAATTTGGACTTGATGCAGCAAAAAGGTGGTGGCGTCCTATGTGAAGTCTGCAGTCAAGAAGGAATGCACTCCCAGTTCTTGGTTAATACTTCCTCGGCGACAAAATTCTGTATAAATCCCTGGGAATTTGCCCAATTCCCAATGACGGCTTTGTTAAATTTTTCAGTAATGAATATAGCTGGAGCCCTTACTAGATTGATTTTTCTACTTTCTTCAAAGTTTTCTTTAAAGCATTCACTTTTTTTAGTTTCGATGCTTTAAGTTTTTAAATGTAAGATGTCTGCTTTAGAAAATTATATTCAAAATTTTCAAAAATTAATATATATTTAACCTGGACCTCTCTCCGCACATGCTGTTTACACCTTTCAAGATTTGTTGGCACTGATGATTGCAATAGCTGTTCAGCTTTCGAGATATCGCACCAGATTAATAACTTTTATTAGCACGTTTTTAATAGAAAATGAACTATTCTAGATTCTTAAACACAATAAGTCTTTCAAGGAAGCGCCCGTCATGGACACCATTCAGTTAGTTTGCTTTTTAATTTGTCTCGGGTTATGTGTCGTTTGCTAAATGTATGCAATGTCATCATAATAAAAGACTTTGCTTTAGCAACTACTATTAAAAACAATTCTTCTCCCAGAATATTCGAAGTTAAAGCCTAATAAGGCATTAGATGAGCAAGATTTATTTGTTTTTGAAGAGGCTAAATTTTGCTTAAGGTGTTTTCAACTTTTAAACCTCATTTTGACATTTTAAAACCAATATTTTTTTGTTTTAGAGATGGTTCAACACTTCATGTAAACAAAGATGCTTTTAAAGCTGGTTTGAGATATACAACTTCAGCTGGGTTACATTATCATTATTTTATCATTCATTGTAGTCAAAATTAATTCTGAATTTTTATCCCTCAAGAAATGACGGGTTGATAAATTGGTTGAAAGATTTCCAACGTACCATCCATAATCCTCCCATTTTTAAAACAGCACCCTCAGGCATTGCCTTAACTTCAGGGTCCATGGAGGCTTTGTGCAAGGTTGAATTTATATGTTTTTACAACATTCAGTTTGCCAAATTTTGCTGCTTTCTATTAAAATTAATAAGTTTTTTTTTTAATAGTAGCTTTATTCACTAACCAACCATTAAAATTGATTTTAAAAGAAAATTCTATTTATCGGTAGACATTTGAAATGCTTGTCGATCCTAATGATCACATCCTACTTGAGATGCCAACTTACTCTGGAGTCCTTTCGTCAGTTAGTATTCCCAAAATAGAGTTTATGTATTGAAATTTATTAATATCATGATTAGCTTATAATAACATATATTTAGCACTATATAATAATAATAATAATTGACACTTGTTTTTGAAGTTGTTACCATTCCATTGCAACATCCATCCAATAGAAACTGACCATCAAGGTATTGTGCCTCAACAATTAAAGGAGACCCTTCATAGGTTGAAATCAAAAGGACTGTCTCCAAAGTTTTTGTACACCATCCCTAATGGCACCAATCCAACTGGAGCATCCACATCCATTGAAAGGAAGAAAGAGATTTATGAGGTCCACCTTGGAATGAATTTGTTATTTTACAGTCATGTTTGATGAAGTTATGTCTGCTTTCAGATGGTCAGAGAATCAGATCTTCTGATACTGGAAGATGATCCATATTTCTTTCTTCAATTTTGTCTGGTGAGTTAAAGAATCCCTCCCCAGAAATCATAGATGATTTCCTCTTCACAGTAATTTTATTTCAATAGCCTCGTGTTAACAGTTACTTATCAATGGACACAGATGGGAGAGTTTTGAGATTTGACTCCTTTTCAAAAGTCCTTTCTTCTGGGTTTGTTTGGCTGTCACGAGAAATTAATTAGGTTGAACAAATTGTTCTTTATCATTCCACAGCTTGAGACTTGGTTTTGTGACTGGCCCTCAGGTTCTTGTTGACAGGATTGTTATGCATCTCGAGGTATCTTCGGTCCATGCTTCTCACATTTCTCAGGTAATGGAGAGGCATTCAAATTCTGCTTTACATATTTTACCTCTACAATGCTATTACAAGTTTGCATATATTTTTGCACCTCAAGTGCTATTATTCTATCCATTCAATATTTTAAAACCTGCAATTGTTTCAGGTTGTAGCTTATGAGCTTCTCAAGAAGTGGGGCATGGAAGGATTTGAAGCTCATATGTCAAAGTGAGGACTGACATGCAATGTTGATAAGCTTGTTTTGCTTTAAATGAACTTCATTTTCAAATGCATTCTGTTTTATTTTTGCATTCAATGTTTATTTTAGTTTTAAAGGATTATTTTCCCAGAAATTTTGTTGACCTTAAACTAAGTACTTAGCGTATTCCAGGTCAATGCGACATAAATATCAACAAAATTAATTATAATTTCAATTCCATCTCTTCCACCACAATTTACAAATCTGTGCAACAAAGGGCATATTTCTACTTCAGAGTCGTGGAATTTTATGCAAGTCAAAAAGATTTGATGATAAAGTGCGCAGACAAGTGGCTTAAGGGTTGAGTATTCAAGTTGATTAAATGCTGTTTTATCCTCTTACAAAAAACTCAACACACATTTAAGTCAAACATGCCATATAGCAAGTACAAATGAGTTAGAACAAAATTCCTGTCTATTAGTTCTTTAAGAATTATTGTTTTCCATTTCTTGAGCAGATTTGGCAGAGTGGAATGAACCAGCAGCTGGCATGTTTCTCTGGTTAAAGCTAAACACAATAAGCGACACAAAGAAGATCATTGAGGAGAAGGCAAAAGAGAAAAATGTGAACTTTCATTTTTATATGTGACACTCATTCTATTCTAAAAACAGTCTTAACACATGACACCAGACATAGATTTGTCATACCTCATGCATCTTTGAGAACGGATGCACCTTAGAACACATGAGATGTTATTAATGTGATGTTGGTTATCATCAGTGCTATCCTTGGAATATAAATAGAGAAATATGAAAATCATGAAGTATGGAAGAACTGAAATCATTGAGCATAAATAAGTGGAATAAGGTTAATATCACCATAACATTAAGGCTTTGAAGGACAAATAATACAGAATGACCTTCCAAAAAGTCTTTCAAAATAAATTAGAAATATTTCTGATTCATCAGGTTCTCTTGGTGCCTGGCTGTGCATTTTTCCATGATGAAACTCAACCAACGCCCTACGTCAGAGCTTCCTACAGTCTATGCTCAGAGGAGGAAATGGACAAGGTACTTCAGTCATTTATTCAGTCAATTTTGTTAAAGATCATGTGGCTTCTCTTTCAGGGGTTTGAGAGACTCAATGCTCTGATAATTGAGGAGAATCTCAAGGGAGCTTCATGAGATCCAATCAACATGTTTCACCCATAAAATGTTCAATCATTTCAAAATGCCCGTTGAAATGATGAATGATGTCCTTGTGTTAGGAAATAAAATATACAAAAGTCTTTCATCACTTTGATTTTTTCTGCATTTGAAACCAAAAGCAATTAATCACAATGTTTGGAAAATTTCCAATCCAACATTTCAGTAAACAGATTTTCAAATATTTTAATTTTTTTGAAATTGAAAACTTTGCACCATCATCATGATAAGAAGAGTATTTTTTCTGTAGAACAGGAAGCGATCATCTCTAACATGAGTTTTGTGTTGTGCCTCCATGCTTAAATACAATGATTAGGACACGAACAATGCATTCTTAGACCGACTAGTTGGCAGAGAATGTAACTCGTGCCCTTCGGTCAAACAGTATCAATAAACAGAAAATTCCAGATTGATGACTTTTTTGATGGTTATTATGAACCAAACTGGTAAGTAAAGTTAAAAATATAAAAGATGAAGTGATGTGCCAAAGAGCAATTAAAATATCAACAAAACTTTCAAGTACTCACAAACAAAAATGAGACTAATACAAACGTAAACAATCCCAAGATAGGGTGCTGACAATGGACCAAGAGGGGCTTTTACCTTCAGTGCGACTACCAATAGGACAGCACTTAACAAATAGGGCAGTTCATTTTGATTCACCATTAAAAACAGAGGTAATGGCGATGGTGTTGACACATAGTCTGTGGTGTCATCAAAAATATTCATAATTAATTACAAATACTGAAACAGTCACTAGAGTGTGTATTAAAACAAACACGAGGTGGAAAATATAGGGCATGTCATTAAAAGAACCTCCAAAGATCCAGAATTTCAAACCCTCAGCGTCCAACGACATTGGCAGGGTCCGTTGATGCAGAACCTTCATGGATCCTGCACACATAATTCTGCAAAATAAAAACATTACATTAAGCTCAAAATATTTATTTTTCCATATAATCTTAGTAAACATAATTTCTTATCATTAATATTGACTCAAATGTTTGTGCTTCTCTCACATATTGACGTACGATTCAATTTCCAAATTAGGCATGCAGATTGGACGAATGGGATGCCTTCCTTCGGTGATAGCAATAGTCACAATGTGTCGTGCATGCAACCCACCCTGCACCGCCAGGGAGCGCCCTCGGGTAGGGTATATAAATGGTAGATCAATTTAAAAGTGCTTTCACATCCTGTTTGGATGCATAAGGCACTCAAAAGATCAGGCAAATAAAATAAAAAATATACAATCTATCCTGATATAAATACCCCAAGTTTATTACACTTTCCTAGAATCCTTTCAGACTTTTGTATTCAGGAATTTCAAAACAATCGCAAGAGGAACCAAAACCTTGGAAAGGACATCCCCGTTGAACCTCCGGACCTGGTACAAGTGGCGGTAGCTCTTCGGCCTGTTGGTTTGACTGGAGATGGATGAAAGGAACGAAGTTTCTTTTGACTTAGAGTGCTGATGCGAATGAACAGGCTGCTGATGGGAAGACTTCATGGATCGCCTGATGCCTATGCCTGTCATGAAAATATTTTATTTCACGATCATCAAATATTCCGAGTTATAATTCACTATCTCTGAACATCAATCTACAAAAAATTTGGATTTTAAAAATCATTTGAAATATTACACTTATCTGTGTAAATGAATTCAAAACTTGGGCAGGGCCCTTACTGAGATAAATTGGGCATGCCTTCAATAAAAATTTGATACAAATTCTCTAAATTTAAAGACATGTTCCATCTGCAATATGTTCAAAATAGTTTCTTGCTTAAAAGAGTGTCTTGCAATGTGGCTCATGTTATAACATAAACCTTGACCACTTCAAAGAGCAGAGATGTCTCTAAATTGATTCAACAACTACAGTCCTCTCAAAACTGTTGTTTGTCAGAAAAGAATTAAACCCAGTAAAATATTTTCAAAGAGTAATTATTAATGGTGCTCATTAAGTTTCTTTTTGTTGCATCAATGTGTTGTGTTAATGTATTTGATACAATAAAATTCCTCTAAATTCAAAAAGAAAAAACTTGCACAAAGCTCAACTCCAAAATTAAAATCAGCCCCCAAATCCCAAATAGAAATAATCAAAATCATCGATGGGTCGTTGATAAAAACTCGTGAACACTTACGGCCTTCTCGATGGTCGCACTTCCTTCCTGTAAGATGGCATTGAGCGACGCATCCGAGCACGGACGCGAGAGGCCACAGAGCTAAAACGAGCCACGCGAACCAACACATGCTCGGCGACCTGACTGCTTTGAGGCGATCTAGAGAATAAAACAATACTTGGAAGTGCCCAACAAAATAATCGACTCCGACCGACATCATTGCAGATCCGAGGATAGATGTGGAAAGGAAAGTTACGGCTCTTTGAAAACGCAGGCAAAGGAGGGCGCACGTCAATCCCGTTCCTAAGACCGCCCCGATGGGCACCCATTTGGTCTGAGGATGCACGAACCACTCGGTCACTATTAAACCAGCCACAGCCATTAACAGTCCCAGGTGGAATCCTGTCATGAAGAGTCCGACGTATTGGACCAACATCGTGATCAGTCCGCACAATATTCCCGACCCAACAGCCACTCCTATCTTTCCCTCCAATGGCAAAAAGTTTTCCTCCAGACAGATGAGATATGTTACCAGGGAACCAAAAAGAAATCCTGTTGCAAACATGGTTGACTTGAAATATCTGTAACCTAGAACACACAAGCATGAATTAATATTACTGATGCTTAGATTCAAAAGAAGGCTCACTTACCACAGAAGCAATATAAAATTCCAAAAATGAGGCAAAGACTGCTGATGACAGATGAAATAATGGTGTAGTCAAGATCTATTTTGTTACATTTTATGCCTCGATTCTTAGGTGTCGTCAGGGCTGGAATCTTGTACCTGGGAGTGCTGCTGAACACAACAAACAGATCATGGTCTGGTCTGAAGACAGACCTTCCATCATGAGGAGAGTCTTCATCATTAGGGGAAATGTTTTCCAGCTCCCAAGTCTCCATCTAAGCCATTTAAAGTTGAAATTTTATTGAATCCACCCAGGACAATAATACTGCACAAAGCACTTACCTGATAGTTAAGGCGAAGTAGACCGTTCGATTGGATTGCACAATTTATCTCATTTGTGATTATTAAGGTTTTCCACAATTAAAAGTCCAACGTCATTACTGTCATGCAATAAAGCTATTCCTTCGCACGACAAATAAAGACGAAAGCACTGTTACAGATCTCTATTAATTCCTAAACATTAATATTGACTAACGAGCCTTAAACTGTATAAAATTACCGGCGACTATAAAAACAAGCCCCAACAAAAGAAAACAATTAAACCCTGTTGTCATATTTGATAATGAGCTCGGAGCTACGCGAGATGCAAAACAAATTTGCATAAATGAGCCCAGGGCACTTGAAACTTCATCTTATTTTAATTACATCTCTAATTCAGAAAACGTTCTTAACAAAAAATGTTAAAAATTATTAAAAGTTATAAAAAAAAAGTAAATTTCACTTTCAGTTTGCTGCCTAAGAATCTTAGCTAAATGATAGATTTAAAATTTTGAACATTACTTATTAAAGTTTTCCTTTAATGTTACCAAATTACTGTTTTAATCTAATAATTTAACGCCCTTGCTTAAGTTACTTATTAACCGACTTTTATACTCTGTTTTGGTTTTATAAGTGATTAAGATTTAGTGCTTGATTAAAATCAAATCGGACGAACTGAGACCAAATAAAAAAATAGAACGGCTAAAAATGTTTCTGAACTTTTGTTGTTGCTGCTTTTATCGAGTGGTTGGAGCAGGAGGACAACGGCCTGACTTTTGGTAAGCACACAAAATGCAATCTCATCAGGGCTAGGGCGAGACTAGGGTTGTCCACCCTGGGAAAAGCTGAAATGACGTCTCTGATCATGTGAGGGAGTGTTGAGGAAAGTTTGGGTAAAGTGCCTCCAGCTCCAAGAAAATAATTGAAATGAAAAATCTCCATCGGAAAGTTTTGGTGGAGGTTTATTATCAAAAGGAAAAAGTAACTTGCGATGATAAAACTTAATCAGGTCGCAGTTGCCCTTCCCCCGATCGGCTGATGTCTCCCTGACTTTTGGCTAGAAGCAAGTTGTGCGAGAGTTTACTCCGCCTTTGGAAAAAGCTGAAATGACATCCCTGAACATAATGCAGAGATACATAGATGTATAATGACCCCTAAACATATGATATGGTGGATTCTTTTGCAATCAGATACAAAACTTGAAAAGCAATAGATGAAAAAACTTTGCATCCAATAAATCCTTTGAAGGCTAACGTACATTGAGGAGTTCTAATGTCCCATTCTGATATTGATGAAGGTAAAGCTTCTTTTCGAAAAGTCTTGAATCACACAATTCATCGATTCTTTAAAACTCCTTTTTATGCGCACCTAACGCTTCACTTTCTAGTTATTACTAATAATTTTTTAATTATTGATTTGTTTCCTTTCATCTTTTTCTTCATCAAAAATAACTTTGTCTTGAACTTAAGTTCGGAAGTTTAAAAACATCTTTTGAATAGTGACCATGTACTAATTAATTTTAAAACATTGAATTGTATAAGTTTAATTGCATAATTTTTGGAATTTAGACGCGCAGTCCGAAGAATTTTGGTATCCCGAAATAAAGTTATATTAAGCTTATCTTGTCGGTGCTGGAATTAATAATTAATAGTCACGGCTGATAAATTGATTTGTTTTTGTGGAATTTGATTCATATGAACGAAATTTTAGCAATTTTAAGCAGCATGGTTCGATATCTCCTAATATGTGGAGCTAGGATTTTAAAATCGGTCGAGATGGGCGGGGAATTTTTTATGTTTACATAAATTCATAAATATTACAGCAGTAATGTATAGTGCTGGTGGAATAGCGGCAAACAATTAATTTCACACTAAAGAATTATTTATGAATTACACGGATTTAGAAAAATAACAAGGGGCAAAGTGACAGGGTAGGGAGGGGGGGGGCGCACTTGCTCCCCTTGCACCCTTCCCCCATGGTTACGCCTATGATGCAGAGGATGATTAAAATAACTGACTTAAATTGCATTTAAAGACTTCATTGAAAAATAGCCCAGTATTCAGTGCAAGACAAAAAAAATGTGTTTATTCATCATGGAATGTGAACCGAAATATCCGTGAAATAACCGCCTGTCGATAAATTCCACAAAAAAAAAACAATTATTCGCTTGAAAGTTTGTCCAGTTCATCCGGAGATGCACCTGGAAATTGGTGTTTTCCTGTCACACATTCTCTTCACTCCCTGTCTGATTCTGGCCACGTTTTGGCAGCAGAGTGGACTTCCATCCATTTGTGAAGTCTCCATACAGTCTGCATCTGATTGGCATTCGGACCCTGAGGTCAAGTTAATTCATTATCTAAAGTTCTCACGCGTCGACACTTGATTGGTTTCGTTATTAATGTGCCCCTCTCACGAGGTTGGTGACAAGAAATGGGAAGTTAAACAAATATATTACATTAGAATTAAAACGAATAAAAATGTTGCGTTTGATTAAATGTGGTTGATTAATAAAGTAATCGTACCCAATCCACCGTCTCCTCTCCTAATGGGCACCTTTTCATCGAGGAGTCCATCACCAGACCTGGGCAGGCAGTACCTTTCACCGGTTCTACCCAAGGGGGCACATTTGCTTCCCCCAAAACATTCTTTGCTTGTAGTGCAAACCTGCAAATCCTTTTCCTTCACGCACAAACCAGGTACTTCCGGTTTTTGTCCTTAAAAAAAAAAGACAAGCACTAAAATGAATCGACGTTTCTAGAACTTTTAAAATAAAACAACTCCCATTTTTTTCCTTTTTAGATTTTCAAGATAAATTGTTCAAACGAAATTTCTCGGAAGTTTATTTTCAAAAGACAAGAAAGAAAACGTCTGAGAATTTAAAAGCACACACAGAACTCACCAAAGTAATCGTCGAAAGCAGCACAAACAAGTCCACGACAACATTGACCGGTACTGAAGCACTTCTCACCAACACTGTCACACTGAATGGGTGGATGAATGGATGAATGAATGGATGGACGGGCGGACGGAGGGATACTTATACGAAAAATAGAACTTCTTTCATCATCTTCCCGCTCCATTTGCAGACGACATGTGTCGTGTGTGCGTGCATG
>MPNW01000015.1:517079-519474 GCA_011800805.1 Hirudo medicinalis
CGCCCATCCATCCATCCTTAGATCCATTCTTCCATCCATCCTTCCATCTACCTTTCCATCCATCTTTCCGTATTGAAGTCCACTCCTTCCTCGGCTCATTCATCCGAATGCCGTTCACCTGTCCAGTGATTCAAACCACCTGCAAGCTTCCTCAACCAATCCCTTCCTCAACTTCCTTCCATTTAAACTGAAAGTTTTCCTTCCAAAGAAATTTGAAAAAGTTCGAATTGAAAGATTGCTTCCTGCAGTGAATTCCGAGTGAACATTTGTTCTTTGAGAACAAAACAACCTTCGCGGGGTTTTACAAATTAAAGTAAAAAAGTTTTCTTTGCTACCTTTAAAAATGGACCATCAAATGTCAACCGGAAATAAAATAATTATTTTTTTATTATTTATGACCTCATTTTAACCATCTCTTACGCCCACATCAGAAGAACGGATTTGTTCATCTTTTTCAGAAAGCAATCAAAAATATTTTTAATGTCTATAATTAGTCTTTCATCTACATTCGCGAATGATTTCTTAAGGGACAGATTAGCATTGGAACTCAATTTTATTGTTTTTATAATCTTCCTTACCGGTTCCCGTTTGAGTGGCAGAGGAGTTTTAATGCTGAAGATATAAATATATATCTATATCTAAAACTATGTCTAAAACTTGGTGCTGTGAGTTTAAGGTTTTCAATGTGATCGCATAAGATCCAGTAAGAAGACAATCAATCCGTTAACCTGTGCATTACTGAACAAATTCAAGTTTCTATTTACATTTCGCGATAATAAACTGGCTGAAATTGAAAAGTGAATTTTTTTTTACATTTTGCAAATGTTTCTCATTTAAATGATATATTTCGTTTAATTTCATATTAACGTAATTTTTGAAACTTCAATTGCAATCAAACAACGCCTCTTAAATCCCAGCACCAATCTATTGTGTATTTATACAATAAATCATTCGCAGTTTCGTGTTTCTTCTTCTAAATCCTGCATCGGTGCATCATCTGAAGCAAGCACACAATTTTCATAATGCCACCTAACAATTCCAGGAGGCCGAGAAATACGAACCGTCAGTAAGTGGGGCATTTGCCTGATGTCAGTTCTTCCTGCTATCATCACATTTACATATTCATCATCATCATCATCGTCATCGTCATCGTCATCGTCGTCGTCGTCGTCGTCATCATTATCATGTTCACTGCTGCTATTATGAAATCCAACATATTCTCAGTTGTATATTCACCCCTTCATTAAAATTACAAAAATTAATTTCCCCCATCAGAATGTTTTCATGGAGTTTCAACAGATCCAATAATAACGAATGTTGTTTGTTCTGCCTCACAAACATTTCAACTAATCTCAGGATATTCTCGCAATAATCTCGAAATGATCTCATGATCAAAATCTCATATTATTTTCCAAATAATCTTGCAAGCTCAACAGCTTTGGAGATCTTGCAAAGGCATTGAAAGCATCACAGACAATCTTTAGCACTTCTCCACACCTCTCGTGCTGACGTCCAATTTTCAACACCAAACAATTTTCTTCATGAAATCCTCAAAGCTCGTCAAAAATCCAAAAATTCTATTTTCTGTCACCCGGCTTTTGGTTCTTGTTTTTATGCTTCCTTCCGGTTAGTTCTGGGACCCATAAAAATGCCATCAACTATTTTATAAATACCGAAGTATTATCCTGACGTCATAAATATCATGTAAATAAATTTTAAAATTATAAAAAAACAAAGTTAATTTCTACGGAATTCACTTCAATTTACGAAATAAATTTTTATGATATCTGCCATTAAGACATTAGTTAGTTGAATTTTAATAAACATATTCATAAAGTTACCTATTATTTAACTGTTATTATTATTATTGTTGTTGTTGTTTTTTGTTTTTATCTTAGCCCTTCAATATTCAATTGAAAATCGAAAAATCGAATTAAAATTGAAAAAGCAAGCAATGTCAAATGTCAAAGTCTGCATCGAATTTTAATGTCCTCATTCAGGGCCTGAGATCCTCGGACAATAAGATAAAGGACAACGGGAGGACAAGCATGAACGTCCAAGTCCAAAAAGACATCATGTATCAATTCCGTGAAGTGTTTCAGTTTGACTTTCTCCTTTCTTCTACCACATCTGTGGGCTCTCTGGATCATTGTCCTGCAGGGCTCGGGTCACGATGTTCATCAGGAACCACCTCGATAAACCCAGTCTTCTCCAGATGCAGTACGATTTCTCCGTCATTCCCCCCTCCAGTTGCACACGCAGGTGGTCACAATTGGGTTTGGTTTTCTGATGTTTGCGGGGGCATTCTGCGACATCCATGCATGGATGTCTGGCATGTCGTACTTTGCTGCGTTTCTCTCTTACACGAGGTCAGCTGTGTCGGCGGCAATGGCGA
>MPNW01000015.1:521414-531621 GCA_011800805.1 Hirudo medicinalis
CAAGGATTCAAAGATTTCACAATTTTTGTTGCTTTGCTGCTCCCACCTCGCCGATCTCAAACGCATTGGAGAGATTCAACCCGAACCTTGAAACATTTGATGTGCTGGTCGGACGGCATTTTTTAAATAGAGGTGGCTATCCATTCGCTCATTCCTATGCCTTTGGAGAATGATCTCAATCCATATCCGTCAAGTGTCTTGTACAAACTTTCAGCAACTCTCTTCTTCCATGCATCTTATGGCATTCTTGCAGTTTCTGATTCAAATTTTCTGTATTCTTTCATTACCATGATGTTGTTGTGAGGACTTCGGCCATAAAATTATCTCTCCCTTGACTGGTTTCGGACAAATCCCTGTAAACCTGCATACGAAGACGTGGAACTCACTGCTTGAGCTGAGAGATTCCCATTCCCCCGTATTTGAGAGGAGCATGTCAAAAGGTGTTGAGACATTTTTTGGAAGACGAACCCATTTTCGTACTGCTTTCATGATCGCCGAGTCCGAGGAAGCCATAGCCTTGAGGGAGATGCTTTCAAACGTAAAGGTATGGTATTATTATTATTATTATTGTTGTTGTTGTTGTTGTTATTATTATTGTTATTATTATTATTATTATTATTATTATTATTATTATTAATATTATTATTACTTTAGTCAATTTATTACCGATAGACTGGTCATAAAAATAGCTCAAGTGGTAATTGAAACTGGAAACCGTTTGCGACGGAAGGCTGACTTCAAACTGGAAATGCAATATAACTCCTCAAAGAGATTATTTTATATACATATTGACGGGGTGATAATGATGATGATCAAGTGATAATACATCAGTACTTCATAATTTTATAAAAATTACTCACAAACGAAGTATGTGTGCATGATATTAGAACGTCTTAAAAATAATACTTAAGTTCAACATTTTTGCTGCTTTAACCTCATTATTTGACATCGACTCGATGCAAATTTATTCAAGGATTCATTTTGAAAATCTATTGAAAATAGATATTCAAATTTTTTAAATCTCGATTTAAAGGTGACATATAACTTAGAATGAATGGCGTTGGAAGTCCGTATTTCCTTACAAGAAATCAAAATTGTTTCTGATTCCGACCATTATTAACATATTCTTCATAGTTTTGTTTGCTTTAGTTAAAACGCTGATTTATTCCAGCTTGTTAGTAAATTTTGGAATGATCCTACACATTAAAAGAGGTATTCTGAAAGAATTGAAATAAATTTATTAATTTAATTCTTTGATAATCATGTACATTTAATTATTTTGTTCCGCAAATTGTTTATTTTTATAAATTCGTATTAATGTCAATTACCTTTGAAAACACTCATCGCGAAGGCATCGATTAGTCGAAGTAGCATAAATGTAGTCGATGGGAAGTTTCCTAAAAAATTTTGTCGCATCGTTGAAGCTTCTAACGGGTCAACTTTACAAACCTTTAGTTAGGAATTTTACATTAACACTCCTAATTGCAAAGTAATTGATTTGTTTACGGAATCGTTAAATAAATGGGCTCAAATGTCTTTTGTTGCTTGTTTATTTCAAGGCGTAATATGTCGCATAGGAAGGAAGTGACTAAAGAAAACAAGTTAGTGAAAGAAGGACCTCAAGGCTGGCTGGAGAGATACAAAGCTGCTATGGTGTTAGGTGGAGCTGGAGATGCCTTGGGTTACCACAGGGGTATTTGGGAATTTGAATTTGATGGTAATAAAATTCATAAAGAACTAAAGGAGATGGGTGGCATTGAAAACATACATACTAAAGGTTAATATATTATTTGATTTATCTCATCTGATATATTTGTCAGAATATGTTATCATTATCAGGAGCAAATTGGATTGTATCTGATGATACAGTGATGCACCTGGCTACTGCTGAAGGTAGTTAAAATGTTAACTAGATAAAAAGCTCCTAGCCCCTTTAAAAGTCGTGAGATTCTTTCAGCACTTGTTGAATTTGGGAGCAAAGTGGATGCCACTTATGAAGACCTTTACCAAACATTTGCTAGGCACTACAAAGCTTGCATGACAGATATGACTAATAGAGGACCAGGTTTGAACTAACTAAATTTCTTCCACTAACTAGCTTTTAAAAATTTTGCTTTAAAGCTTTTAAAACAACTTTAATAACTATTGAAGGATTAACTTGTCAACAAGCTGCCTTAAAGCTAAAGGATGTTCCTGGCGGATACAAAATTGCATTTAACGATAGGTAGTTGCAGTCAGTAATGATTAAGCTTTGTTATTATTGTCATTGGCATGTAGTACGATTACAAAGTAGTTCATTCTATATCAATTTTGAAATAAATTGTAAAATTCTATTCAAAAGCAGAGGGCAAAGTTGAATTATTGAATTGCTTAAGTGTTTGTAAATACTCACTTGTTACAATTTTAAGTATTGTTGACATTTTTAATAGATCTGCTAGATTTAGAAGTTCATGTGAGGATATTTAGTGGGTTTGATTGCAAATGTTTAGCAGTCATATGTTTGTAATTCAATTAGAGCATGGAAAACACATTTCCAAAGGTCACAAGTATTATTTAAATCATTGTTAATATTGTGTTTATGCCGATGAATGAATATGATGCAGAGGTGGTGGTTGTGGTGCTGCCATGAGGGCCATGTGCATAGGGATGTATTACCCCAGGTGTGTTAATTAATTATTACTCTAACCACCAATTATTGTACACAATTTTAAACATTTCCACAGTGAAGAGCAACTTGATAAGCTCATAGCTGTGAGTATCGAATCAGGAAGAATTACTCACAACCACCCAACTGGTTATTTGGGATCTTTGGCCTCTGCATTCTTCGCACACTGTGCCATTCAGGGTGGCTTGAGCACATTCACAATTTGCACTCTGAATTGCAAAAATAAAAGTTTCTTGTTTCTCATATTCAGGTTATCCCTTGCAATCATGGGGTGCGAGGTTAATGGAGTCACTGGATAAAGCATGGAAATATGTTGAGGAACAAGGAAGGGATGTGAAGGAGAACCACGCAGCATGGTTCAATAGATTGACCTCAAAATTAATTAAACTTTAATTAAATTCAATTTAATTTAATATTATGGAAATTTATAGCATTCCTATTTTATAGGGGTTATTTTCGTGATTCTTGGAAAAAATATCTGAAACTGAGAGGAATTGAAGATGGAGTCTCAATGCCACGATTTCCCGACAAATACGGTGTAAAGGAAAGAGATGATTTTTACAAGAGTGTCAGTCATAGTGGCTGGGGAGGATCATCAGGCCATGACGCCCCAATGATTGCGTCAGTGTCACAATAAATTTGCTGTAAACAGGAGCCTTTAGTAACTTAAATTATGCTGGTTTTTGTATTTTCATTTCAGTTATGATGCACTCCTGGGAGCTGGAAATAACTGGGAAAAACTATCAGAAAGAGCATTCTTTCATGGTGGGGATAGTGACAGCACAGCTCACATTGCTGGTGCTTTATTTGGCATCCTCTATGGATTTCAAGGAGTCCCAGAAGGAAATTATAAGGTCTTTTTTTAAAGAATTTACTCAGGAAATATAATGAGAAGAATGCTTGAAAAATAGTAATTGTGTTACCAAGGAGCATTTCTTAAACTTCGGTAGATTAAGTGATGAATCTATTTTAACAACTTGAAAATACAATCACAGGATCTGGAGTACAGGATAAGATTAGAAAAAGCTGCTGAGGCAATCTTCAACATTGCTATCCAACATTTGCCAACAGGTGCCCCTTGCAAAACCGATTCGGACAAAAGTGCCGAATGAATTATTATGTTGTCACACGACTTAAATTTGTCGTGCAGAGGCCAAAAAGCTTGCTTCGATCATGGCACAGTAGTGGTTAATTGACTTTGAAGACAGCCTTCAAAAATTACTTTATATGGCCTTCAATTACCACCACTGCGATGTCTATATGCTATGATTTTATATGCTTTTGAAAATAATTGAGCTCTGCTTGGTTGGTAGAAATGTTTGAAAATGGGTTGAAAACCACTAAAAAGAGATTACCCAATAAATGTGAACTCTCAAAGCTTTTGTAAAAATATGATTCAACCAGTCAAATGATGTTTTGTCAACTCAAAAATCTTGTCACTTGTTGCAACCAATCTGTCCTTGTATTCCAAGTTCTGGATAATAGAATATTTCATAGTTGAAAAAAAAAATGTCTTCACATTGGTCATGTTATCATTACTACCCTGTAATTCCCTTCTGGGACACCTTGGAAACCGTAAAGGATCCCGAAACACGTGGCAGCAATTATTGCTGTACTGTCGCTGTCACCACCATGGAAGAAGGCTCTCTCGGATAACTTTTTCCAACTGTTTCCAGCTCCCAGAAGAGCATCATAACTGAAATTTAAAGCTTTTATTTCAATTCTTCCACTCCTTAGAAAGGAAAAGCCGATTAGAAGAATGTGATATAAAAATTAGTTTGGGCAATAGGTTTGAGGATGTTAGTGGATCTGTGTTGAAATGGGAAGTCATTAAGTCACCAACGCAATCATTGGAGCGTCATGGCCTGATGATCCTCCCCAGCCACTGTGACTGACACTCTTGTAAAAATCATCTCTTTCCTTTACACCATATTTGTCAGGAAATTGTGGCATTGAGACTCCATCTTCAATTCCTCTCAGTTTCAGATATTTTTTCCAAGAATCACGAAAATAACCCCTACAAAATAGGAATGCTATAAATTTCCACAAAATTAAATTGGATTTAATTTAAGTTTAATTAATTTTGAGGTCAATCTATTGGACCATGTTGCTCGGTTCTCCTCCACATCCCTTCCTTGTTCCTCAACATATTTCCATGCTTTATCCAGTGACTCCATCAATCTTGCGCCCCACGATTGCATGGGATAGCCTGCACATAAAGTTTAAAACATGAAAAAGTTTCTAAATTTGAAAATGCAGAGTTGCAGTGATAAGCTTAATTACCTTGAATGGCACAGTGGGTGAACAAAGCTGAGGCCAAAGCTCCCAAATAACCAGTTGGATGGTTATGTGTCATTCTTCCTGATTCAATACTCACAGCTATGAGCTTATCAAGTTGGTCTTCACTGTGATTAGAAATGTTAAAAAGTGTATACAATAATTAGTGGTTAGAGTAATAATTAATTAACATACCTGGGGTAATACATCCCTATGCACATGGCCCTCATGGCAGCACCACAACCACCACCTCTGCATCATAATTTCATATGTTCATTTTGAGCCACAGAATGAAGTAAAATGCTACTCGTTCTATTAAACTTTCTCAATAGAAATTAAATGCAGCTGTTAACATAAACTCAGCATATCAGTTGTTTTAAATTGTAAGATGATCTTTAAATTTTTCCAAGCACATTAGAAATTTGTATAGACCTCTCATTGAAAGGGATAATGTATCCTTTGGTCTTAGTTGGATTGAGTTGACTGGCTCCCTTTATGCAGGTATTTCCTAAAATGTTGGCATGTTTAACATTGCAATAACTGATGGTTTCAAACAATCCTTTCAAACCTGGTGCTCTATCATTCATATCTTCCATGGACTTCACATAATAGCTTGCAATTATCAGAAAGAAATCATCCACATTGTCTGTTTTTTTAGATCCATATTCCACTATTGCTGAGATGCAAAAATATACCAACATAATAATGAGGTTCTTAAAATAACTTATGTACATAAATACATGGTACAATAATGAGCAAAACTCTGTTAAACTATGTGTATTTCTAATTTGAACCAAACTAAAATGTGAAATTTGTGGAAACTAACACAAATGATCAATGATTCTCAAATGAGAAGCATCATCAAATGCAAGTAAATTCCAAAGTCAGAGGTAAAAAAATGACATCCCTTTTTAAGAACTGAAAAAGTTTGATTGAACAAGATAAATTAAATACCTTCTGCTGTAGCAAGATGCATTACTGTATCATCAGACACAATCCAGTTGGGCTCTTCAAAAATAACTTTAAATTAAATGTCCCATTCCAATATTAAGTAACTGATATTGTCCTGGGCTAGCACATCCCTAATAAATTAAATTTGCAGACACCTGCTCTCGGAGTTAACATTAATTTAATATGGAATTGATACCTTTTATTTAATGAAACCAATTTGATTTAATTTTAACCAATGAATCAAAGTAGTTTACATAATTGTGCAATTTATAAAAATAGTTGCTGTTGTCATTTGATATTAAAATATTACTATAAAAAAAAACAGAAAAATTATATACTGGAAGCCTCTACTTTCTCTATCCCACCAAGCTTTCTCAATTCTTCGTGTATTACTGATCCATCAAGATTAAACTCCCACCTTCCTCGATTATAAGCAATTGCATCGGCACAAGCACCTAATAACATTGCAGCCTCATATCTTTCTTTCCATTGGGATGCACTTAACCGTGTTGGGGTCATGTTTGAACATGAAATTGAACTTTCTTGAGATGTTTTGACACTCTCACAGCTTAGTTTCTGTTGACTGAAACAACCTGTTAATGAATAAATCATATCATAATTATTGTCATCATAATATATTTGTTTGATATTGCACAATCTTTTTTAGTTGTTATTATTATTATTTATCTAGCAAAAATGAACCATTTTCTGAAACCAGAAAATGTAAAAACAAAACTTGCCTTGAGTATGACCAAGGTAAATCCCAGCAATCAAAAAGAGAATAGCTGGAAAAGGATTTAAAAAGCAATGTTAAATATTTTCATTTGATCACCATACATTATGAATTTTAAGTCTTATGTACTTTAATGTGAGTAAAAGGATGAAATGTCCTACCTTGTACCCCACAAATGAATAAAAATGTTACATGAGAAATGTTGCTAAGGCCCCTCATGAAAGGTGGTAGTAAAACATGTAAATAATTGCCTTTATCTGTTCTCTTTACTTTTCCTAATATGTTGTTGAATGAAATATATTTGTAATTTAATTATTAATTAGTTCAATTTTTACAATATGGCCCAATCCTTAGATTGTGGAAATTCACCATTTCTTTTTCTTACTAGATATGAGGACATATCATTCTACTGCTGTTATTTGTTATGATCATTAGCAATAATTCCAAATTGACCAAGTAATGGTTCTAATAGTATTATCTAATGCCTGGGTCATTGCATATTTTTTTTATCATTTAGAGAAGGAAATGCCTTTCAAAATTGCCTTTTTCCTGCGACATATAGCTATTAGCATAAATAATTCATTATACCATAGGTCAACCGATGAATCTATTCGAATTATAAATTACTGTAAACCTTCTTTCCAATGCAATAGTATCTTATAAAGTCTTTTAACCTGAAGCTTCAGATTTCGTGTTCTCAACCCGGCGCATCATTACGAAGCCAAACATTGACAAACTATAACTATTAATATCAGATCATCAAGTCGGTAGAGCCTGGAATGGGTAAGCAGCTCAGAAACTCCGCCTTCTTATAAACTACTTGGATCTCACTGCATTTGAACGTGGCCATGAAATAACTTTGTCTTAAATAAACAACATTATTACTAATTCCATGGAGGGTCGGAAAACCCTTTTTCAAACCCTCGGTTTTAAATAAATAACATCAGTTTTATTCTTTTGCGAGCTGAATATGTTATTGTATTAGCTAAATTATTTTCTTTTTTGCTTTCAACTTTATCTAAGTTCAATTTTAGCCCAAAACAATAAGTTAGCTATTTAAAGCACTGCGATACGAAGTAGAAGACTTACCGTCCTAATCATCACACACACACACACACACACACACACACACACACACACACACACACAGAGACANGGTTCTGAAGAAGGTTGTACATTGCCCATTCCTTTCGTCGAGGCCTACTGATACAGTACAACATGAGAAGTACTCTGACTTGGTTATTAAACTTGCTGAGAAAAGGTTCCAGGATTTCAGAAGGCACATTGGCACCATGAAGCTAATCAGTAATCCGTTTTCAATTGATCCGACGGACGCTGCTGATAAATACCAGCTCGAATTCATTGACATTCAGAATGACAGTTACTTGAAAACAGCTTTCGCTGAGCATGATCTGCTGAACTTTTACAGCCACTACCATCAGACAAGTATACCAATCTCTCACAGGACGCCAGGAAGTTCACAGCTGTGTTCGGAAGCACCTACTGTTGCGAACAACTGTTTTCTAGAATGAAAAACACGAAATCGAAGATCTCTGCTTACAGACGAACATTTGGCAGCATCATTGCGCATTGTGACTTCTACTGTTGGAGCAGACAGACTACTTGTGCAAACAAAAGCAGCGCCAGATTTCACATTAAACTGATCATAAGCATAAACTTATAAGACTGTCTTTTCTAGCTTAAATGTAGCATAAAGAGGTATTTTGTGTTTTCTTGTTTTTTTTTGTTGTGAAATTGTTAATCCGGCCCGCGACTAGTCTAAAATTTGTACACTTGGCCCTCTGGTCAAAAAGGTTGGACACCCCTGATCTAAATGAATTGTTGATTACTAATCATATATATAACGCTTTGATGATAACTCCGTGCCGAATCTACTCGAAACTGTGCAAAGAAACAGCAAATTGTTTTATCTACTCAAAGCAATTTTATATACTTTTGTTAATTATTAGGTACGAAAAGAGCATCTAGAATCTTGCGAACCATCAGATCATTGGCTTGTGATTGCTATTTGTGAAATCTTTCACCATTGCATAATTAAGTGAAACAAAAACAACTCTTTTGAGGTGGTTATAATGTAACCAAAACACGATTCCAGGTTTTCCGTTCAAATACTTAAACCAATCAATCTATATTAAAACAGTAAAGTCATTATTTAACATTAGAGAGACGTCACCATAGCTCATTTCTTCAGAAATGTCTCTTAAATTGGCCGAAGACATTTAGTTGCCAGTCTCAAAATCAGGAGAGAACAAAAACAGAGCGGGATGGAGAGACAGTCAGAAATATGACCGTCACTTTAAACTGACGCTAGCCACGAAGGGTTTTTTTGTTTATTGTATAAATCAAGTTGTAATCAAGCAACTGTTGTTATCTATTTAATTTATCTTAATCTTTATCTTAATTTATATTTAATTTGTTATCTATTTAAATTAGACAATTTAACATTTAATTTAATGAACAAACAAGTAAATTTGATATTTATTGATCAATAAAAAATGATGTTTCTTGTTTCAATTTAATTTTTAAAATATATCAAGAATATTAATTATCAAAATATTATAAAATGTTTAAAATGGTTCCAAATGTCACCAACTAAATTCAGTTCAGTCTAATTACAATGGAATGCCTTGAAACAACATGGATGCAGCCCAACGTTGCATTTCCCGCATACAAAGACGGATGTTCCTTTGCGTTCAAGTGCAACACAACGTTCTGACAACAGAGTTCTCTGGATGATCCAATGTGCAATACGTCACTATGGACTTCATGGAGGATTCAGTTTTCAATTGAAAGTCGTGAAGCTGGATATAATACCTTTAGGATATTGCCGGGAGTCAAGCTTTGCGTGTAAACATGTACAATCTTACGATGGAATGAAAGTAAATCGTGATCAGGAACTTTTTTCTAGGCGATAGAGTTGGAAAGCATTTTGGACTGCCAAATCTATGCAAAATCTAAAAACAGGCCAATACCACTTTTTGACCTATGCTGAATCATGTAGCATGCCAAATTTTGATATATCCAAGCAACCCATTCCATAATTGTACATTTGAACAACTTTGGGTTGAACAACATCTATCCTTTACTTATGCTGACTTGAAACTCGCTCTGCCTTTTGTAGCGGATGAACTCTTGCATATATTGACGCAATAGCAATTAAAATTACTGTTATGCCAAAGAGGAACAGACTTTTCGTTCCGAAACAACATCATCCTTTTTCACAATAACTATACTTTACAAAGGAGCACTTTCAACGGTTTGGACGTAGTGTACCTGTTGCTGCCATTCTATTGTCGGCAAGTAAGCCTAGCAGTTGAGGGCTTGTGAAGAGGTTATAAAAACAATATGATAATAATTGCCTTTAAGTTTTGGTACTTCACTGGTCAAACAACTGGTCCATCTAGTCCGATATCTTTCTTTCATGCACTTTGATATGGATAAAATTTAGCAGCATATCTAAATCGTGTAGCCAGAACCCACATTTTGCAACCAAATTTGATCGGCTTGCCGTGGATGTATTGTTGGACTCAATGGCTCACAAAACATGGTACCCATACTTT
>MPNW01000015.1:532703-560906 GCA_011800805.1 Hirudo medicinalis
TTGATCACATGTAAAATTTCTTAGACAAGAATTATTTATTTAGTCTACTAAGGTCGTACCTTTCCAAACTTATCATTTTAATCTAAGTTTTTATTATTTAAAAAGTAGATATTACTCATTATTGCACTAAATCTATTGCGCGACATAACAAAACCGACGCATCTGTGGCTAGCGTCAGTTAAGCTGGCAGACGAAAATTGTCAATACCGCTATTCTGGCTTGCAATATTCGAAAAAACAACATTCAGAGACTTAAACAGACTATAATGAAGATTTTTCTAATATATATTTAATTAAAAAATTCATTTTACTTACGTTTTTCTTCATAGATAAATTCATAACATCAAATTTCCAATATGGCTGATAATGCAAGCGCAAACAAAATTATAAAATTATAAAAATAAATAAATGTGATTTAAGATATCGTGGAATACTGAATGAAATTATGATATAGAAAAAAGGATTAAATTCATATTTACTCAGAAACCCAATGTTTTACGAACGTAAATTTAAACTGACGGCCAGCCGAATATGGGTTAAAAGCTGCATACCTACCGTTGATCTTAGCAAATGTTTTGTTATTCTTTGAGGCTGTTTCTGGGCTTTATTTTCTTGTTCGCTGTGTTAACATTGACTGAGACAAAATTGTGTTAGTGGTCATTGACCCTTCAATTTATAGGAAATAAAATGAAATTTATTACAACAATTACAATAATTTTAACAATAATAAGTAATTTTTGACATGATTTATTTATAAAAAAAAAAATCACAATCTAGTTATTGTCAAAATCACGGCGATTCTGCAGAATTTACTAATTGACCTGTTAGAATTCCTCAAACATGAAATGCTTTAAACATTAAATTAAGATGCCTTCTCATCTCGACATATCGGCGTAGATCTGCCTAGCGACATGATTTATGTGCCTGTTTCGATGCCTTGTTAACATGTAAATACGACTCCTGATAACGCGAGAGAATCGACTGCCAAACAAGACTCCACAAACAATGTCTTCTCCTGTCAAACTATCGACATTCTGAAGAAACGACTTATTCCTTTTCCAGTGATCGAATGCATTGACGAAAAAAGCAAGCCAGGTGAGCTGGACTTCCTCATCGATTTCCAATAAAAAATACTTCAGCAAACTGGTCGGCGCCTGCATGAGCTGCACGAGAGATTAAGAATCAGAGGTATTGAAATTTCTAAAGCAAATGATATTAATTTAATTAAATAGCATTAAAATAAATTTGCTAACGTTTGCCGACAACAGAGGTAGTAACATATCGGCATTTCTTGACAAATTAAGGAGGACTTTAAGAACGTCCACTTTCAGGGCATCACTCTCCAATTCCAGACATGAATAAATTAATGTCAAATATTGGCTAAAAAGCTCGTGGGTTAAGTTGTCTTTGGACAAATCTGCCAAAGTTTGGAACCCTCTAGCCAAAAGTCTGACGCTCTCAGTTTTCGAAATAATTTCCAATAACAGCTTGACATCAGTCTGGAATAAAAACAAAGCTCAATAAATATCTAATATAAATATCTTTAAATAATAACAAAAAAAACTTACATCTTGAATGGCGAGATTCATGATAAGCTCCTCTTCCGCCTCTTTAAAGAGAGCTTCGTCAGAACTCACATCACGTTCTTTTTGATGGAAACATGGAGATTCTAACTTGATGGATTGCTCGAAACTTGGCGAGACGTCTTCCACCGCCTGTGGTGGTTTCACTGAACTAACTGAGGCTGAACTCTCGACCAACATCTCCTGTGATTCTGGGGAAGCAAGCAGGTCGTTGTCAAAGAATCCACTTTCTACCAGCAGATTTGATCCGTCTTCGTCGGTAATAAGGGAATCTTGTTTTGAAATATGAAGCGCATCCGATTCAGAACCTTCAAAGTGATCCCTTCCTCCTTCCATGTCCGGTAAAATGTTTCTCGCGTAAACTGGGCTCCTTGAAAATCCTTCTTTTGAGCGGAATAGGGATTTGTACTTCCTTTTCAGATCGTCCTCGTTTTCCGCCTTCTTTGTGGGGGACATGTTTCCAAACCTCAGCTGTTTGAGGGAACTTCTCCGTTTGGAAATGAAATCATCTCGATAAAGTTTATGATGTTTGGCGACTGGAATATTTCTTTTGGTTTCATCAGAAAAAGGTTTTGATTTATCAGCGTGAAAGAAGTGAGGTATCCTAGATTTTTGGCAATGAGTTTTTAGCTTGGTTTCTGGTTGGTTGAAACTTCCGATTTCTGGCCGAATGGAAATATCTTTATCGTTAACAACTTCTGATTTGTCTTCTACCACTGGAGAATCAAAATTGAGAAACTGAACTTGTTCTTCCGTTAAAGCCTCTTTCAAAATATTGTTTGCATCGAATTCGTTTGACTTGCTGCACGATACCTCGCCAGAAAAAACCGGGGAGGATGCACTGTCATCATCAATTTTTCCTTCGGACAAACTAAGTTGTTCGTTCACTGATCGATTGTTTTCCAAGACTAAATTTTTGTTTCCTTCATCTTCACTGATTCCTACAAATAAATGGAACGGTTTTGTTTCATTATTTTGGCTCACTGACAATGTTGTTTAATTTTCGAAAGAGGCATTGACTGCGTTGATGTTGTGGATTGCGGAAATTTTGCTGAGCAAGCTGCAAGCAGCTGTACTTCTTTTTAATTCGAGCCAAGTACCAATTTCCACTCTTTGTTTTATTAAAAAACTCATTGACAAACAAAGCATTGACCAAAACGTTCAATGGAGAAACTTCCTTAAATATGGAAATTTTTCATGTTTCAGATGTCTTGGAATAAAACAGAAAAACAAACTCCTAAACACAGCCTGCTATTAGCACTTGAGGCAGCTTAGAGGTGAAATGCTGGTAATAGGATGGTACGGGCATTTGAGACATGCGCAAATGTGAGTGATCACCAGAGTTAATGAAACACACTCGTAACTGGAATGTGAGTTATGAAAATAGTTCTTTCAATTGTAATGAAACTGAATTAATCATAACAATAAATAGATACCAGCAACAATTATTCAATAAACAAATTCTGAAAGCAAGAAATACAAATTCTCTGAAGCCAAAACATAATGCCAACAATTTTTTTCATAAAATTAAGCTTAAGATTTAACTACGAAAGAAAGTCACCATATGAAAAATAATATGCTATAGGTAAGTTAACTTTAATAAACTGTTTATATGATTTGAAATGTAAGTAATCGTAACCTCAACATTATTAGGAAGCACTAACTTTTTTTGTTTTTTCTTAATGAAATGAAAGCTATGGCAAACACTACTGCTCCTCCAAGTAATAGGCTCCAAGCTTTTAGGCGACTTCCAAATATTGACGACATTCTTTGGCGGAATTTATAAATAAAATCACAACAAATACGATTTGAAGAATCGGAATACAGAAAAGTTAATAAAATTAATCTGCTCCAGTCGTTGAATTACTAAGTGTTCTTCATCAAATCAAAGTTTCTTCAGGTAATTAAACAAAGTAACTTCACAAAAACTTGTGACGTTGCCAAAAATTCTCTTCAAAGCTAAAACAGATTGAAAGAGTCTTATCTAACTTCTCCCATTGAAACAATTCTGCTGTTCATCCCCTCTCACTTTCAGCATCACTCCCTTGCTTAAGTATTAGATTTACCGTATTTTCACTCATATAATCCGCTGCTTATATTTGTTCTTGGTTGCCATGCAACTCTATCTGCATGTTACAGTCGAGTGCGCGCTATACAAAAATTAATTTGCAGGATGATGACTTCCGATTATTAAATATTAAATACTATATAATGCAGAAGATATGATACAACCCACTTCCTGTATTTTCGCAATATTTGATAAAAGCTTTAACTTGAATAAAATGATCTTAGCGGAATAAAATAAAAGCCAAAAATATAAGTTTCCAAATTATATCAAACAATGAATTCATTGATTGATATTGTGCAATTTTAGTGGTTTAGCTAATTGACATTCCTGAGGCTTAGTTAGGCTCAAGACCATGCTCAAAGTAATCTTAGTTGCCTTATGACCTAAATGGCTAGGGATTTAAACAGAATTTTGTCACTGAGGTATAAACCAAGAACCGGGAGTGCATATTCCCGAGGGCCATAGTCTTCTCAGACTCCTCCTGATGGGATGACTTGTTTTTGCTATATCAAAGCCAAATTGAAATCTAACAGTTTCACAATACACGTATACAAGTCAGGGGAACACAGCTACTCAGGAAATATATCAAAATAAACGCGGAGATCACATTTGGAATTTGGTTTTCTGACTGCTTGGGAATGTATATTCCCCACCCCTATTGAGAGTGCAGTTACTGAAAGTTTCTCCGAAATTTTGGGGGTTGAACACAGGTAAATAAATCCTTGCCAATGGCGCAATTAGGTCCTTGCCTCCAATTTAAAATGGATTAAAATGTTATGACTGCTTCAAGCTCAAAGATTAGACATCATTCACTCAACTGAGTTCTATGGTGTCTTGAGTTAAAATCTCGATTCGGAAGAACTTTAGTCTAGGTAAGAATATACCGTTTCAAATTTACACGTGACAAAGGGTTCATATTATTGAGCGAATAATCAGGGCCACCGAGATGGAGTGGAGGGGAGGGGTGCCCGGGTTTTAAAACTTTTTTTGCTTTTCCATTACCAAATTGATATAACATAGGGGCCTGTGCCGGCTATGCCTAGGAGGCCGAGATTTCTGTCGGCCCTGGGAATGATCATACTGTTCGTACCCAATCATGATCTCTCATTGAAAATTCATAAAGGGCTAAGCGTCTCTGATGCTATGAATATGGCGCTACACAATTCGGACTGAAGCTATATAATCACCACAATGAATACGTATGAGTGTGAAAACTGCCATTATTTGCCATTCTTGAAAAATTCAAATAATCAAAAAACATAACGGTTTTAAAATCAACCGTTAAAGATAAAAAAAATGGTTCTGCCCACTTAATACCTTAATAGGTAGACAAAAATATAAGTACCTGGTTGAGAAAAGGTGCGAAGGTGCTGCCATCTACTTCTATTCAACTACAAAGCGCTGATTCGATTATAGTTAACAAATTCAACTAAACAAGTGCTGCTTTTTAGTGATGCAATGCGAGTCTCTCTTATTATATTGAAATGGAGATCGCCAAATATTTCGGTACTTGACAATGTGATTCTGCTTTAAAAAGTATACGCAGAATAGAAAAGAGGGCGTGGCTAAAATTGGAAGCTCATAGTTTGCTTAAGTCATTTCATAGGATGATGTCGCCGGCTGATTAAGCGGGGTAGCAGTACCTTCACAAGTTAGACTTTGATAAGACAAGTTAAATTCAATAGCTTGGAATACTCTTGCAGTTATGTTGGAGGCATAATGACGTTTCTTATGCGAACTTATGTCAAGACTAACAGCAGGGTAATGATGAAACCCAGGAGAATGTCTGTAAAAGCTGCAATATTTGACATGGGTGGTGTTTTGATACCCTCACCTGGAAAGTTATTTGCAGGTTGGTTGATTAGAGTCGGATTCTTTTCAAAATTTTCAATAAGCAAATAAATAAAAAATATATTCTTAACAAACAGATTTTGAATGTAAGCTTGGAGCACCTCGAGGAACACTATTGAAAACAATTATGACCTCACAAGATGATAGTGCATGGAGTAAGCTGGAAAGAGGTGAACTGACTTACAGCTCATTTTCAGAAAAATTTAACTTGGAATGTTTGAGAGAAGTAAGTCTAGCTCCAACTTTTTCATTTTCATCTTTTAAATTTTTTTAATTATCTAACGTTTGTTTAGACAGGTGTCACAATAGATACTAAAGACTTGCTTTCAGATATTGTGAAATTTTACACAGATAAAGAACCTTTTCCTGTGATGATAAGTGCCATTAAGAAACTGAGAAATTATGGTTTAAAAACAGCTTTGTTAACAAATAATTTCTACCTTTATGACCACAAAACTCATCTTCCAATAGATTGTAGTTTGTTTGATGTGGTTAGCTTTGAGATAAACTGCAAATAAAATTAATGGTGAGAACTTTGCTAGTCCTTTTTTATGTTTTGCATTAGGTTGTGGAGTCTGCCAGAGTGAAGATGCGAAAACCAGAACGTAGAATTTATGAAAAAGTTCTTAAGGATCTTCAAGTTCTCCCATCTGAAGCAATATTTCTTGATGACTTGGGGCATAATTTAAAAACAGCTAGGAATATGGGCATCCATACAATAAAAGTCAGTGACAGTTTTTTTTTTTTTTAAGATTGTTCACAAAAAATTCTTGTGGAATAAGTCAAACTGTTTGCTTGCAAAAAGCTAATGCTGTTCCTCAGAATCAGAGAGCATCCACTTTATGCCTTTACCTTTTAGAGTTCAGAACATTGTTTATTTTGCAGGTGGAAAACCCCTTCCAAGCAATAAAGGACTTGGAAAACTTCCTCTCTTTGAAGCTTTCAGATTCTGATGACAATACAAGAGAAGTTCCAGAAAGACTGGTGATTGATATTGTCAGGCTTGAAGAATATTTGAAGACCAAACTGGGTCTGAATTCCTCAGGTATACAAGTGATAATTAATTTTTATTGCATTTTTTGCCATAATTTGCAAGTAGTACTATAGCAAACAAACAACATTTGCAGTTAAACCTACTTTGAGGTGCTTCCAGCAAGGTCAGTCCAATCCCACATACTTGGTGAATTATGCTGGAGAATTATTAGTGCTGAGAAAGAAACCAGTAATTATTCAGTTCAAAGGATTTGATTGTATGTGTTGCATGCATCTTTTTTTTTTATCCTTCTAAGCCTGGTGTTCTCCTTCCAACTGCTCATGCAATTGAAAGAGAGTTTAAAATCATGAAGGCCCTCGAGTCCAGTGATGTTCCTGTGCCAAAAATGATTTCCTTTTGTTCTGATGACAGGTATGATGACTGATGGACTTTCATGAATTGAGATCCTTTTATTCCAATACTGACCAAAGAAACTAACAGCATTCTAGGAACACCATTTTATTTGATGGAATATGTCAAGGGTGTTGTCTTGAAAGATGCCATGCTACCTGGATTGTTGCCAGACCAGAAGAAAAAAGTGATGGATACTTTGTGTGAAGTACTTCACAAAATACACAAAATTGACTTCAAGAAATTGGGATTAGAGAGTCTCAGCAGTAAAGGTGAATTTACTTCCTTAAGAACTTTTCTTAAAAATTGTCATCATTCTTTTATCTTCCCAATTATTTACTTGTTATTTATTCGAGGAAAATTAATGAAATATTATTCATGAACTTCCTGTTATGAGAATTATTTATCACATTTATTTTTTTTCATCTTTAGAAGGTTCATATGTGCTGCGAAACTTAGCCAGATGGTGGAAACAATATGAATCCTCAAAATGTGAAGCAGGCCTGAAGAGCATGGCCTCAATGCATAAATGGCTTGAAGATCATCTGCCTTCCACTGAGAAGACCACACTCATTCACGGAGATTACAGGTTTGTATTATGGTACAGTCATTCATCAGATGTCCATGTTTTCTAAGTATTTCCTGCAAGTTGTGGTGTTCTCCATAGATTGGAAAATTTGATTTTTGACCCTGAGTCATATGAAGCTCGAGCAGTGATTGATTGGGAGTTAGCTACCTTGGGAGATCCAATGACAGATCTGGCAAACAGTTGCATATCATATCTGGTCCCAAAAAGCTTTGTTCTTACGAGTTATTATTTCAATTCTTACTGGTTTTTTTTACATGTTTTTATTATTTTTACAACTTTAAGACCATTTCATGTTGAGAATGTAATACAAAGACTTACTTGAACAACTTGATAGTTTTATTATATTTAATACCAGCTGTGGATATGAATTCAGTGGAAGCCAGAGGCATCCCGAGTTTGGATGAGTATCTGAATCACTACTTCAGCTTGGAGTCAACTGGTCGACTCCCTGAAAATTGGGACTTCTATCTTGTTTTTATCCATTTCAGGATATCCTCCATTCTTCAAGGAATTTACAAAAGATTCCTCAACAGTAAAAATTGCTAATAACTGACTAAATGAGTTAATTTCAAGTCATCCTTTTATTCATTTATTGCTATCAGATCAGGCAAGTTCATCAAATGCTCAAACTATGCTCATACTGGCCCAAGAGATATCAGACAATGGTTTGGCTATTGCACAGAATTCAAAATTACCTCCAACATGGAGTAATGTAAATGAAAAAAGAAATGGGTCTTCTCAAATACAATTTGGTAAAATAATATAATTCAAATTACAATGTAATACAATTCATATAATTAATTGTATTATTATTATATAATTAATTGTATTATTATTATTATTATTATTATATAATTAATTGTATTATATAATTAATTGTATTATTATTATTATTATATAATTAATTTTATTATTATTATTCTATAATTAATTGTATTATTACTAAAAGAATAATATAGTTGTAATACTTTTTTAAAGTCAATTTGTAATTCATCTGTTGAAATAATCATTTACTATCCCAGGTTTATTGGCAACATGTGTAGAGGCTCTTGATGAAAGATCCAAAGCTACAGTTTACAAAGTAAAGCAATTTATTGATAAATATGTCATGCCCATCGAGGAAGATTTGGTTTTATGGCATTCCAATCCAGAAACAAAATGGAAGATTCATCCAAGAATTGAAGAAATAAAAGTAAGGACAAATAATTGTCTCGAGATATCAAATTATAAATATTCTAAGCAATTCCTATTTATTTGAATTTATACCATTTGCATAAAAGAAATGAAATTAATGTGAAATTTATTTACTTTCTTCACTTTGATACTGCTTCACAAGACCTTCAAAATGTTTAGGATCTTGCTAAAAGTGAAGGATTGTGGAACTTGTTTGTACCGAGGGAGATTGATCCACAGATGAAGTTTGGAAAGGGTTTCTCAAATGTTGAATATTCTTTCATGGCTGAAGAGATGGGAAGAAGTCCTTATGCTGCTGAGGTTGGTTTGATGACATTTTGAGGGGATGATTACTAATCTCTTGTTGTCCACGAGATAGCTTTTCAACTGCTCAGCTCCTGACACTGGAAACATGGAGGTTTTAATTCGATACGGAAATGATGAGCAGAAGGAAAAATGGCTTGTTCCCCTCCTTGATGGGAGAATTAGATCTTGTTTTGCAATGACTGAGCCCGGGGTGAGACTCAAAAACATGTTTTTATAAAGACATGAGCTTTTCTATCTCTTGCATCACAGATGTTACAGAAAATATCTTTGCCATAGAACCCTAGGAGATTCAAATGTTTGGTTATATTTTATTTGATAGGTGGCATCTTCAGATGCAACTAATGTAAGAGCATCAATCAAGAAGGAAGGAAAGGAATATGTAGTCAATGGACACAAGTGGTGGACATCAGGTGAACATATATTTGTAATTTAGTAACAAGTAGAAGCTCTTCTAAGGATAAATTTATTAATAATTAAATCAATTTGGAACATTAATTAACTGATTATTTCAAATTATTGCCTCACAGGAGCTTTCGACCCAAGGTGCAGCTTCAGCATATTCATGGGAAAAACGAATGAGCATGAAAAGTTGCACCAGCAACAGAGCATGTTGATCATTCCATTAGACTTGCCAGGAGTAAAAATTGTTCGACCACTTCATGTTTTTGGATTTGATGATGCCCCACGTTGGTATTTTGGCCATCATTTTGACATTGTTTAAATCGTTCTAAAAACATGGATGTCATTAACAAATCAAGATGGACATGCTGAGGTGCTGTTTGAAAATGTCAGGGTGCCTGAAGACAATCTTATCTTGGGTGAGGGAAGAGGTTTTGAAATTGCTCAGGGCAGGTTGGGTCCTGCTCGAATTCATCATTGCATGAGGACCATCGGGAGCCTGGAGAGATGTTTGCAGTTGATGCTTGAACGAGTAAATTGATATTTCTGCAGCTAATTAAATTTGTTTATATTGAAAATTATAGAAGAAAACGGAAACAACAGTTAATAGTTTAATAAACAACTGAATTTAACAGTCAACTCTAAGCAATTAAGGAACTTGTCTACAGTCTTTCTACAACAAAGTTTCTATCGACAACTTCACCACGACAAGCTACTCGCTGCAACTTNAGTTAATAGTTTAATAAACAACTGAATTTAACAGTCAACTCTAAGCAATTAAGGAACTTGTCTACAGTCTTTCTACAACAAAGTTTCTATCGACAACTTCACCACGACAAGCTACTCGCTGCAACTTCTCACCAACTCCGCATCCCCAGAACCACATAACATAGAACAATTAACAAAACTATTTCAACAGTTTAATTTAAAAAAAAGTTTTCTAATTCATGCATTTTATTTTAGATAATTTCATTGGTTTTCAGGAGCTTATAAAGTTAATATTTTAAACAGACTCAGAAAAGAATTGCTTTTGGGAAGCTTTTGATTGAGCATGGTATCATCCAGAATGAAGTTGCTGAGGCAAGGATTCAAATTGAACAGGCCCGACTCCTGGTCCTCAAGGCAGCTCACCTGATGGACGTTTCGGGCAACAAAGTATTTTTAAATATCCTCCAATGATTTATTTAAGACCAAGCCTGAGTTAGAGTTCATGCAGCTATCTGTTGTTTTGTTCATCTAAGTGCATGAAAATTATGGTAAATAATGAAAATAAAATATTGAAATACCCACATAAATGGAAAGTAGATGTTATTTCAAAGAATAAATCAGAATTTAATTTTATAGGCAGCTGCTCTGGAAGTAGCAATGATAAAAGCTGTTGTTCCAGAAATAGGCTGCAAAATAATTGATAGGGCCATCCAGGTAAACGTTGGGCTTTTTGTGACTTTTGTGTTGAATTGTGTCAGGCTTATTCATTTACTTGTTTCATTTCAACTGCCTTGTGCACCCTTGGAAGGGGTGTTTTACAAGAGATTGGCACAACATCTTGTTGAGAACTGACAGGTGTTGCTGTTGTTGTAGACTAAGGTCCTAACAATGACCAATGGAAGTCTACTTAAATATTTAAGTAAAACAATTTTTTATTTCATAAAGATGAATGATTTGGATTAATGATTAATATTTTATAATGACAGTGCAATGCACACATTCACAACCATTGATAGTGAATGTCTTACTTTGGTAGGCATTTGGTGGCATGGGTGTGTGTCAAGATGTCATTTTGTCTCGAATGTACACCATGGCAAGGTGCCTCTGCATTGCTGATGGACCCACTGAAGTTCATTTGAGATCCATTGCTAAGATGGAGATTAAAAAATTCAACTCCAAGATTTGAGACACAAAATTATTTTCTATTTAGAATTTAAAATTATTTCATTTTTTAAATCATTGAATTTTTGGCATGATATTTGCTTATATTATGGTTATGCATAAGTCCTTGTTGTGCCTTATTTCACAGAAATAAACCCTGGAATTGTTGAGCTCATCTACAGTTTGGCAAGAATATGCATTTCCACATGAGACTTATTGTTTGAGAAGTTTCTTAATACTCCACCTTGGAGCTCCGACAGGGATCCTCAGAGGAGGTTCCCCCGTATTCAAACTTTTCGGCCCTTTGAATCTCCTGACGTTTTCGGGGGGGCACATCGGTTTTTTATCCTTCGGAACCCAACGCTTACCGCCGGCTATGAGAGTCTCTCTTTGGCCTTCTTATGCCGGTCACTGCTGCCTGGACTGGAGCGACTCCGAAAGCTCTCAATGGCTTCTTCATGTCGCATACTATCTTCTTTGACCTGCAATCTTCGACTATGCCGAGGTTCTCTTTGGCCTTTTTATGTCGATCGCATCCACCCCAGTTGCCTACAGCAGTCATGAAAGCTCTCAGTGGTTTTCTCACACCGTGTATTTAATATATGAGAGGATTGGGAAGGTTGGATTATTTCCCTCCAGAAATAATGCATTGCGGGGGAGTCCGGGTGACGCCGCATCATAGCGTGGGACTTTTTTTGGCGTAAGGATAGTTAGGTAGACCTCTGCAACTTTTGAGTGGGGACCAAAAGTGGACATAAATTGCCTGGTTACTTATTACAACACCTTTTTAAATAAGCCCGAGCAAGGCGCTCACACCACAAATTTGTGATTCATAAGAGAAAAACATTCAGGATCTGAACGGGCGTCTTCTCTGAGTGAAAAAATTATGTTACGAAGCTTTAATTGTTGAGACAAGCAATTAGAATCGACAGTAATTTTTGTTGTTGCTAGGCTTCGATTGCTTCCGACATTGTAGACTTCTTTCTAAAATCAAAATCACGTCGTAACAGCTGTGAAATGAAATGAACCATCATTGTGTGCTATAATCACTCTGCATTACAAACTATCATACAAGATTTTTTCATCAAAAGTATCAAATTGCTCGAAATTATAAGCAGATAAATAAAGCTAGTTTTGTTTTGTTTTTTTAATTCCTTGAAGCAATTAACCTTTCATCACCTATCTAAGCAATAGCTCTAATTATTAAGAACGTTCAATATTCCAAGATGGAACTCCCATCTTGTAATGTCAAAATACTTCGTGATACTAGTTATTTCTCCCCTTCAATAAGGAAACCGAATTAGTCTGATGAGCAGTGTTTCTACGGAGTTCACTATTTAAGTGAAATAATTGCGAAAAGTGAGTGAACTCAGGAATGTTCAAAATCTTCATTCGAAGTTCAGAAGAATTGACAAAATCCAGGTCTAGCTATTTCAAGAATTGTTTACAATGAATTGTTCCTTATTAGGCGCGACCAAACTTGGATAAATTTCGTTCACAAATGATCCACATTTCACGCGTAATATAAACGCCTTAAAACGCTAGGAATTTCCACTACTGAACATTTACAAACTCTAACTAGATTGTTTTAAAAGTGTATTAGTATATGTTATTTGATGACTAATTTCATCGCAAAAACATTCCAATGACTGCGGTTTTTTTTCATTCATCCATAGTAATTCAGTAATTGTCACTAAAAGCCCACTAATCATCATAGTTAGGAAATGTCACGCGCAGGCCCAGGCTAGTAAAGTAGGTCATAGGTCAGAGAGAGTGAGTCTACCGGTCATCCAAGAACCTAATAGGCCACAAACCGCTTTAGGCTCCTTGCTAATTCAATGACAACAAAAATTGGGTCATGGTTTGATTGTTCGACCTTCCACTTCCAAATCCAGAAAGTTCGAAAGCATTTCCTTCAACGTCACCTTGACACTGAATCATTACATTTCAGCGAATCATGTTGTTTGGCCACCCCCAGCTAAACAGCTTTCTGAGACATGCCTAGCATACTTTGTCAAGTCTTCATTAATGAGCTCCTCAGAGCTTTGAGCGCCAGTACTCGGGATTTGAAACGGTTGACAAGTTCGGATTTGCTTTGGTTGATACATCGTTGAGAAAGTAAATACGCGGTTAACTTGTTTTGCAGTTGACAATTGCCTTGATAATACAAATTGCACCTGTACGATTAGCGATTGGTTAACGCTCGCAGTTAATAAACAAGTTTATCTTGAATGTAATTAACTTGAGATAGGGCAACATCCGGTATATTAATATAACTTGTATCCTGCTTTACATAATATTGGTCATAAGGAAATAAAGCAAAGCTGAATGTTTCAGAGAAATGGCTAACAGACCAAGAGGATACGGACTTTCCGCGGAAGTGAGGGAGAAGGTAAATTATTTCGAAAATTTTTCTCAAATTGCATTACTTTTGAATCAACTGAGAAATTAAATTCAGCTCGACGCCAAATACGAGTTGGATAAAGAACAAGAAGTCAGACAATGGATTGAGGCAGTGATTAATGAGCCTCTCGACGAAGTAGGCTACTAATTTAGAACAATTTTGTAAGAATTTTATTGCTCTTGACATAGAACAGTGTTTATTTTTAAATTTTAGTGACACATGTTTGTAATATTTAAGTTCAGCTATATTTGGCATTAAATAATTATGTAATGCAATGCTGTTGAGACCAAATGTAAAGGCAAACAGTTTTAGAAACCCGCACCCGTTATCCACGTAGCTTCAAAAGACATCAGTTTATAATCCCTGTTGTTAAAGTATTAAGTAAATTTTTGGTTAGCTTGAAATCATAATCTTACAATGGAAAGCAAATGATCACTATAGACTACATTCCATTCTGCAGTGATTGGTCTCTATAACAACATTTCACTCTACTCAAAATTTATTAGATATTTAATGACAAGAGTAAGGATGATTGAAAGTAATTTTGACATGATTTTGCAGAGTGTTAGTCCATCTGAACCATTGGGTCCCAAAAGATTTCATTTAGCCCTTAAGGATGGAATCAAGCTCTGCAAGTAAGTCCCACTAAATGCCATGTCATGATTTTTCAAGATATGATGACCTCTTTTGGCATTGTTTACTAGACTTGCAAATGTGATAATGGCACCAAAGATGATCAAGTACAACACCTCAAGCATGCACTTCAAGCAAATGGAGAATATTAATCTCTTCCTCCAGGCATGTGAATCCTATGGAGTTGCAAAGACAGACCTTTTCCAGACAGTTAACTTGTATGAGAACCAGAACCTCTGGCAAGTCATCCTGACAATTTATGCTTTAGGGAGGAAGGTGAGTTAAGAATCTCCAAAAATCATTTAAAATTATCTATGCAATAAATTACTTCAACAGTGTCAGAACAACAATTTTAACGGACCGGTGTTGGGACCAAAAGAAGCTCAAAGAAACACCAGGGATTTCACAGATGAACAGCTCAATGCAGGTCAGACAGTGATTGGTCTCCAAATGGGAACGAATAAGGGAGCGTCCCAGAAAGGAATGTCCTTCGGAACCACCAGGCACATTGCCGACATCACTGTGGAAGGACCAAGCAAGCAGGGCCAGAGCATCATAGGTCTGCAAATGGGCAGCAACCAGGGTGCTAACCAATCAGGCATTAACTTTGGCAAAACTCGTGGAATCCTGGGTGCAAACAAATAGTTTTTATTGAAAATTATTTATTCTTATCAAAGTATATTATGAATTGACACCATTAAAAAGCAATTATAAGGTCTTAATGTTTTTAAGTGCCCAGTAAATAAACAACTTGAGAAGAAAAACAATTCCCACTAAACACAAAAAGGACAATTTAGCTTGGTGGTTCATTTCTTGAATATGACAACCTTATGAAACAAAGTTTAATTTGGAAAGAATTTTTTTCTGAATGAATTAAAAATAACAGAATATTAATAGCTCTTTTCCTGTAACAATGAAACATTTAAAGCCACAAATCCAGGCATTTGCTTGAATGTGACAGCAAAAGCGCTTGCTGCGATGCAAATTCCTTGTGCAATTTTGAAGTCTGGGATGAGGTGGGAGTTTGGATTTATAAAGGAGAAATGAAGGTGATTATCAAAAAGCCCAAAAATGGTAGAAGGGATGGCAATATATGATAGAGGTAGCTGAGTCTTCCAATGGTTGTTTACTTTGCAGTCATTGTGCCAATGATCTGAGGGAATATTGCTAAACATTAACAAATTAAATTGCACGGACTTATTATGTCTCAAAGAAAAAAAAAAATCATCTCTCAAATAAAAAATGGCTGAAAATAGAAAACCAGATATAGCCACAAATGCATCTGCAATTAGATAATCATCTCATGATTTATTTGAATACAAGTCAAAGATTTAAGTAAGTCGAAAAGTCATACTTGTTGACTGAAATATTGGGGAAAATGTGGATAAATTAACACGAATTCGGATCTGATGACGCTTTGAATTTATGTGATTAAGTTCCAGAGGATGCTCGAGTATCACAATTTTATATGCACAATATGCACAATTTTAATCTCAAAACATGAGATATGATGAGTAGTCATTTCTTGAAAGTGAAATTGCAGAGACTAGAACTTTTTCGGGTCCCATCAAAATGTTCCAAGCGAAATAATGCAGTCCAATGAGAGATTCAGTTAAACGAGATGTCTACTGCCAAGAATTGACGCAACGGATGGGCGTCGATGTTACCGAGGATGAATCCATGACTTCATAAGAGCAGGTACAATAAAAATCACAAGTGACAAAAAAAAAGTCAAAAAGCACAAAACATTGTTTGAACTCATTATTCACTGGCATTCACAATGAGTAACAACTCAGGGTAACAATGCAATACGACTTTGGCAAGTTGAAAAATTCGGAGAAACCTTTCCTAATGCATCGCCTCATTGATCAACAAAGCAATTTTGAAATACATCAAATACAAAAATAACTAGCAAACCATCAATCCCATCATGATCACAAATTAAGCATGCAAACATTTAAAATTCTGAAAGTTTTACTGAATGCCTTTGATAGTTAAATTCAAAAATATTTAAAATTTGGGAATTCATAAAATTGACAAATATTAATTTGAAGCAATATGATATCTGACTGATCATCTGATGGCCATCGTAAGGTCTGAAAAGGTAGGCAAAATGAAGAATTCTTCCAGCTTATGTTGGAGGACTTCAAAGTTTGGTCTCTCGCTTTCATCTTTCAACCAGCACTGAAGCATGAGTTCATAGAGGGCTTGAGGACAGTTCGGAGGGCACGGCATTCTATATCCGTGTTCCAGTTGGTGCAAAACTTCGGCATTAGTCATTCCTTGGAATCAAAAGTCAAGAATCACAATTATCAAAAACAAAAAATAGTAGTCAAGTAGACTCGAACAAAAAGTACGACATTCCCGATATTCTGAATTACTAAAATGCTCATCATTTAATTTCAAGACACCTGGGTAAGGAACTCTGCCATAAGTGACAATTTCAGTTAGCAGTATACCAAATGACCAGACATCAGATTTTATGGTGAATTTGTTGAAATTGGCAGCTTCAGGGGCAGTCCATTTGATAGGAAATCGAGCACCAACTCTAGCTTCATACTCATCACCCTTCAATAGATGAAACAGGACAAATAAAAATCATTACATTAGCAAATAATTAAAGTGCAAATTCATGATTCTTAAGCATCATCTTCTATCTCAATCAATTGATGTGCTTTAACAGAACCTGCTCCATAAACAAACCTTGATGACCCTGGCAAGTCCAAAGTCAGCAATCTTTGCAATGTTATGTTCGCCTACCAAAATATTCCTTGCGGCAAGATCCCTATGGATGTAATTCTGGGACTCCAGATAGGCCATGCCACTTGCTATTTGTGCTGCAAAGTCTACCAGTTGCACCAAGTTGCAATTCTTTCCTTTACCTAATATGTACAAAATAAAAATGAAAAAGACAGAATCTGGCAAAAGCTTTTGCATTCAAATCATTCAATCATTCATTCAAAAACCTTGGAGGTATTCTAATAAGCTGCCATGTTTCATAAGTTCTGTGACAATGTAGATAGGCTCATCTTGGGTGCACACTGCATACAATTGAATCAATTTAGGATGTCTTAGCTTTTTCATAATTTGAGCTTCTGCCAAAAAGTCTTTGGGATCCATCGTACCTAGATTTCATAAAAGTGGCTTTAAATAGAATGATAATGTAACAACTATTGAAAACAAAAAAGTACAATTTTAGTAAAAATTTGCCTGGTTTTAGAGTTTTGATTGCCACAGGCATGGTATTATTCCACACTCCCTCAAAAACTTCACCAAATTGACCATGGCCAATTTTCCTAAACATTTTCAATGAACCTTTTGGTATTTCCCACTGCTCCCTCGTGTTGTATGATAGGCCCTCTGTTTGTGGTTTCTCAGTCTGAGAAGTTGAAAAATGTCAGTAAACATCACCAGAATTCCTGGTGAAAATTCACCTTGACACAAGGATCAACAAGAACTGAACAAAGTCCATCTGAATCCCTCTTATAATGCTGGACTAAGAGAGAAATTGTAGGGAAAACACTTCTCCTGGCAATGTAAAAACTGCCATCTTCTAGCTGCCTTATTCGATAGTGTTTCACAGCATCTTCATCTCGAACTTTAAAATAAAACAAGAAATTTAGTAAAGTAAAAATGAATTTTAGAGGGCTAGAACTAATTTAAATTGATAAATGTTTATTTATAGATATAAAATTAAAGCTCCACAAATTACAACAGCCATTATTCACCTGACAAAGAGTAATCATTTCGTCTGCTTTCACTATCTCTAATCAGAAATGACCCAGTTTTGTTCTCATTCTGTAGCAAAAGCTTCTCTGATTCAAACCTTGTAATGTTGCCAAAGTACCAACTGGCATTAAAACAATAGCATATAAACTCTATAAACACAAGTCTATTGTCTCACATGCTTACGGTTCTGATTCCAAACTTTTGACTTTTGCGAGGTAATTTGATGGCACATATCCTTCAGATTTACCAGATTTGGTTCTAATTCGAGCAAACCACCAATCTCCCTGAGCGTCGTTCAAAAGTTCTAAAATATCTTCTTTTTTGAAGCTCAAATCCTCATTAGTTCTGGCATCATAATCATAAAGTGCCACAAAAAGTCGAGGTTCTACGCCCGAATAAGAATTTCCGAGTTTATTTCTTTTCTGTTGCTGTGGCGACAACTTCACACCTTGACCCTGTCCTCGGCTCGCTGAAGAACATGGTCTTGGATCAGATGACTTCTTCAAGAAACCAGCAGACGCCGAACTAATTGTTATGCCATCAATACCCTGGACGTCACGAATGAGACATGGACAGTTACCCATTAAATGTATATCCTACTACTTTGGTAAACACGGACTGGAATCCATATCTGGAATAAAATCAAGATACTCGCCACAACTGTTTACACAGAATACACCAACGTTCGTGCGAATGTTATGATCCAGCACACGGCAATCAGCAAATGCAAAGTGCAAGTTGAACCTTATTGATCAAAATTTAAAAAAATGCCAAGACCAAACCATTTTTATATTAATAACCTTTAAACAATGCTTTTCTAGAAGCATTTCAGAAATATTCTTTTAGTCTAGATTAAGCTATACAATTAGATTATAGAATTATACAATCAAAGACAACAACCATTTGAAACTAAGATCATTACATCACTCAAAGCCTACGATGATTCTGTTAGCACAATCTCCTCGCTTCCCATTCCTTGCAAGTCCTCTTAAATGAGCGTTTAGCGGCCCTGGGAATTATACAGGATTTTGTAACCGGGGGGGCTGCTAACCAAGAGCCGGGGATGCACCTCCCCCCACTTCAGACTTCACCGACCATTGACCCAGTGGCACCTGTGTGTTAGCTCTTATTTTGCATGTCCAAGCACAACTGGTACACTAAAACTAGCAAGTGATAATGTAAATATAGACACTATCCTTGCAATGTACATTGTACATATTCTTAAGAAAAGAACAAATTAAAAAACTTAATGTATGCTGGCTACAACATGACAAGAATGATGTGTTTTATTGACTAATAAAATTTTAACAACTATGTCTTAACAGTGTTGATTTGATCGCCTTGTTAGGCTAAGCCACATCTTGGCTGTTCCAACCACGTCTAGTACGCCCTGTCGATCAAGTTCCATGTGCTCCGCATCTTTGCTGTCACGAACTGGAATCCTCGGTCCTTCAATTGATAGTTGCTTACGTGATCTGGGGGTAGGTGGCACAGTTGACTGATCAAGATTTTGTTCATTACTGAAAACGACCTTTCTACTGAGGCTGTTCCAATCGGCTTTTTTTACAGCTCTCTAGTAGCTGATGAAAATGTGGGGAACATGGCCGACTTGTCTTCTGACAGGGCCAAATTCAACAGGACTTCCTGTGACGCAAGATCCGAGTGCAGACGACATAATATTTTCCATTCACTTTGGAGACCTTCAGCTGAAACTCCTTATACTCGGGTGGGGTGACTTTAGTGAAGTCGGCTGATTCCGATCGAGCCAACATGATGGTCTGAATCTTCAATATAGCCTAACACAAAGATAATGTCATATGACATAGAAAGCAGCTTGCTCTGATATTTTTCGACTTGCAGATTGTAGGATCGCACATCCCTAAGCAGACGAGTAGGTTGCATGAGGTGACTCGTCCACAGGCAGATGATAACACAGTTCCAACGGTTGACGCTAGCTGCAAGTGTCTCAACAGCATGAATGTCCAGATAATAGCTCAACTTTAACACATGATCAGGAACAACAAAAAGTAGTTATTACATAGATATCGGTCTTCATAACCACTAAAATAATTGTTATGTTATATTTACGTTCACTTCCTCATGGGGAAGAAAAGCAAGTTTGACAAAAGAAGAAAGAGGACAAATTGAGGTCTTCAGGAAGGCAAACTATTCAATAAGAAAGATTGCTAAACGTTGTATCCTACTTTTATGTTTGCTTATTGTCTACAACTAAGTATAGGAAGTATGAGTGACCAACTCGGAAGAGGAACGTTTAACTTAATAAAACATTCTTTAGAGGTAATAACAAAAAGATACTGAATATTGTATTACAATATAATAAATACCTAAACTTAATTATATAATAATTATCCTAATTATTACGCCACTACAACACTAAGGGATTGAATAGATCAAGAAGTGTCGCAAAAATGTTTTTTTAGATGATCCAGACTCGTATTGGAAGAAATATGTGGGTGGAAGACCGAAAAAACTCTCGGAGCGGCATTCAATTGGAGAATAAGAGTTACTCAGACAATGATAAATAAGGAAGAGTCCATGCAGCAAAGGCATTTATACTCTTATTATCAATGATCTGTCCTGCAGAAGTTTCCTGGTTGCCTAGGGAGTGTCCTCAAAATTTTTGGGGTAAATGGCTCCCTGTAACAGCCTTTAGATTATTTTAAATCGTATGTTTTTAGACAAGCACGAATGAAGATTACAACAAATCCAGATCTCGTTGTAATTGTTTTTTAACGTAACCTATTATAAACATTTATCACCAGCTCCAAGTGGGGAGAGACGAACTTAAGACAAACTTCGTCCTACTTTATTAAGTTGACAACAAACCATTTGCAACCTACAAATTACTACTTACATTCAGAGACATTACATTGACACCACTACCTGTTTTTGCCTCGCAATAACAATGTTTGTACCCGCTTGTACGCTGACTGCACTCATGCCCTCATTCTGGAAGTAATCTAACTTGGAGTACTGTAATTAGGAATCCACTCCATAAAACAAATCTCAATAGCTAATTAGTAATTAGTCTTAAACCACATTAAAATCATAATTTCTTTAATGAGGTTATTCAAATAACACAAAATTCATGATGCAAAATAAAATTTAGCATGATTAGTTACTCTTAATATTAAGTGTAGCAGGAAAGTAAAGAGGAACTTAATAATAATAATAATAATAATAATAATAATAATAATCATCATCTAACTTGATTTTAAAGGAACTTGGATTCATGATCATTAAAAATAGACAAACTGTACTTAAATAATAATCACTTGAAAGCTCAGTTTTCTTAATTGTAAAACTTGAGACTGCTTGGCAACTGAAATGGAGAACCTAATCTCTGATAATAAGACTGCAAGTGAAGCTTCCAAGCCTGTAGCAACCCCAGCCCAACATTCCAATGAAAGACAATCTGAAGAACCACTTTAAAACTTTTCCTGTCTTGCTTGGTGGAGGAACACTAAAATGATTATTAAATTAATAAATGTAATACCATGTTGTGTAGAATTAAATTCAATATTTAGTAAATAAAATTGAGACAGTGAAAGCATTTCTAGCAAGGGAGTTGGCAGTAGAACCAATTAAGTTATGTCACCTACATTAAAAAAACAAAACAAAACTAGATTTATATGTTTAATTCCCAAACAAATCTGTATTTGAATGGACTCCACCAACATTAATAGATGGGATGTGTCTAGATTTTGGTCCCACTTTGCCACAATTCCTGGGCAGTGTCCGATCCCAACAACACCAACAACAGATGCTGGTTGAGATTCTGATAACGGCAAATGCAATTCCATTTCAAATTAGAATTTAAAACCCAAAATTATTTGTATCTTTAGAGTACCTATGTAAGTCCCCTCATCATAGTTTAAATAATCTGCAAGGGACAGCATAGCTGCCATTTTGAGGGAATTTGCCAAGAAAATATCCCTTTCTTCTACAAAAACTTCACCCAATGTTGGATATTCGCCCATTATTTCTTGGAGCAACTCCTCTAAAATGTCCTTCTGCTTGCATCTTTCAACCTCTTCTTTGCTGCAAGAGATATAAATATTCTTTAATGCAAACAATCACGAATAAAAAAATTGCAAGCACATTCAAACCTTATGGAGCCCTTGTAGAAAATAAGGCAAAAAGCTAGCTGCAACTTTTGATACCATGAAAGAGCACCAAGAGCCCTTTGGAGGGTCACACCAATCGGACGGTCACCCAGATGGATCCTACAACGAGGCTGTTTTTTTGCCTGGAACAGCCACCAAGTTTAACTTAATTTTAACTTCATCTCCCCCACAAATAAATTTGTGAAATATCTACATATTAAATATTGACTAATTCCAAATAAAATCACAAGAATATTGAAAAAGTCAAAGAACCTCTCTGAAGGCAGCACGGAATTCGCCTCCTGGTGCCATACCGAGTTGTTTGGTGATGTGAGCAGACAGATTCAACATGAGGATTTGCAACAAACCCTGAATGACTCCACTCTCCAATTCAAACATGCAATTACTCATTAATTTCAGAATTATTTACTATTGTTGTTAATTTGATCAAATTGCATCTGATTTAACAAATAAATCGAAATAAAATCAGTGCATTGTAATAAAGTTCTATTGCAGTAATTTTATATATTTATTTCCAACTATAGTGTTATGAATTAAAGGGCCTCATTAAAGAATAAAATATTTTGCATCTGATTTCTGACTTCCTATATCACACATCTTGAAACCCCCTCTCTGAAAAAACTATTTGAGGGCATTTCCTCACATCTGAGCTAAGAAAGTGTGATGTCAAAAACATAAAACCCCCAACAACAATCACACATTATGCTTGACATAATTTATGCACAGTCACTATTAAAAGTCTCAAAATAGTAGAAAATTTAATCCAAATTCTGCAAATGATGAGCAGAAAAACTCAAGATTCAGAAATACCTCTTTAACAGCCAATGAAATTTTTTGGAAGTTGATGTTGCTGGCCTCTTTCAAGAGTAATTCTTCATCTAGAGACAGAATATTTGCTCTGCTGGGACACAATTCTACCATGACAACATTGGGATGGACAAGTTGAATTGTCTTAAGAGAAAAAATTATTTTATATAATTACAGCAACCATCTACTGTTATAAGGATCACAAAATAACACAATACAATAATTAATAATAATAACAACAATAATAACAATAGTAATAACCAGGGCTGTGGAGTCGCAAATTTTTAAAGTCCTGAGTTGGATGATTTGGGGCCCGACTCCACAGCCCTGGTAATAACTCCTTTTGAAGAGTGCCATAAGTGCATGCTTGTCAGGTAGTTAATCACCCATGTAAACAAGTTACATTCATCATAAATTTGGTTAAGAACAGTTATGCCTAAACTGAAAAGTGCAAAAGAAGCCAATTGTGAATTAAAAATTGTGTCTGAACATCTTGGTTTTCATTTGTGTGAAAGTTGTTTGAGAACAAATGAGGAATGTTTGAAGACATTAATAAAAAATAGAAATAATATGAAATAGTAAATAAAAACTTGGCCGACAATATAAGAGAACTTTAAAAAATTATTGTCAGGAAATCTGATAACTTGGATGAATCAAGTAAGGAATAGGAAAGCAAATAAACTGATAAACATCAGCAAAATTTGAATGGAATGAATGAAGTTTCTAGGAAAGAGCTAGGACACACCCAACAAGAAACCAAACAATGACCCAGTTGTTCAAAAACAAAGTGGAAACCCTGACCATAGGTGTTGGGAAAGTTCTGGGATCAGTGATTGATACAAGAATAAAGATAGGAATCAACAATGAGAGACAGAACATCATCATATACATTTTGACAGAAGATATATATATATATATATGAATGTTTAAAATGGAATGTTTAGCTGGAATAAAGTTGCTGTAACAAGTGGGGTTCCTCAGGGCAGTGTTCTAGGGCTGACCTTATTTTTACTATATATAAATGACCTACCCAACACATTCACAAACTCAAACACCATTTGTAAGCTCTTTGCAGATGATGTGAAGCTTTAAAACAAGTCTCCATCCCAGTCAATATTCTCTTGACAGGAAAGTGGAATGGAGTGAGAAATGGCAGTTACAACTTGCTCCTGACAAATGTCAGATTCTCTCACTGATTGGCTGTAGAAGAAGTTTTAATGTGAATATCGGATCAATAGCCACAAGCTGACGAGAGTTGACACAATTTGTGATCTGGGGGTACTCATTGATTCCTCTCTCCATTTTGACAAGCACATTGACAATATCATCAAAAAAAGCAGCAACAATATCTAAACTGATTCTCTCATCTTTTTCTTCAAGAGATCAAGATATTCTCAAAAAAGAATTTTGCACATACATGTCAGACATTATATGTACTTGAATACAGCTCTCCTATATGGAATCCTCACAGGAAGGTACTCATTGACAGGACAGAAAAAACCCAAAATAGGTTCACTAAGCCCATCTGTCCTCTCATCCCTATCTGCAAAGGCTCAAACTACTGAAATTACCTACCTTGAAAAATGTCGACTATTGGCTGACCTCACACTCTGCTTCAAGTTAAAAAAAAAAGGTCTTATTCATAGCTTTCTCATCAACTAAAACTACTCCAGAACTCAAGGCCACAGTCACAAACCTAAAACAAATTCTGATGCAAGACCTCAAAGCACTTTACCTGCAATCATGTTGTAAAACCTTGGAACCTGCCAACCTATTATTGTGAACTCCTCAACTGTAACCTGCTTTAACTCATCGACATGTGAACTTAATTGAAATCAATATCTCAGATATAAAGAACTTTGCTGAAAATTTTTCTTTGCAACAAATTTATTTTTAAGTTTTGTGGCTCTTTACTCTTTTACATTATTCTATTAGTCGCTGTTGGTCATGTAAGTGGTTAACAGCCCTTTGACCTTGTTTGAAATAAAAAAAGCAAAGTTACATTATATAAAAATGTATCACCTTGATCACATCCTGTTGGCTTTCCCGACTAAAATGAGCTGTACCTACCAAAAAAACTTTTACACCATTTTCAGCAGTCAGTACTTGGACCGTATCAGGCAACTTGTCGGTGATGTCATCATCAATTTCATTAACCTTTACTGCATCGGTTACATCTTCTAGGCCAACGAAATATTATTTTCCAGTAATAATTATAGTAATGCCAATGTAAATAACCCCAAACTTCACTTCACATCTATTGTTGTCATTACCAATAATAAGACGGTGAAATATCAAAAACATATTTTCATTAAAAATAAGAAAACAAACCTGAAGACATTATAACTTAAAATAAGTCAAAGTGAAATTTAACAATCTACAAAAAATAAGGGCCTGTGACATCAGAACCTAATCCATATGTCGTCGCCAAAACATGAGAAACATGCTAATTCAGTCTAACACTATTCTTAAACTAAAAGTAGATTTATGTTACAACATTACATAACATAACTTATTAAAGAATTATATTTATAAAGTACAAGTTTTCTTAAATAAAAAATTAAAAAATTATTTATATTAAGCTAAATAAATGGCTTTTTAGTTTCATTACACAAATCTCATCAAACAAAAAGTTAATTTTTTTGCAAAAGTTTGTTATAAAAATATAAATAATTGAGCTTTTGATGATGATAATCTATGATTCGCGAGGCAAGGCATGAATATTGTAGCATTAAGTAACACTAAGTGCATTAATAAATAAAGTAAACAATATATAACAATATATACTATATACAGTATGCTTTTTGCCTTTAGTCTTCTGAATATTTTAGGCATTTTGGTTTATTATCTGTAAAGACAGTCAGTAAGACTCTTTTTAATTCTCAATAATTCTTCATTGGATTTAAGTCCGCAGAACACGCTGCCCATTCCATGATACTAATTTTTTCTTCCTGAAAAAATGCCATCGTCTCTTTTGAGGTGTATCTTGATGGAAAGTCATATTGAAGTCATATTCATTGCGAATCTCAGCAAAGAGAGAAGAGAATACTGAAGATGGTCTTGATGTAGTCTTTGGAACCCTGTTTCCTCTCACAAAAGCTAATTCTATCTGACCCCATAATGAAAATCCTGTCCATACTATCACGGAACCTCTTCCAATGTTCTGCTGCAATAAACCTCTTACTCCATCTCTAAATCATGCCAGAAATAGTGGCAACTTTCTTTAGTCTAAAATAATTACTGACTTCCGTAAAGTCCCCATAATCAACCATATGTTTTGCCCATTCCAGCTGTCTATCCTCTTTCTTGAGGTATGAGAGTTTTTAACGACATTGATATTAATTATGCAAATACGTGAAACCGCTCTTAAAGATATGGACGAACAAATTGGCACATCAATTTGCATTTCCTGTTAAAACATGTAATAAATTCGTTTTTTAACTTTATTATAAGATTCCGTAATAATATTTAAATTATATAAACAAATTTGAGTTTATAAAGTTCATATTTAAGAAAGTTATGAGAACAAAGGTGGCGCTCTTTAAGACATGACGACCACTGTATTTTGAGATCTTGGTGTGTATTCATAAGGGATAGTCCATTCAGTCTGTCAGCTAGCATCGTAGACCTAAGCTAAGTTTTTAAACTTTCAAGAGTCGAAAAACTTTTCATTGCCTGCTGTTGTGGACGGTCATATAGTCGAAATGAATAGAATCATTCTAACATTTGAATATAAATCAATAAATCATTGTCTGCCCAATATATAGAATCTACAAAATTTGAGATTGCTCGCCCAACATCTTTAACTTCATGCTATTTTATCCCCATTACCTATTTAATGATAACGATTTTTGAGAAGTTACAAGACTACAACAATGGATCAACAACGACAATTCTAGTAGCTTTACTACAGCTACAATATTTTCGTTAAAAGTCGTAAATTATTGAAATAAAATAAATTGTTTAAATTAAAATAGATTTTTTATCTTAGATTTTAAAAATCACGGGGGGCCATGGCCCTCCCCGCCCCCTTAAATCAACCACTGATGGCATGTCGTTTTAAAATAATTTACAATAATTTTTTTTAAAAATAATTCTTATGATTTGGAGGTTTCCGCTAATTCTCAATACTTTTTTGGCTTTAGGGAGCGTCAGTTTTCACGCAAAAATGTTCTGTTCTCATGCTTTTTGTTTTGTTTTTGTGATTGACGTGTGTGTGTGTTTAATTAACGTGATTGACATCTTTCAAAGCCTTTTTAATCAAACTGGCAAGCTAGAGACGAATGTCGTAGAAAGCAGAGACAATGTTTATGCGCCCCCTTCCTCCTTTTTTTTAAATCTAGGAAACATAAATTAAATCTATGTTAATTTAAAAAATTTTTATTTTATTTCAATAATATACGACGAAAATATTAGTTAATAGGCTCTCCGCCTCCTCCCCCTAAATCCCGCCATTAACTACTGGTTATACAGTAGTGTGCGGCCCCTCGCCAAAGTGTTCTAGATCTGCCCGTGAGGATGATATCTTTTGAATGTAATGGGTATGATAACCTACCCCGGGCCGGGGTTGGTTGCAACACTTTACAAGACTCCATTTGAACAAGCTACTTTGGATACATTTTTTGAGATAGAGAATTTTACTATAGCTTAATTTGGTGCCAAGATATAAAGCTTAAATATGGGCTAAAATAATTTTGATTTAATCCATAAATAAAAAAAATTCGTGTTTTGAAACCAACCCCGGTCTCCCTACCCATGGTAATAAGATGATTCGTCTACTACTCGTTCAATAATTTTGTTCGATTGTTTCTGGTGTTCGGATTTGATTCATATTTTTACTTTGTCGTGATTTCAAATCGTCTTCTAGGTATCCTGCCAAGGATTTTAACCATTGATTCAAATATTGTGGGCTTGTTGCACCCATAAGCAGTGGCGGATTTAGGGGGACTGGGAGGGCCATGCCCATCCCGTGATTTTTAAAGTCTAAGAAAAAAATCTACTTTATTTCAATAATTTACTACTTTGGATGAAAATATGCAGATCTGTCGATGGACCTGGAAGCGAAGGGATACCGGACAGACCTTTTCCCCCATCGAGGTTGGCGCAAGGGGCGTAGTCGGCAGGTCGACTTATGCTTTCCTCGCGAAGATTGGATTGTCTAGCCGAGAAAGAACGAAGGCTATGACAAGGATGTCTGAGGCCGCAGAAGCGGCATCATTCTGGATCTGGCACATGAGGAG
>MPNW01000015.1:561244-631349 GCA_011800805.1 Hirudo medicinalis
GCTACAAAGAAATTATAAGGCCCAGTTTGCATATATTAAGTACACGGTGTGAAAAAGCCACTGAGAGCTTTCATGACCGCTGTAGGCAACTGGGGTGGATGCGATCGACATAAAAAGGCCAAAGAGAACTTAGCATAGTCGAAGATTGCAGGTCAAAGAAGGTAGTATGCGACATGAAGAAGCCATGGAGAGCTTTCGGAGTCGCTCCAGTCCAGGCACCAGTGACCGGCATAAGAAGGCCAAAGAGAGCCTCTCATAGCTGGCGGTAAGCGTTGGATTCCGAAGGATAAAAAACCGACAGGGACATCCGGCTGATCACCGGATGCGCCTCCTCCCCCCCCCCCCCCCCCGAAAACGTCAGGAGATTCAAAGGGCCGAAACGTTTGAAGACGGGGGAACCTCCTCTGAGGATCCCTGTCGGAGCTCCAAGGCGGAGTATTAGGAAGCAGTTCATTAGTGAATTCAGTGGCAAATGAACTTCGTCCTACTTGTGACCAAAGCTTGCACATAACACACACACCTAGCTCATGGGCAGGATTCTGAACTTTGCCCTTGACGTGCAAGATGAGGCTACTTGCTACACCTAGCACATGACCACGATTCCCTTGTGTCGGGAGCTACCACCATCCTTTCTGAGTGCCTACATAAGGCACCAAGGCGACTTTACACTCTCTACTTTACTACTATTCGCTTTTCTACTCCCTCTCAATTAACTTCGCAAAAATCGTTATCATTAAATATGTCAAATAGAAAACAAAGAAGCGAAAATATGATCCAAGGACTTGAAGAGCTCTTTAGTCCAAGACACAGTGACATTGAATTGGCCTCTAAGTTGGTGCCATATGTTGAAAAATCCTGAAGCATTGTCCAGTGATCAGCTGACGCCTTTCCAGACTTGCCATCGACACATGGCTTACAATCAGAATATGAGTGATGGTGGGTAAAATGGCATAAAGATGATAGTGGAACAATATCAAATTTTGTAGATTCTCTACATTGGGCAGACAATGATTTATACCCAAATGTTTCTTGAACATAAATCAAGATATTGAAACTCCAGCAGAGACAATTTTTGTAGCTTAGGTCCACATCGTCTTGCCTTTTTATAAAACTTTTTACTTTGAATAAATTTGAATGTTTAAATTAATTTTTTAAAGGTTCAAAAGTACAATAATAAGCAAAATGGCTATAAAATATCCTCCGGATGATATTTGCATCAGCAAGCGATTTAGGGGTGACCCTAAGGGGGTCTAGGTTCAAGTGTGCGCCCCCCGCCAAAGTGTTCTACATCCGCCCCTGCCCATAAATTATTATGAAATGAACTCAAGCACATCAAACAAGCAATTTCTAATTAATTAAATTATACTTAATTATTGAGAGGTACAGAAAATAGCAATAGCAGTGGTTAATTCTCGAAAATGTCTGAGAGGTTGTAATCAACTCGATAAAGAAATGAGCCCAAAGTCCCCTTTGAAGAGCTGAATTGAGCAAGTGAGTCAGTCTTTTGTCCCAGTAACAACTGTTTAAAAATATATAATGGATTGCTCTTGATATGAATGAACTCTAGATAATCATACAGAAACCAAATAAGTAATCGAGAGGCGTTTGTTAAATTAGATTTAAAAATCCGCATTTCGAACCTGTGAAACCAAACAATAATATTGGTTTCAATATATCATTACATTGCAGATTTTTAAGGTAGTCTTAGTCCTAAAACGGATGGCAGGTCCATCGACGTTGATGACCCTCACATCTGGGACAGACTTTCAATAATTAAAACGCTTTCCGGTCTAGCTGGTCCAGAGATTATTATAGCCCAGCCGTGTTACACGCCTTCTTCTCGGAGACGTCATTTCAACTTTTTCCAGGAGGGGAAAATCCAAGCTCAATCGTCTTAAATTACCTTTGTTTGCTTCTTACCAAAACTCCGAGGGAGGAGGTCTCCCAAAATGTCGTCCCTCTTTACTTTTGAAGGAAAGCTCCCCTCATTGTACTATGAACCTCCTATCATGGAGCGTACCGACAGGGAATCATCAGAGGAGTGTCCCCGTCACAGAACGTTTCGGTCCAAACTCCTTTCGTTCTCGCGGGGTGGGCCATACCCTTTTGATTAGGAGGGTGCCCCTGTCTGTTATTACCCTAGGTTAGCCATCTTCAGAACATCACCCATTATATAGTTATCGACTAAAAGACTCGCGGCCGCCTTTGCACATCGATACCATACACAAAGCGCTATATATTTTTTTTGCAGCAGTCATCATCAATTTGAAAATAACTTTTTCATTTTGAAAGAAAGCTTCCCTCATTGTTAAAGTGGTCTTGAAGTTGCATTGTAACATACATCCAATAAAAATAATTCGGACTCATTATCGTTCATTATCCTTAACTGCCCAAGAATAACTCACAAGACTACTAAATGATTTCTTTTTATACATCCAATCAAATTCATCCATGACTAATAAAAAGATTGTTTGAGACGTAGTTTTTGTGACTAAACGTACCCAAGGGGGTTATAAATCAGAAAAGAAAGTTATTTAGAGACGCTCCCTAATATCTGTACAGTATACCTTGGTCTAAGCAGAGAAAGGTATCATAAGCCCTCAGTCCACATGTTTGGAACACCAGAAAAATTATTCGCATTTTCCTTATTCCCAGAGTGCTTATTTTCTGGGAAATTCATTTCAGTTTATCTGAAGGGTTTGGAAAAGTGTTTGCTAAAATTCTCCAAAGAATGACAATTTTGTTTTGCTTATCTCCAACGTTAATTTAAATGAATTTAATTTCAGAAACTTTCAAGTTTTGACAACATTATGCGAATAATATAAAAGCAGTTTTAAATGGAGAGTCCAATTCATTTAGTCTCGCAAATGACTTTAAATAAACAAACAAGTAAAGATTTCAACGTTTCTGTTTTGGATTGATTTTGGCGAGATAGGAAAGGAGGCAAAACATATTTTAAAAGCCATGATCTGATTTCGTGACGTTCATCACGTTCTCAAATAAATGTCAAAAGCTTCGCTGCGCATGCTTGTGTCGGCTCGGTTCTTGCACGGGGATTCTGTGATGTTTAGTTTATTTCTCACTTAAGTTAAAGATTATTTTATCCTCGGATTTTCTCCCTGCATGGGTTTGTTGCTTTTCTGATGTTTCTATGTAAATTTATTTAACTTAGCGTATTTATTATGTATTTACTATTTACAAATAGTTATTTTAAAGTTTTGTAAAATATCAACGTTTACAGATAGGTGCATATTACTTGATTGTTGTTGGACTGTATCTTGATCAAAATGGCTTCCTTGGTGGTACTAGTTATTAGAGACCAAGAAATTAATCAAAATTTGTCAAATCCTTTGGATGCTGTTACCACAAAGTCTGAATCAGATTTATTAAAAGATGTTATTCTCTGTAATTCTGGACTAGCTGTGATAAGAATTAAATCAGATGTTAACTTGGATAAAATAACGAAGGATATTGAAGCTTATCACGTTGAGATAAAACCACTCTGGTCTGAAAAGTCTGGAATATTGACTCTTGTACAAGTGGATGGTATGGTTTGCCAATCCTGTGTGAACTTGATCAAAAGTGTTTTTGGTGATTTGTGTGGTGTGCAACATGTTTTTGTATCAATGGAGAGGAAGTGTGCACTCATTCAACATGATAGTTCCATCATTCCTGCTGATAAAATTGTGAGCAAAATATATGACATGGGTTTTGATTCAAACCTGATCGAATCCAGAGCTGTTACATCTGCAGAAAGTGATGAAGTCAAGACACTTGCTGAAAATGACAACATGTCAGAATATAAACAGTTGATTGAAAGCAGTGAATCAATGGAAAGAGCAAAGGCCTTTTTGCAAGTCTCAGGAATGACTTGTGGGTCATGTGTTGCTCACATAGAGAAACATGTCTCCAAGCAGAAAGGTTTGATGATGATAGTAATGATTGGTGATTGTCTAACCATGAGATATGACTCTTTCCAGGTATAATGTCAATTTTGGTGAGTCTTATCGGGCAGAGAGCCGAAGTTGTTTATTGTCCTCTTACTACTAGCCCTGAGGAAATCGTTCTTCTCATCAGCGACATTGGCTTCGAGGCCCAAGTCATTCCTCGGAGTGACTGGGGCATCAATAAAATTGACTTTCATGTAAGCCTTAGCCTTTGACAAACTAAACAATTACTGAGGAATTGCCTTACGTCCAGGTGGTTGGAATTCAAAATAAAACTGTAGCAATTTCCTTGGAAAACATTTTTGTGGACATGCCTGGAATAGTGTCAGTGGATGTGATGTACCCTTCTTGTGATGCTCACTTTGTTTTTGACTCCAACACTATCACTCCCAGACAAATCCTGAATGAATTAGAGGTAGCAGTGTAAGAATTTCATTTTGATTTTTATTCTATTTTAAAGATTTTTTTTCAAATTTAGAAACGTGGTTATGAAGCCCAATGCATCACTTCGAATGTTTCAGGTCGAACTTTATTGAACCATCGGACAGACACGTTAAGGTTGCATTATGATTTTGATTGAAGTGGTGATGATAATGATGAAGATGAAGATGATGATGATGATGGTGGTGGTGATGGTGGTAGTGGATTGGTTGTCATACTTTTTTTTAGCATAAGGCATGAACATGATGGCTCAAGAAATCATTTTAGGTGGAGAAGAAACATGTTAGTGAGTTTGTTTGTCTGCCTGCCGAGTATGGCTTGTATGTTTTACTTCATGTTCTTCTGCGGGGACTCCCACACGAACCAGTGCAACAACAACTCATCTTCAGCGAACTCGACTCATTTCAAGAACTGCACTAATCCGTCGTCGTCGTCATCATTGCCATGCAACTCCATCATTATTCCTGGGCTTTCCTTAGAGAACCTCATTTTATTTGTGCTCACTTCACCTGCCCAGGTTTGATTTGCTTGTTGAGATCATGAGAGCGTGGCTATTAAATCAATTGGATTAATTTGATGAAAGTATTTTTTGAGTGCATGATTATTGTATTTTCAGATAATTGCTTACTCAAACTTCTATAAGCCTGCAGTGAAGGCCTTGAGGCATGGCCAGGCAAACATGGATGTTCTGATAACTCTGGCATCCTTTGTTTCTTATTTCTACTCAGTCACCATTCTCTTGGTGGAGATGTCCTTCTTCAGACATCCATCAAGTCCAAAGACATTTTTTGAAACTCCTCCTATGCTCATGCTCTACATTTCCCTGGGAAGATGGATAGAACATGTGGCAAAGGTAGTTCGTCGACAACTCGAAATCTAATGGACATGAATTCATGTATTTGGAACACCTTGTTCAGGGCAAGACCTCTGAAGCTCTGTCCATGTTGATGTCTCTGCAATCCTCGGAAGCCGTGATCGTGGAGAGGGATGAAGAGGAGAACATCATCCAGGAAAAGTGCATTCCTCTGGAGTTGGTTCAGAGAGGAGACATTTTAAAGGTTGTTTTCTAATGTCTGCATGTGAACCCACCTACATGTGCATGGATTCATTGATCCTTTCCAGGTAGTGCCAGGTGACAAGATACCTGTAGATGGAAAGGTAGTAAAGGGCTCATCTGCTTGTAATGAGTCTCTCATCACAGGTGAGGCCATGCCTGTGTGCAAGAGTGTTGGATCACAAGTGATAGAAGGTTCAATCAATGTGAATGGGTTGCTGCTCATTGAAGCAACTCATGTTGGATCTGACAGTGCTCTTTCTCAGATTGTGAAGTTGGTAGAGGAAGCCCAGATGTCGAAAGTTTGTATTGGTTTTGAAATAATAGTCGTGAGGATGATGGGGATGATGTCGGTAATGATGATGGCGACATGATGATGATAATAATGATGAATTTGAATGTGATTGTTTTGACAGGCACAATTTTTATGTAGTATACAGTATAATTTCTGTGACAAACTCTATTGTCAGTATTGCTTTCATTGCATTTGATTTTCATCTTATTATGTTAATTACTCTCCTGAAATTGTCTGCTCAATTTCAAAAGCCTTAATGGTTTAACGGACCTAAAAGTTTGTGAAATGAAATAAATAGTTGTAAATTGTTATTACTTACCAATATTCAGCATTTATTTTCAGGCTCCAATCCAACAGTTAGCTGATAACATTGCAGGATTGTTTGTTCCTGTAGTTGTGGTCATATCACTTACAACCCTGGTTGGGTGGATTTGCATCGGGCGTTTCTTTGGCTCAGAGGCGAGTACTTCATAAAACACTTGCAGAATTTTAAATGGTTGATAATTAGATGCTTAAAAATGGCATCTCATTTCATTTAACATTAACATCTCATTTGAATTTACAATATTTCGATCAATTCCTACAGGTTAACAATCACAATTCTCTGGAAGTCAGCTTTCAGGTGGCTTTCAAATTTGCCATAACTGTTCTCTGCATTGCCTGCCCTTGTGCCCTTGGACTTGCTACACCCACTGCTGTCATGGTGGGTACTGGGGTGGGGGCTATCAATGGCATCTTGATCAAAGGTGGTCAACCATTGGAGATGGCTCACAAGGTATTTGGAAACTTTAAAAGCTCAATTTGTGACATTTACCTTAGCACAACGTTTATGCAACTTTCAAAGTCATTTACAAATATATTTATATCGGGTTTCTCGCTTATCTACGAACTTCGCAGGTCGATACCATCGTCTTCGACAAAACGGGTACCGTGACGAAGGGTTGTCCGGAAGTTGTCGGCATTCGCCTGGTGGAAAACTCCAAATTCACGAATCAACATTTGGTTGCACTCGCCTCATCTGCTGAATCTTCCAGTGAACATCCGATCGGAGCTGCCATTGTAAAGCACGCAAAGGTCGTGCAGAATAATTGTTTTTACTGGTTATTTAGTGGTTATTTAGTGGTTATTTACTGGTTATTTAGTGGTTATTTAGTGGTTATTTAGTGGTTATTTAGTGGTTATTTAGTGGTTATTTAGCGTCTCAAAAATTTCTGCATTCGACTTCTAATTATAATTACTGCTTGATAAATATCACCACGATTATGTGATTTTGAAAAGTAATAAATTATATTGCAGGATTATTAATTTTAATGTCTTCAGGATGTTCTTATGACATTTGTTTGTGCTCATTTGAAATTATAATGGTTTATAAGCAGCTGCAACTTGTAATGGTTCATCACAGGCAATGAACATTGGAAACACATTGAGGGTGTCTGACTTTGAGAACAGTCCTGGTCGTGGTTTGAAATGCAGAGTTTCCGACTTGGAGAAAATGCTGAACGGATGCAAGTTGCAAGGAGGTCGACGAAGTCGATGGAATCGATTTTCGTCCGATGCTTATTTTTAATTTAATCCTTTCAGTTGACCTGATAGGATCTTTGGAGGTCTGCATGGGAAACAGAGAGTGGATGAAGGCCAACAACATCTTCTTTGCACCAGAAATCGATTCGTTGCTCGAGGAAAACGAGAGAATCGGACACTCTTCCGTCTTATGCTCTGTGAATGGTTTGGCATATCTCTGCCTGCATCTAATGATCATAATTTGATAATATCTGCAGTTTAGTAATAGTTTTAGTAATTAGTAAGAGTAATAGTAATAATAATCAGTTGATGCATTTGGCACAGTTTCAAGTTGAATTTGTAAATTGTGATGTGAACGGATTTTGATGCTGTCGATACCATAAAATTTTGAATAAAAATTAATAACTAAATAATAAAAAAAATAAATAATTTAAAATAACTTGTCATAAATACAAAAGCCGACAGGAGTATAATTTCAATTTAGTGACATCAGCGGTGATATTCTTGCAGGAAAGCTGGAGGCAGTGATATTTGTAGCCGATCAATTGAAGTTCGAGGCACATCTGGCCATCTATACATTGAAAAAGATGCATCTGAGGGTTGTTTTGTTGACAGGAGACAACATCAGGACCGCTGAACATGTTGCTAGGCAGGTTGGGAGTTGGGCATGTTTGCAGTGGTCGTGCTATCGAGCTATTGTTGCTAATTCGACTTTGCATCGATAAACTCAAATGTTAAACAATATCAATTCCATCACGTCTCAAGTTTAATGACATTTTTAATTAGCCCCACTTCAGATTTTAAATTTTACCAATATTGTTTCCAAAATTAGTTTAATAAAATTGGATTGATTATTAAAATATTGATGAAGCAATAATATTTGATTCGTTACCCTTTGTTGAAACGACATTAATTAAAAAGAATGTTTTTGTTTTAATGCAAGTTGTTAGGGTTTTTTTATTAAGTGCGACGATGTGTTGGTTGTATTTGTTATGATGCACGTTACACAAGACGATGCATTGGTTGTATTTGTTATTATGCATGTTACACGTGACAATGCATTGGTTGTATTTGTTATGATGCACATTACACAAGACGATGCATTGGTTGTATTTGTTATGATGCACATTACACAAGACAATGCATTGGTTGTATTTGTTATGATGCACATTACACAAGACAATGTATTGGTTGTATTTGTTATGATGCATGTTACACGTGACAATGCATTGGTGCACACTTAAAATTAAAAAATAGTCACCAATAAATTCAATATTTCATTGAGCTCACTTCACTTCACTGTCAAAAAGCCATCTGTTATCATTGATTTTATAAAATATTTGAATTAAAAATATTCTTTTTTTAAACCATTTGTTCGGACTGCCTTTTGTCTCCGCAGATAGGCATCGAAGAGGTGTACGGGGAGTCCCTGCCCTCGGACAAGGTCGCCATAGTGAGGAAGATGCAGCAGCAGGGTCGCGTCGTTGCAATGGTTGGAGACGGAATAAATGACTCGCCTGCTCTCGCACAGGCGGACATTGGCATCGCCATTGGAGCAGGGACGGACGTTGCCATAGAAGCAGCAGACGTGGTTCTTATTAGAGTGAGTATTTTATGTTGTTGAATATTTATTTAAAAACCTATTTATTTAATAATTAATTCTTTAAAATCATTTTAATGAAATTGCGCAGAACGACCTGCTGGATGTTGTGAGTGCAATCTTGTTGTCGAAGAAAACTGTCGGAAGAATCAGGATGAATTTCTTTGCTGCAACTATTTACAATCTCCTTGCCATTCCATTGGCTGCAGGTTAATTAAGTTAATGCAATTGTCAATTATTTCATTAAAAGCCAACAACAATGATGCTTGTGTTTGCATCTCAGGCTTGTTTATGCCGCTGGGACTCCAACTGCAGCCTTGGATGGCTTCGCTACTCATGGCTTTTTCGTCCATTTCTGTCGTCTGCCTTTCTCTTCTATTGAAGATGTGAGGAAATTCGTTAAGATGTTTAACATTTTATCCGTAATTAATAATATCATTAAATAAATAAAATATCGTCATCCGTGTCGCATAAATAATTACGCACGGATCTTCAGATGGAGGAAGCCGTGTCAATCCGACCTGACGACCCCCGAGTACTTGAGCGACTTCACGGGAAAGTTCTCCTTGGAACACGACGTGCACGTATTTAGAGGCTCCAAACAGGTCCATCGCGAAAGCTTTTGCATCGAAGAAGATGACGACGACATCGCAAGGAAGCCGACGAAGAGGCGCTCGGCCGCCAAGTCCTTTTTTGGGAGATTATTCCATTGTCCATTGTCATGCACTTTGAAAGCTCGACATTTGAAGAGAACCACCGGGTCCATATATAGTGCCCTACCTGGGAGTGATGATGATGATGATGATGATGAATTATGATGGTAATTTTATTTCCTCATGTTTTTATTGTGCTTTGTTTTAAATTATAAATTTCATTGCTTGAATCTTCAAATTGTGACATTTAATTGAATGTTTTGACTGCTTACTCGTGTGTTCACTTGTTTCCGTGTCGACATGATGCCACCTATCTTTTAATAATTCGCCAGGCATTTGCTGCTCCATGACTCAGTGTCGTGTCTGCTGTCGTGGTCGTCACGAGCGATGAACCTCAATTCGTTTCATTTGAAGTTTCAATCGTGGGTTTGGAGGACGTGTGTCGATAGCATCTGTGATCTCTTAGTACCATCCATTCCAATTTTTACTTCTTAGAATTATGATAACAATATTGATGTTGTTTTTCTTTTTGTTCACATCTTTTTGTCTACTGCTTCGTCACTTCTTGAATTCTTGTAGCCTCATGAAACAGCTGATGTTGATGTTCAATGTTTACATTATTTAATGAACGCTTATTTGAATTTGACTTTTTGACAGTGACAAATCCATAAAATGATCCACTAAATCCATACTACTGAAACTTTTTCATTGTCTGCACATTTTAGCACAAAGCTTTCATTGTGACAAGAATAAATGCAACTTGCTTGAAGAGGTTACATTACGTGTTAATTTTTATTAAAAATAGATTCAACTATTTATTGATTGATCATGTTGGATGTGATTGTTTTATGAATTATTTGGTGCATTATTTTTGTTCCAGCTGAATATAAACTGAACACGGTTATAGTGGTTTTGGTTTTCTTATTCAATGAAATGTCAACAGTTAGGACAATTAGCATTCGTTAATAAAATGCAATAATTTTGAACTCGTTAAGAGAGTGGAGAGCTTAATCTATTAAATATCCATCACCATCTTCATAGTCGTCGTCATCATCGCCTCATTTCATCGAAGTCGAAGTTTGAATTATGATGCCAAGAGCATCAGACGGATTTTAATTTTGAGATTGTCCATCAGTCCTTTCCGTCCAATAGGATAACTCCTTCCGTCAAGTAGACTCCTCCCACTCCTCCAGGTGGCTCATATATTCATGGAGAAGGCTCGCAAGTCCAAATAGAAGTCAAAAATTCGAAACTTATTGATTCCCGAAAGACTTCGTTGCTGAAAGTTCTTTTGCATGGAAGTGAAAACACGCTTTTGATTCAATTCTGCCATGGTTTCCAAACGCCTGCTTAGGACTCCGAAGTGCGCTAGATGTCGTAACCATGGAGTTGTTTCGTGCTTGAAGGGACACAAGAAGCACTGCCGATGGAAGGACTGCATTTGTCCGAACTGTTTGCTGGTTGTAGAAAGACAGAAAGTGATGGCTGCACAGGTGGCTCTAAGGAGGTTCGTCTCGTTACCTTTCCAGTTCCTTTCATATTTTGAGCTACAAATAGGATGTATGTGATACCTAGAGCTATCAAGGCCAACTAAACATTTTCCCCATTTCTCCAATTCGTTAAGACACCAGGAAGCTTCTTCTGAAGGGAAAAATTGCTTGAAAACGAGCAAGCCTTCCTTGCAGGCATGCCTGAGACCAAGCAGAGTGGAACACATTCTCAAGAAAAAGAAGGAACTTCAACAGAGCATGAAGGATCTGCAGAGAGCTAAAGCTTCCAGGGACTTTTTGAATGGTAAAATGCTTTCTGCGGCAAACAATTATTTATTTGTAACAACATTTCAGCTTTTATGTGGCCATTTTATAATGAACATTCATATGTCACAATGAATTCAATTCAAGGAATTTAAAAGAAAGTAATTAAAATTCTTAAATCGGAGTCGTCCTTAGCAACAGGTTGCCGTATTTTTCGCTTATTATATTATATTATTACGTTGTTGATTTGAAATGTATTCTGTGATAATTAATTCTTAAATTAAACACTCCACTTCAATTGCATGTTGATGTTTAGCAACTTTCAACGCTCTTAAACGATCATTTTTATCGGAATGTCCTCATTTGACCTGACCTTAAACTGACCACTGGGAATCATTTCATGAAATCATATTTTATCTCGATTGAGCTTTTGTATCTCTTCAGATGAAACTTAAAACCATTTTTTTTTCATTTCGTAAATACTTTAGCGTTCTTTACATGACTGTGACATAATCGTGATTACCAATTTAAAAATAATTTTTGAAGCCTTCAAATCAAGACTTTACATTGAAAAATCACAACTTTCCTGCTCGCCCATTTTGAGAAAACGACGGTGTTTTGCTGAAAGAGAACTCGAGTCGGCCGCGTTGTCTTATGAAGAGAGCAGTCACTCTTTCGGAAGAAGCAACAGTTGCAACAACATTTCACCGCTGCAAATCAACAACGATTTATCAACGCCTCGTGATTTGAATTGCAAAGTTCCGTCCCTTTCAGGATTTCAACGCAACTTCTCCATTGGGATTCAGCCAAACCCGCTACTCATTGGACAACATGGAAATGACTTCATGAAAGACCAACCAATGACAAGCTGTCCCTCCATTTCATTTTTGACAACGAAATATTTTCCAAGCATTAATTTTTCCAACTTCGAAAATGCAATCCATTCAAGAAATCCGTTGTCAAGTCAGCATTTATGGTTGCTAGGAAACTTGTTCAAATCCAGACAACAGGGAAACACTAACTTGGATGCAAACCAATCACCCTCAATCGACTCTCGAAAACAAAATCCAACCAAAAATAACAAACGCCTCACTTCCTTCTCCATAGAAATTTTGCTCTCAAAATGAATGATTCCAAACATCATCTGCTAATCTTTCAAAAATGGCGCCATGGTGTTTATTAGTATTGCAATGACTCCATAATAACGGATTTTAAATTTTGAATGAATTCTATTAACAATTACTTTAATTTGTCCGCTTCAACAATTGATTATTTATCTTTGGTTTGATTTCTCGTTGCACAATTCAAAGTCGTGGATGTAAATAAATAAATTGGAAATTGTTCTCGAAATGAATGGCTATCACAAAAGCATGGAAACACGAGGCAATTTATCGGCGTCAAAGATTGTTTCTTTAAACATGAAATCGATCTGCGGTGCACCTCGAAATAAAAGCATTTCCTGAACAACATCTTCATCTGATGGAACTAAGTAGTGCGATATTCAGATTAAACCTCCACATTGATGGAAACAAGGAATTGCGTTTGAATCGAATTCGACTTAAGAGGATTCAGATGAACAGAAACATACATTAATATTAATGTACCGAAAAGTTAACATCCACTATTAATTATCTATTAATCCAAAAATAGAACATCCGGAAACCCAAGAATCAATAAAGCCGATACACTGCACTATGTGGTTGAAAAGGAAAAATGTGTATCCAGCGAAAACATTGGAACAGATGTAATGGGGGTCATTATGACAACTTTATGCACTTTGCAACCTTTCCAAGTAAACTGATCCTCCGTATCTGCTGAGAGCGCAAATAAACTCCAGGAGGAAATCGATCTCTCTTTATCTTTGTAGTGGAAAAAGCTTGGAAGAACATGGCGTGCTGATATCTCCTGTTTACTTGTTTATATCGACTGCTTGTCTTCTTGTGGTTGTCGAGAATAAATATCGAAGCAATGGCCAATTCCGCTCATTATTCGATCGATAAGATCAGTAAATATTTTCTTCTTCTTCAGTTTCAGCCAAGTTACAACAGATACATGTCAGAAGTTTAATATCAACCATTTCAATAGTGCTCAGTCGATGTTGGAATGTGGGTTAGCTTTACAAATGAAGCTTATTGATTGAAAGCAATTGTTGAACTCCATTGTTCACAGATGAAACGACCGCCGACAAAGTCTCGCAAAAACTTTGTACGGATAACAGTGAACAATTATTAGTATAATAAAGAAATGCAGAGGTCAGAATGTGCCATCAATGTCCAAATCTCAAAAATATCGAAATTTCAATTGCAGGTAAAGATTTTTCCCTTTTATAAAAAAAATAAAAATAAAGTCCTATACATCCGCTAGGAAGCATTTTAACGCATCGTTGAAGAACTTAGAATCAACACAGCCTCACAAACACGTGCACTTAACATGCACTAACAAGGTGATCATCATCAGCTTCAGAATTTTATAACAACAACTGCATGGTTTGAAACCCAACAATTTGTAATTTCTCGTAAGTTTTCAATTGGCCGAGATTAATTAAGTGTCTTGTTTTGTTCAAAATTCAACCCTTCATTGAGATTCTGCCACTTGTGTTATCTCGTCGAGTTGTGCAAACTGATACTGGTATTGAAAGAATACCCGATAATTTTTTCAGCGATAAAACAAATTATTTAAGAGTTAAGGTTAGAGGTTATTTCATGTTCTTTTAAAGATGGCAGATTTATTTCTCTTATTTTTCATCTGCATCTTTGGTCACAATTCTGCAATAAATTATCAAGGGTTGCAACATTTTTTTAAATTTTATAGCAATTCAATTTTAATTCAATGCCTGAATTTATAGCGAAAGTTCCTTTTCAGTTATCACGTGATCAACAGCAGAAATGGAGATCAACTTCTGGAAAAAATTGGAATCGAAGAAGACTTTGTGGAGGACAAGGTTGGCTTCAGTTCATGATCTTTTACAAATATATATATAATCAAGCTATTACTTTTTAATGTAATTAATTTCAAATATCTCAGATCCGCTCGTTGAGAAGTGACCAATCTTCAATTCTCATCCATCCATCGTTGGTGGAAACGACTTTGAAACGTTTAAAAAAAACTGGATTTAATTTTGTTGTCATCACAAAAGACCTACAAAAGTAATTTTTTTTTGTTTTCGTCAGATGAACTTCATCGGTTAAGTTCTTCCACAATTCTTTCAGAGACATCGATGAAGAAAGAAAACCTTCTTCACTTTCAGGGGATTGGTTTGAATCTTACCACACCTTTGAAGAGGTAAAACATTTGTCAACATTTTTATAAAAATAATTCTGTTGATTTAAACATTTATAAAATATCAATAACATTGATTATTTGCTGATTTAAAGATATCTTTCCATTTTTTTATGATTTAATAACTTTTAAACTGAATTTATTAAACATATGTTTGCGTCAGATTCTTCAGTGGTTGAAGATGAAATCAGTTAAACACAGCAAATATTGTAGCCTCCTCGACATTGGAAAGAGCTACTACAAGAAGCCTTTGAGAGTAATTAAGGTAGATTTATATGGAGATTTCATATAACATTCATTAGTGTGTTTAAAATCAAATAAATAAATAATATATCTTTGGCACGAAATATCATCCGATTTTATTTTGATCTCAGTTGTTGCCATATTTAAAATGCATTCAAAAGTAATTATATTTAAACGTAATTAATTTTAATAATTACGTTGTGCGTTGAATTGTAAATAATAAGCACATGTTTATTTCCTGCTTAGATAGTAGGCGAGCCAAATCAATGTAAGAAAAAGCCATCAATCTGGATTGATTCAGGAATCCATGCAAGAGAATGGATAAGCCACAGTACAGGCCTGTATTTGATAGAAAGAGTGAGACAATATATATATATATATACGATTGCTTGCTAAAACGACAAAATAACTCTTCCAGCTCTTGGAGGATTACCAAAACGATCCATTTGTGAGGTACATGAGGAATACTTACGACTGGTATTTTCTTGTCGTCATCAACCCTGATGGATACGAATATTCATGGACAGATGTAAGACGCACAAGTCGTTTATAAAACAAGCAATTATTAAAAATCATGTTCAATCAATTAAAATTTCAATTAAAGTCACGATGTTCTTTAGAACAGAATGTGGAGAAAATCCAGGTCACCAAATAACGGGTCTTCATGCTTAGGAACGGATATAAACAGAAACTTTGACCATTACTGGATGAGTAATAATGACTTTTAGCATGTTAGCTTATCAATTTTAACTAATATCGATCAAATATTTCAATTCCATCAGCCGTAGGAGCAAGCAATAACCCTTGCTCGGAAACCTATGCTGGTTCGAAACCATTTTCCGAATCCGAGGGAAAAACTGTGGCAGACTTCATCTTGAAAAACAAAGGAATATGGGATTTATTTATGACTCTTCATTCATATGGACATCTCTGGTTGTCTCCATGGGGTTACACCGCCCAACTGCCCGATAATTATCCACAACTGGTGAATATTTCATTTAATGGATGTGCTCGCATAAGCACTGTGATATTGTGAGGCATTTAGATAGAAGTATTAATGCATGAAATTATAATATGCATTTAATACACAATAAAATTCTTTAATAATATATTAATTTTTTTTAGGAAAAAGTGGGAAGAGCAGCGGTAGACGCTATTAAGGACTTTAGTGGAATCAATTACCGCTTTGGATCGTCTGCCAATGTTTTATGTTGGTCAAATAATTTATTTCTTTGCTCATTAAGAAGTCTTAACGTAAATGTAAATGTAGTTCATTTATATAGCGTCATATAAATAGCAGCAGATGCGCTTTTTGTTAACCATTTATATAGCGCTCCTTCCCAAGGGCGCTTATGGCAGTGCAGGCTGGGTTTCGAACATGACACATTCACTGTTGCCATTACCGCCGTATGCGGGAACGTAACCCATTCGGCCAACCTGCAGCCTGTTAATGCCATTAAGACTTGTGCAATTTTGCATGTTTTCCGTTTATAAATTAATTGTCGAAACTATTTAAAGTTCTAGAAACATCCAATCAGAAGGATCTATATCATAACATGCAATAATATCAGTTATCGAGTTTTCGTATAGGTCAATTAGTACTAATCTTTAATAGCTTGACTTAAATCCCCATCTTATGTCTTTTCACAAAAAAATATCATTGCTTTTTTAATTCTTTTTTTTTTTGCAAATTCTTCAATTTAACAGAACAAATGTAAATTTTATTTTAATTAAATGTTTATCCATCCAATCACATAGTTGCAATGCTGTCATATTCTAGAGTAAATGTTGGATTTCCCAACATGCGATTGACTGTGTCAAATAAATAAATATCGATGTGCTTCTATTTTGTGTGCTTCACCGTTCAAAATAATAAAACAAGCTGTCATTTAATTGATCCTTTCGATTGCTTCATTAATTTTCAGACAACTCTTCAGGAACCTCGCGAGATTGGGCCAAAGGGGTGCCAAAAATCCCTCTTGTTTACACGGTCGAATTAAGAAATGGCTCAAGTTTCGTTCTTCCACCATCTGAAATCATTCCAACAGGCATAGAAATATGGCGAGCTTTAAAAGCATGCGTTAAGACAATGGAGACGGTGCTTCCACCGTCTTGCAAACTTTCAACTGAGGAGAATCATGGAAAACCTTATCCACCTGAATGAATTTGATAAAATCATATACAGTAGAGGAGTGGTTTCCAAAGTTGGCGCTGGAGAGATGGGCGGTATTACCTCGAATAGTTTTGTTGAAGGAAAATTTATTTAAAGCAAAATTAGTTTGGAAACCACTGTAGCAGAGCATCGATTATCGGAAAGTCAATTATCCGAATATTATCGACAGTTGACATTTTTCGGATAAAAACTGTTTAATCCAAAATAAAGAATTAAATTCAATGGAATTAAAATGATTTTTTGCGTCAAAGTTGCAGCAAACCTAACTCAGTTGATGAAGTTCAAGAAAAAGCTATTAAAAAAGCAAGGCCTGGTTTGCTTTTTTACGGTAGAAAATAAAGAAATGTGTCAATCTTTCGGAACTTGGCTGCCATGAAATGATTATCAAATTTTATCAGAAGACAAATCATGAATATTTTTTAACGAATACTGGATTGTGTTAGTCGTGAATGGGGAAAATATTCCTACTCGAGTCAAAAATGTGTTGCATATGAAGGACCGGACTGACACAACTATTATTTGAAATCAACAGGAACTTCCGCGAAGCATTAAAAAGTAAAAAGTCGGACAAGAAAAGAAAAGTAAGCATCAGATTAATGAATCCAGCAAAAATTGGAATTTGGCCTTGTTGCCCAAAAAGTTGCTTCCGGTCCTGGATAATTAATTAAGTTAATAAATCGTTAAATATTTAAGATAATTGGATATCGATGATATAACCAACGAAATATGCATTTTTAAAAGTTGCTGTTAATAAGAATTTAAACTAAATAGTTTAAATAACTATTGTCGCATTTAAAAAGAAAATGAAGTACCTTCTCTAAGTTTTCTGCGAAACGGTGTCTCAAACACTACAGAAATGCTCAGAAATAGCTCAATCTTTTTCTAAAATGTGTGAAAAGCCGACCAAATAAAGTAACGACTAAGATCTTAATGCAGCTAAAATTTTAAAGACTTGCCAACATTAATGTTGGTCGACGTTTACGAGATGTTGGTCCAGGTCAAAATACTTCTTTATAACTATTTTTTTTATATAGCTTTATACCATTTTACGTATTTCCATGGTTGTTTTGATGGACAATGCCGATTTATCATGATAAATTCTAATTTCAGTAAATAAAAAAAATTGTGTACAGTTAAACATTTGTGGTTTAGTAAAAGCTAAATATCCCGTGCGCCTCAACAAAGGCGAAAGCCAATGATTTATAGGTGATTAGAGAATTTATTACTCATTTCACTAAGAAGCATCATTTAAAATACATTACATGAAAACTAAACTGGAAGAAATTATTATTATTTTTGTCATTACATTTATAATAGCAGCGTAATAATACTATTATTGATAATATATAAATACTTAATAATAATAATTATTATCATTATATGAGATGACCTCAGAGCTTAACAAAACTTCATATAAGTTCATCTAAGCAATTTTCGGAGGATGTCCGCTGTTCAGAAAGATCTGCATTTCGCTCGTTCTGGGTTTCTGCTGGTAGTTTGAGAATATTCTTTTGGTCTGTTAGAGGCATGGTCTTGTGCCGCGATGATGCTTTCTGTTTCTCCTTCTGTTTCACCAGCACTTCTCGACCAAATCATAGTATCCTCTACGTCTGTCCCTGGTTTGTCAAAAACACGAAAGAAATGATTGTTATTAGAGTCTAAGGTCATCGAATTTATTATTTATTATATCATTTTTTATTTCATAAAGCCTGTAATAATTTGGTCAAAGTTTAAACTGAATCTTATGTTACATTTTTATTCATAGGTCGGTTTATGTATAGAGTTAGTTTCAATGCTCACAAACTTTGAGTATTCTTTAACTTTTGAAAAGTGCGCGACGCATATTTTTGGAAATAATTCATAAACAAATAAAAGTCGATCCAAGTTGCGTAACCATCGGCCAAAGGAAGAAAATAGAAATGGTATGACATGAGTTTTAGCACCGAACTTCTGTACAGAATTTTTATAAAGCCTTACCACTTAGGTCATCCTGTTAATCCAAAGGTTTTGGGCACATGTTAATTTCTGGCGGGACGATTACATTCTTTCAGAACGGTAAACATGACATTTATTAATTTGTCTATGTTTGCACAATATTACACTTATAAAACTTTCAAACGTCAAGTTACAAACACTGTTAAAAGGATTTAAATGCGGTTAGGTGCTCTTTTTTTTTCAAAATTTCTGATTTATATTTCCTAGGGTACTTTACGATCTTGCCGATGCTCATTATCAATGGACTACATATTCACGAGGTAATTGAATAATAATAATAATAATAATAATAATAGTTAATTTATAATGCGCCATTTGCATAGCGTCATAGGCAGAGAATATCCATTGTTAATATTATTCCGAACCTTTGGAACCCCAAATTAAATTAACATTTGATAAATCGATATTTTTTTAGAACATTTGTAAATTTGATCGTAAACTTAGGATTCTATCAAGAGGTGGATTTTGTTAAAAGTATTTTGATTTGATTTACCAATAAACCTTTGAACATTGAAAACATGGGAAAACCGAATATGTTTGGATCATCGAATTGGTCAGATTTTAAATATTTTACTGGTTAAAAAACTCTTACCCGAATAATCACTCAAATATTCTTAACATTGCAGATAATATTGCTACCAGCAAATATTGAACTTCATGTTGGAAGATAACAAAGAATCCGAGAACAAAAACGGTCAAATTGCACTTGAATTTCCTCAGCATCACTGACATTGATCTTTTAGAATTTGTTAATGTGAGTTTTGATTAAGATATTTTTATCATCAAATGGATTCGAATAGTCTGAAATTAGCAATTATATGATGTCATCGATAAGGAGCACTCAATAATTTTTATTTATATGCTTTTAGTTGTCGACTGCTGTTCAAATTTCTTCTATGGAATGTTGTGAGATTCAAACACGCAGCAAAAAACACCACCTATATTAACAGAATTTCCTCCTCCGAAATCGCCTAACGCTAGCAAATGTGTTAAAGTTACAAAGGGCCTAAGGAGAAAACAATGGAATTTTTGGATAAAGATATTTAATAACAGCAACAACAATTTTTTTTTAATTTAAAGTTAAAACTGCATTTCTTGTCTGCAAAGCTGCAAAATTGTCGATCACTTTATCGGAATCAAATTCTTTCAACCATCTCACTCTCAAGTTGAGAGTCTCAACTAATAATTTTGCAATATCAGAAAGCTTTACCTATCCCATGGTAGATAGCAAATAATTCATTACAGTTTTAGTTTTGAAAATTTGGTGAGTTGATGCTTATATTTAACAAACATCAGAAAACCACTCCAACAAAGACGTCCTCATATTTTGTTAAGTCTCTTGTTGAGGTAATCCTTGTAGAAGTTTCGAGGGAGGACAAGTCGTTTCTGTCGTTCACCGAGTTTTTGAAGTCTTTCTGGTGGGACGATCACATTCTTTCAGAATGGAGAATAATTGTTCCACAGCTCTCATGATCATTAAATAATGGCTTATAACCTTTGTAGAGCTATTTAATACTCCTGGAAATCTCCGATATAGGCATATTCAGGTTTTAAGGCTTTTATTAGCCCCTTTTCAATATCATTAAGTTTATTTCCAGAACCCATCGTTAATAACTATCAGTACTTTTATCACTTAAGAAATGTATGCACGTGAGGCCATATATTGAAAGCCTTTTTTAAATAACGAGCTTTTCTGAGTCCCGTAATAAAAAATGATATCATGAACAAGAGTTAGGGCCGCTGTCAGAAATTTCTAGTCTCTAGGCACAACGGCCACGAGCCCCTATGTTATGCCAATATGGTAATGGAAAGCAAAAAGGGTCATGAATGTAAAATTTTAATATTTCAAAAGATTAACAAATTGCCAATCCCCTGTGCACTTTCTCCCCTATCGTCGCCATGCTGGCAGGATGTTAGAGAACCCAAATAAACATCTGTTAAAGGATGATTCAAAGATGGTCTGGGCCGCCATTTTGGATTGCCATTGTATGATTCCTCCTAACTTGTTTACTTAGAGGGGAAGCAGAATTCAGCAAAATTACCTCCCGATTTGATGAATGTTTTTGTGGCATCCTTTGATGCTTGTTAACTTTTGAAGTAAATGAGTAAAATGACAGCCAACACGATCAACGTCATAAATAAAACATGAATTTCAGATTAAGCCTAAATAATCCAAAACGTTTCTAGTTTCATTCGAATGGAAGCTTAGCATCTGCATTTGAAGACTTTGTAATGGAGAAAGGCCTAGAGAACAAACTCCAATTGTTGAAATATAAAGGCTTCACGGCCCAATATGTTTTGCACGTGAGCTTAGTAAAAAATTTGCAATGTATGACGCTTATGGCAAGTTTTTGATTGGAGCTTTTTGTTGTTAAATTTTTCTTGTTAATAATTGGAAGATTTCTTTTGCCAATCGTTCAAGTCATTGGTTACATTTGTTTTAAATTGATAATGTGGTGGAAAGTTCAAATATTTTCAGTTTCTAATCTATGCAATGTTGTTAATATTCAATACATATTATTTTTTGTTTAATATTTTACTAATAACGGCATAATTTGTAGTAGCCATATAATTTACAATTGGAAGCATTAACGATTTCATTTGCAAGCTTAAATTTGCAAGTCTAAATTATGATACGGTAAATAATAAAAAATATTTCAATGAATTCATATTTTACGAAAAAAGCATTAATCTCATTTTGAGAGCCAATGATATGAGTGGTTCCAGATCCGAAGTGTCAGTTTAAAAGATGACCCTTGATATTTTAGAAGTCTCGTAATTCTTTGAAATTGCTATTTTCAAAGAGGCAAAATACAAGTTCGCAGAACTTTTTCATACGGACATTTTTAGACATAAACATATCGATTGACCGGTTACTATTTTGGTAGCCGTTTTGCGTTATTGCGCCTGAGAATAAGAAATTTGTAAAAATGTCCAATAAAAAATGTGATAAAACTGACGTATCTCTTCGGATGTTATTAGAGAATCCGGAATTGCTCGAAGCACCTAGCTATGACGAACGTAAGATCATGTAATTTATTGTTATAGATATCTAGGTATGGATTTAACAAATTATATCAGAAATTAATTGTGATCACATCTTGCGCTATCTTTCTAATATGTATGTCATAAAAATCACTTTAAAAAAAACTCTAAAGGAAAACTTAAACTCCAAGGCGGAGCATTGCACTTTTGCAGCGTCTTACAAGAGAAAAGATTTCATGACGGAAACCACCAAATATGACACACAGTCAGCCTTCCTGGTTCCCAACATTTGGCAGGATACCATACCACCAGAATTCCTGGATTTGTCTTCAGAACCATTTGATCACATAGACGTCAGTGCATGGCTGAACGAACAATCTAAGTTGAGAGAATCCAACATTTGCATATTGAACAACAATAATATCCAGCCCCCCCATCCTCACTACTCATACCAATGCTTTGAAGTTGATTGTGAGGCTAACATACCCCCAAACCAAGGTTGGGAAATTTCTGATTATTAATTACATTCATGAATGTTTTTCATCGATGTTTATGTCTCAATACAGACCACGACATATCCTCCTCAGCAAACCAAGATGTGTCACACTGTGAGTACACCAACTCATCATCTGGCTCGCAATCAGAATTATCTCAAAAGACTCCTGCAGTGCATGGCAAGCTCAATCTCCCCATGAAAGCAAGTAGGTGATCCTATCTAAATTTTATACTAGGGCACATTTAAAATTTTTGCTGATTCAAGTTGCAGGAGATGAATCGTTCGACCCCAGCAAGAGATCATTCACCGTTGACGAACTCAAAGTCGCACCCATCTTACCGAAATCACGAAAGGTCCAAATAAACCACAAATGTTACACGGCTATTACTTTCACTGTTGCTTGATCTATATTCTCCACCTTGCAGAATTTCGTGCCATCAGAGAAGAAGGATGACCATTATTGGACAAAGAGAATGAAGAACAATACAGCTGCAAAGAGATCCAGGGAAGCAAAAAGGATGAAAGAGAACCAAATAAGTCTGAGGACAGCTTATCTTGAGGAAGAGAATGCCAGACTGATAAGTGAACTCAGGAGTACAATTGCAGAAAGAGATGAACTGAAGAAAAAGCTGACGGAATATGGATATATTGCTGAATGATTTATTTCAACTCTCACATAATTTTTTTAACAATGTAGGGAAAGTCCTATCAAGATGTAATCACTAAATTAAGTTTAGCACATTACTTGAGACAGCTGTTGACTGAATGGCCCCAACTTGATTTGAAATTTCTTGCAAAGCCTATTTTTACTTACTTCAAATGTGCTACATGAATGAGACTTCAAAATAACTGTAATGTGGAAAACAGGATATCCTTGTCTAAATCAATTTCTTTTCTGAAATGAGTCAATTGATGTCAACTGGTGCATCCAATCATCGTGGCATGTTATTGTGATCGAGCAAATCATAACAAATCCTACAGTTCAGCAATTACACTAATACATTCACGAGTCACAAAGCTCAGACAAATGAGAAACATGACCTAAATGAATATCAAGCTTGTCACCAAGACATCGGTCACAATTCTCATTCACTGCAAGAAGTCAAACAAAACTCAAAAGTCAAGTCGAAAGCATGACATACATTTAACATTAGTTGTGTCAATTAAACACAAATAATCAGAAGATGGTGAAAACACATTCATAGTTTTTACTCATGCTTCCCTCCCTAACAACATCGACTGGAATCACTCTGTCTTTGCCTTTGGAGAAATTGAGGAAATGTCACTTATTATTAAAAATGAGATTAATTGAGAAGGTTGAAGCACCAACCTCTAAGTCTGCCTTTGTCCTTTTTTTAACTTTTTTCTCTCCTGATTCATAGGAACCCAATCCACTGGTGGAGTCATCCCCCCCAGTTTCAGGGACATCCTCTACAACACCAGTTTCACTTGATGCATCCTCCTCCTCTTCTTCCTCCTCATCATCGGGAGATGAGACATCTGTCTTCTTAGGATGCTCAGCTCTTGCTCCTGCCTAGTGACCATCGATTCAATGGTCAAAATCTACTATCATCAAGTCATGCTTAAGACACTCACTTTTGGTGACGAGAAGCAACAGTATGCAACTATAAGAACGATAGGCAAAACTACGACAACTACAATGACAGCCCACAGCCACGGCCTCTCCTGTGTTGCATCGAGGACCGATTGGACGACACTGCTCTGGAAACAACAAAAATGACATGTAATACAGAGCTGAATGAACATGAACGAGCTAGCCTTCTCATGGAGCAATACTACTAACAGTAGAGTCGTTGGATTCCTCTGTACGCTTTATGCCCCAGGTCTGAGCTGCCCAGTCATCTGCTATGCTCTGACTTGTGGTGATGATGAAGTTATCAAATACAATATCACTCGACATAGACCACAATTCCAAGCCAATGGCAGCCTGCAAAGTGACATGAAATTGTTTTGTTCTCCCAGTCAATGACACAAAAATTTAGCATTATTGTTACTTACGATAGTTGTCATCTTGAATGGTTCTTTATCTTCAAAATAGTTTGGATTGGAGATCATCCTTGGAGACCATTTACCCTTATAATTAGAAAACAATACCCAATTAGTTAACTGAATGTTAAAGTAATCGATATCTCAATAGTAAATTTCTAAAGACTACTTTGTAATCTGGATTGTCAATCAGGGGAACCTCCCACTTTCCTTTGTACTTAGGATTTTTCACCGATGGAATTTTCCATTGTCCACAACCGGGTGCATTTTCACATTTAGGATTGCCTGTGGTCACAAATCAAAAACGCAGTTTGGAATGGACGTTATGAGAATTGTCAGTAGCATTAGGATCAATCAGCAAGCTTTTATTGCTGCTTTACTAAATTTCACAAGCAATGAGGATCACAAACTTATCAAAGGAGCTTCCCATTCTCCATCCATGTCTTCATCCCTACAGAACAAGGCTCATAGAAATAAAACTCCCTCAGTGAAATTTTAAAATTGATTAGCCTATATGAATAAATGTATGAAATAGTGAGCTCTAATTTGCCACCAGCATGACACTCAACATATAACTAGTAAGTAAGTACCCACAGCAGCCACATTGTTAAAAATTGGAAGATATTAGGAAAGCTATACTCAACTTACCAATCTGATGGCTTTTCAGCAGAAGGATCAGGTATGAGTTCAGGTTCATCATCCAACCATCCCTCTGGCTTCACAGCACCAACATCATCCACAAACTCTGGTTCTGATTCATCCCTGGATGCATAAATTCAAGAATTCATTCAAACAATCCTATTTTGTGTTTGTAATGTATTTTTAAAAACTCACCAGTCTTCAGGCTTTACAGCTTCAGGGTCCTTTATCCTGAACACATTAGCTTATCATTAATAGCTGGAATGCAACAAATATGAATTCAAAGACAAGACCTCTCTCTATCATCCCAATCATCAGGTTTCTTATCATCTGGATCAGTGATCTCCTTTGGAGGATTGACAGGTGGACTGCAATAATGGCATTGATGATTCAGTAAATAAAATAATATGTTACATATAAAGTTTAAAAACAAAACAAAACCAATAAATTCACGTTAATCTGAAAAACTCACGTAAAGTCCTCGAGGAGATTGCCATATGAAATTCGAGACTGGTCCACGTATATTTGGTAAGTGTTGTCAGGCTTCACAACTGAAAAAATAACATACCTATTTAAAAATTTTTTCATTTATTTTACTTTAATGGACAAAAATACAAACTGAAATAATGAACATAGATACACAAATGTCCAAAAGATCTATTTGAATGGATTTAACCACACTAGCAGATAACCTGTAACTAAAATACTTCACCTTAAACCATGAATAGAGATGAAAAAGCAAGGAATTGATGGAACACTGCATAACAAATTTCAATTTAGTTTTGTTCCTGGATAAAAATTGGGTTCTCCTAATCCATTGTGCCTAAAATAAGTATACAATAGCTGTTGCAACACAAAAACTTTGAATCGTGGTCAGGACAATGACATTTCGAAATGCACCTATTTTCGAGAACATTCTCGATTCACATTCAATGCTGAGTAGAGTGAGAACTGTCAAGTTTCTGCTATTGGTCAGAATCTTCTAGAATCTTTTAGAACTTTCTGGGACTATCCCATAGCATCCACAGAAGTATAAAAGATCAGGTAATTGAAACCAACATTTCAGTTTATTGCTGAGTACGAGAACAATGAATACTTCAGAAATAGTAACTTCTTGATCTAGATGACATAAAGAGTTGCTTGCACCTAGCAGATACTAGGACAATTTATCGAGACAAGAGCGAAAAAGTGTGGCCCATCTATTCAAGGGTATGGGAATCATCTGTAACCCGAGTGAATGGCACCTATTCCCAGACAGTTCATCCAGAAGCCTCAAAGCCTTCTGCTTCATAATGGGAACAAGTACCCATCTCTTCCTGTGCCATGAAGTATGGTGACTGGCTGGGAGGTTATTAGAGACTTCAAGATGGTGTCATTCCTGATGGATCTCTAAGGCGATTTCCCAAATTTTCCTTGCATTTGGGACAACTGGAACTGGCCACAATGGACCAAGTTCTCCATAGGGAAGAACCATATCAAGAGTAAGCTACCAATAGACACTCAGAAGATGCTGATGCCACCACATCATGCACATCAAGTTCATGGCTCTACACAAATAGTCAGCAGCTTTCAAGTACCTCCATGATCTCTTTCCACGGCTGTTGGAAGCAGAGGAAAAAGTTGGTATCTTCACTGGACCGCAAATAAAGATTATATAGTGTGACAAATTCGACAAGAAGCTGAAAAACTGAATAAATAACATTCCTATTTTAAAAAAAGGATGGAGAAACAGGCTTGGAAAAGTTTTGTTGCAATTGTTCATGACTTTCATGTTTCTGGACAATCACAAAGCTGAAAACTGTGATCAGCTAGTTCAGACTCACAAAGAACAATGCCATAACTGGATGCAGAATGTCCCTAAAAATTCACATTTTGCTCATCTTGACATCTTCAGGGAGAACATGGGAGCTTACTCAGAGGAGCAAGGTGAGCACTTTTGCCAGGACATACTGGACTTCAATCATCATTATCAAGGACCATATAATGAAAACATGATGGGGGCTTCCTTGAGAAAGCCATTTGATGTGTAATTGCAAATCTAGAAACCATTCACTATTGAAACCTTTTGAGTGGTTTTGATTTAGTGTATTTGTTGTGCAAGTGTATAATTTCTTTCTGTGTAAATAGAAAAATTTGACTGTTGGGTCAGATCAAATGAACTCAATAAACCCTTCCCACAAAAGCATCTCAAACAAATTTTCTTTTTTAATACCATGGACAGTGGTCTACATAATGAAGAAATAAAAAATATTTGTCCAGTCTCTCAGAGTTGTCAATGACCTAGCCAATTGTGGGTTGCATTGATCCAAGAATTTGGCTCAAGTTTGGCACATAATGCTGATGATGTACTTGCTTCAAGTTGCCAGGACAGAAATAAATTTTCAGCACCAACTAAACACCAATCCTCAGTAGTTGATGCCAAACTGCTGCCAATGTTCCAAGACAAACTACTTGAACATTAACTCCACAAACATTCTCTAAAAGCTGTTTTCCATCAGTTATATGAAATGTACTATAATGAACCATTAAATATGAGTTTCTTGCTGATAGCTCATAAACATTTCAAATGAAAACAATCATCTAATTTATCAAGTCTGTTGTGGGTGCACTGAACTATCTATGCTAATGTAGGAGCTAGGAGCAGCAACTTCCCTTTTGTTCGTTCTAGCCCTAGTTGTGTGTTAGGTAGTGTGGATTCATTGGCGAATAAAGTAGTTGTCTGTAGCGTCTTGGTGTAATCGACTAACTGCGAGTTACAACAAAGTCCATAGCATATTTTGCTGTTTTTATAGTTGTAGTTGCACCAAAAATTAAACCTAACTTTGTTGGAGTTGAGTATGTCCTAAATAATGTTATTTTTAGCTATAATTTTTATCATGGTTTCTATATCACTAGCATCATGTGATGAAGGGTTGGAGAACATTGTTATTAATCTTCCATTTTTTAGAAACACTCCAACATACAATATGTAGAGAAGGGCAAAATGGACAATTAGATACACAGCAGGAAATGCATGATCTAAAATACATATTCAAATAATTTTCCTGATCCTATTCAATATTAATTTGCCAACATCAATGCTATTATTTACACCAAGTCAATGGGCATAAATGTGATTGACAACCAAATAATACTGAGAAAAAAAATTAACATATAACAAACTAAGTTAATCATTCATGATATCACACATTAACAGAAACCTAACCCAGGGTGTATAAGTGAGTCTTCTTATCAGAAAAGTAGGCATCCAAACTTACAGTTGGCTTTTTGGCATGTTTTTCCTAAAAGAATAAAAACAATAGACCTATCAGACATCATTACAAATAGCCAGATATTTGATATATCAGAAGTTTCAAATTTCATAAATGAATGCTAATTTATGAGTAAAGGAGATGGCTCAATAAAGCAATTGAACAGATAGATAATATATCACACAAACAGAAATGGAACCTCATAATTCACATAACTTATAATTGAGAATTAATTCTCTTACCTCAAGCTCTCCTGTAATGGGATTTTTGTGTCTGAAGATGAAATGCAGCTGGAAGAAAATGAAATGTTTTTATTATATCCATTCGCAAGCATATAAAAGTGTCTAATGATAACCTTGTGATCATTTCCACACTTGTCTGGTCCAAACATAATAGTATATGGAGTTTTATCATTGAATTGATCCTAGAATTATAGAAATTAATTTAACTGATAACATTCCATAAGTTATTGAATAAAACTCAAAATAATAAACATCACAAACCAAATCAAGCTCATTAGATTTTGTCAGTAATTTGACATAAGCACCTCCACACTCTTGTCCTTCTTGAAACTTAACTTCGTATCTGCATTATTTACAATCACCATTTAATCAACTCCCTCAATGACAGTATTTATCCAATTATTAACTCACTGAACAACAAGAGGCTGATCTACAAACTCAAATGGTTTCTTTAAATATGATGATATTGCATGATGTTTTGCCTTGGACTAAAAATCAGACATAAAGGATAGTAAATGTGTTAGGGCAACAATTTATACATAGGAGGTACTCAATCTAACATCTACCTTAAGAACAAGACCAAGATCACTCTTTAAACTTGATGTTGCAGGTTCTTCAACTTCCCAAATACCTACAGATCACATGCATAATGACTGTATTATCTGATGTTTGATTTTCAATTTGCAAAACATTCCTACCATCATATTTTGCAATAGAAATTTCCAAACCATCTTTCTTTGAACTAGATACAACCCACCTTAACATAAAAAAAACAAATATTCAGCATTTTTTCAAAAGCATGTGTTCTTGTATTCCAATTATGAGACAAAATTTTGCAATTATGACACAATCTACCCATTAATTTCATAATGTCAGATAACATTATGTACAGAATAGTAAAACAATCCACATAAAAATATAACCCACTTTTTTCTAAAGTCAGAAAGAGATTCAAAATATTCAGAAAAGTGGACTGATTCTTTGAGTGTTGGAGGACTGTATACCAGCTATGAATTTGAAAAGCAAAGCACAAAAGCTAGTACATATCAAACTTAAAAATACTTAAACTACTAACAGCATTTCAATATATAATGCATGTAAAACCTAAAATCCCTTTCAACAAGAATGATTTACATCACATACTTTTTCCTTTGGAGGGGTAGATGCATCAGATTTAACCTCATCTTCAAACTCTTCATCTCCATTAAGACTATCATCAAAATCATCCTCATCATTGGTAGCCCTACCAAGACAGATGAGCAAGGCTATCAGCAATGGATACAAGTAAAACCTCATCTTACAATAAATCTGAAAAAGATATAAAAATTGGTTATGAGGAACAGATATCAAATGATTAAGTGATGTCTGCAGTCAAAGTGGTTAATATCAATGGATGGTACTAAATTTAAGCAGATTAATAATCGTAATTTTGTACATACATCAATTAACTTTAAAAATCAAAGAATTAACTCCAAAGCTGGAAATAATAAATATTAAAGCCTTTTAACATTAAAATCAAACCCATGTCAACCATATCCGAAAACCAATCAGACTTTAGATGTAGTTTTAGAAATACTTTTATGATTAAGCAGTATCTAGAAGAAAAGTTCAGAGATGAACCTCACCAACAATACACAGTTCCTAATGCAAAATTGACGCTATAAATAGCAGACAGTCTACAATACGATTCAAATTTATCTAAAAAAACCACTGCAAACATGAAACCAAGGCATGGCTGTACCTTTACAACAGAAATGCTGTCACACCGCAACCTCAACGGACGTGCTCGCTCACAATTGGTCAACGAAGCCTTTGGAAAAGTGAAGTCTTTCTAATCAAAAAGATCCACAATGTAATCATTAATTGTCATCGTTAAATTTAACTAATAAATAACGCAACTTTGTTTTTTAATTACTTGATTTTTTAAATAAAAAATAATATTAATATATGTAATTGATTTACTTATGCATTGAATTAAATAATAATCTTAAATAATTTTTAAATAATAATCTTTTAAATTTTGAAAATAATGTTACTATTTGAAACAGAATTTGCTTGATATAATTATGAAGGTTTCACAAAGCAGCTTCGAATTATAGCTGACAGTAAACGCGGATTTTTAAAGGGGTGTCCCCAGCATTAGACAAATAAAGCAAATAACTGTTGAAAGAAATAAAGCCCATACTAATAAAACTCTCCGAAATGTGTGCGAATCCAAGAATTTAGTATTAATAAGATTTTCAATAAGTGGACCAATAACAATCGCGAACGAACGTAGTACTCTTCGGATTAAAAGAAACACTAGACGAGCTGAGGAACAGACATGACTTGAAGAGGGCCTGGTAATGTGATTCTCTTTGATATGTGGATCACATATGGTGTAAGTCAATCGATACGCTATATCAAATGCCAAATTAAATTCTAAATCTTCCAGCCCCTCTGGCTTGTTAATAATCCGTTAACCTTCAAAATTTCGGAAAGCTCTCCAATATTTATTTTCATGGAACTACAATCAAATCAGTTAAAAATTTACGAACAAACTTTCTGCGCTTTTCTTTCGGAAAAGATTTTTGTAACAGTTTCAAAATTCAGTCCATCGGCAAGTCCTCTAAAGAGGAAGAGGACTGTAAGTAGATAATAGTTTTTTATTAACTTAAGTTTGGACAATTGAATTTTTTCGATTAAAGTTGCCTAGCCATTTATTTCATTGGCAATTAGTTGCAGAGAATAAAAATTGCTACACATGAACTGAAACGTTTTGCATGAATATTGATGGAGGAGCTCTAATTTATTCAAAGGATTTTGTTTATGTCAATCTATTAAGCATAGGCTTATGATGAGGCACTTCTCATAAGAATGGACCTCTTGAAGCTGATGTCAATGGGCATGTTGATCACTTCAAAATTGTCTTTAAGCAAAAATGCTGAAGCCAAGGAACATAACTTATTGGGGATAATTTAAATATTTAATAAAACAATTTTTTTTAAGTATTTGCTTGCTGCAATAACTGGCCAAAAGAATGAGTCAAACCTCTAGTATAAGCTATCAACTCTTAAGAAACTTTTGAAAGTAACCTCAAAAATAATTTCAAGATAAAACAAAATGTGGACCTGCCAAAATATCACATCTCAACAATCCAATATTAGTCAACCCAGTGAAATGATATCTAGTTACACACCAACATACCCAACCTGAATACTTGATTGGAAATTGGTAAAATACATTCAAGTAACATGATGCTGTGCTGAACAATTACTCTGATGACAAATACAAATAGCTTTATAGACTGAAGGAAGTCTGAGTTTTAGCTGTTATTTGATGAAAGTTCTAGATCTTCAAGCAGTTTCAAAATGTTTGCCATCCTTGTCAATTTGAATGATACGCATTCTCTTCTCAAACTCAGACATAGTTTAGAGGTCAGGATTTGCAAGCATTCTTTAAAATATTCCCTGGGAAGGAAAGATTCAAGTTTGACTAAAAGCCTTTGACAATTCAAATCCAAATTTTTCTTGATTTCTTTGGCATCATTTAGCTTGTTATCAATAGAGATTTGCTTGCTGGAAGGCATCTGCATTTCAAAAAAATCTTATGAAATAATCCGTCATATTTTGGTAGATTAGCGAAATAATTCTGACTTTATTGGTTTCGCAGGGTTGCAACATTCGGTTCAGTAAAAACAACAAATTTATGGAATTGTCAGCATCTTTGAGCAAAGACTCAAACTTAGATTTAAGTTTGAAATTGGTGTCAAACACTTTCAGAAGGATCTGTAGTTGAATGACTAAATTGCACTTGCAATAATAAAACAACAAATTCTTCAAAATTAAACCTCTTGTTCTGTTTTGGCTGCAGAATCCAACTCATTATTGATGGTGTTTAGTAAAGAAGTTAAACTTATTTCAAGCTGTCGACCAATGGAATCCAGTTGCTCCTTTGTAACCTGATAAAATTTGAAATTCATGCCTTAAAAGCAAAATTTCTAATTCTAATTACATTATTTTGTCTTTAAAAAGACTTGATAAGTCTGCATAATGCAGGCATTTTGACCCCAATGTCACTAATATCCTGTTATTCTGCTAAGCATGTCGCTATGAAGTAAAAATAGATTGAAATAAATAAAAAAACCAGCTGTAAAAAAGGATATTTTTCACTAACAATTTTAACGTGCTTCCTAGAAATGGCTGAATGTGGCACTGAGTATCCAACACTTTTGAAGGTTAAAACATCCACAATTGAATTAAAGTTGCAACAAAGATGGAAGGATGTTTTAGAACTCTCTCCAATCAGTTTCTGAAACTCTTCACTGAATATGTTGGCAGCAAAAGTTTCCTCAACATCACTCGACAGCGATGAAATAATGTTGTCCCAATCAGAACAACACAATCTAAAACAGTAGAGGACACCATCATAGCCTGGAATTTTATGAAGTGAAACACTCTTTGAATCTCCAACAAAGTTAGTGGTGTCTTTTGAATTAAGTTTTTCAGTATTAAGTGTTGATTCATCATTGACATGGCCATTGTCTTCCTTAAGCAATTCACTAGATTTGTTAACCAGACTCTCGCTAATACTCAATTTAGATGGGAAACTAACTTCCCGTGTTTTTGCAAGATGTTCATCAGTATTGCTCCTTGTTGCTCCATACTGCATGTTGCTTAAATTGAAGCAGAGACCTGAATGCTCTCTGGTTGAAGTTAGGTCTGAATTGCTTTTGTAGCGTCTGTTATTCTTTACTAGATTGCACTGCCTTGGGGCAGGGACAGGATAAAATCTTTTTGAAGTCTCATCTTTACCTTGACTTAAAACATCAGTAGAGTTGTATCTTGTAAGTTGCACCGTTTTCTTAACATTTCTTTCTAAACTTTTATTTTCACTTGGAAATGTTATTTTGACTTCTTGTGAGAGTTCCATGGACTTACTAAGATCACATTTGACTTCAGCTAGGGATCGTCCACCATGAGGTATGTCACGATTCGGAATGTACTCTCGTTGCATATGTTTTTTGAGCGATTCTTTTATAGCTGACACTCTGCGAAATTCTGACAAAAAACATTTTTGGTCGTTCTTTTGGGGTGATTTTTTTTCAATTCCACTTTTGTTTTGAACGCTCTTTTCACCTTTTACATTTTCAAATTCGTTGACGAATTGTTTAACGTTCTTAACAACGGCTTCGTCGGTTTCCATTATTTGCTAATGACTAATCCAACTGCAGAATTCAAATTATTAACAATATGTTGAATACCTAGGACGCACTTTCTTGAACCAAAATATGACTAAAAATTAAAAATAAAGTTGCAACCAAAAGTAAATACAGCCATAAAGTTAGGTAACTACCTTCAATGGTAATAAATGTGCCTTTAATATATATATATTTGAAATTTATACAATTTTGTTGTAAATATTAAAAAAATATTTTGTTTAAATAGTAAATCAGAAAGTTGTTAATAACTAAAGGCTTTGAATACTGATTTCACAAAGTGATATTTTTACCTGGATTTAAACCTGTATTTAAAATGTTGATAATATAAATAAGCGACATATACCGCGTAAAGATGTAAAGTTGGAAATGATTCCTCAAGCATCTTAAAACTACTGACAATTTTTTTGATGTTTATGAATTTAGAAGGCCCACACAAGTAATTTATGAAATAACATAACTTTATAAAGTTTAGGAAAACTAATTTAAACATATTTGTTTGAAAAGATGTTATAAGTCTTTCTACTTCCTTAGAAACCAAGTGATTAATGTTATCTAGTGATGGCGGGTGCGAAATCTGGGAGGGTTTCTGATGAATTGCTTACATACATAAGCGAACCTTTATTTCTAATTCCCGTTAACTCGTTTATGGATGAACATTGCTTAAGTATGACTTATTCCTTGTCTTAATCAATTACATTTTCATTGATCGTGGAATTATAAAACTATTGTAAAGTTGAGCATTATACGTGGTTAAACATATATTAGCACTAGTGACAATTGTAAGTGACACAATCTTCATATGCATAATATGTTTATATTTTGCAGTTTTTGATGTTGATTCGCAGACTGTTGACGAACACAAAGCAATCCATAGCTCTTACAAGAGCCTGGTAATATCTGTTCATTGAACGAAGTAATCGATGCATAAGAGTTTAAATGTTGCTAGATTCATGGATTGTATTTTCATAATGATCTAAATTAGGGATAAGAATTTAATTTTCCACTAACAAACACTCAGATTGAGGACAATTATATTTACATCTAAAAGAGTATCCAAGTACTATTATTTTTCTTACTATCGTAAAAAATACCCATAAACCTCAAAAATGAGATAACTTAAGTGAATGGGTTGAATTTTAGATTGATGCCTTGTTAATTGCTTTTGGAGAGGAATATCATGTGTCAAATGAAGAAATTCTGCAAGGGATAAAGGAACTTGATAAGATTTGTGACATTCACATCATGTTTGAAGCAAGTCACCTTCTATTTCAAATTATAGATACGTGACAATTATATTGTAATAAATAATTAACAATAAACAAAAATATCATTATTATTGAATAATGGAATAAATAAATTATAAAAGTAACATTTCCATTCTGATAATAGCAATGAATATATTCGCAAATGAGAATTTTTTCAAATCTTCATTAAATGCAAGTTTGCTTGTCCATTATTTCAGGGGTGCAGCCAGAACTTTTTCGTGGAGGGGTGGGGGTGATTTTTGATTTATCTCTTCAGAGATTATTTTTCTAATGTTATGCCAATAATATTTGTTAAATGTCAAAATTAAATGACAATTAAACCTAGTTAATAAAATATATTTATCCCTTAATTTTTCTATTTGATAATGTTTAAGGGTTAGAACCACCAACACTCCCCCACCCTTAGGTGCATCCCTGTGTTGTTTTGTGATGCAGTTTTGAGGAGTTGAGCGACCCCAAAAAAGATTGTATACTGAACATCACGAGAACGCATACATTAAAAAATACCGTTTAAATAACTTTATACAGAGGGGCTCGCAACAGAATTGTAATGCATTCGTCATTGTTGTAGGATAGCATTCGACACATTTTTGCTGCAGAGAACTTCAACCTCTTCTGCACTGTCATGGCCAAACGAAACATCATGATTCAGGAACAAGTTTTAGCCATGATCTTGTCTGTGAAGGGAGTCTTACCAGAATCTCTCAAGAGAGGACATTCTGATATCAAAGGTAATGAATTGGGCACTTCAACTTCGGGCAAAAAGACTGTCGAGGAATCAGTGGTGGAAGGCATTCCGAGGTTTATTTGTCTTGAATTACTGTGACTGTGCTCAGCATTAAATGATTCACATTTATTATCGATAAAATGCCATTAATAAATACATTATGAGCATATTAATACTTCAAAGGGTAGGCATGGAGATCGTGCGATGCGTCTGTATGATTCTGAATCTGTTATCAGATGTCTATTTTCATTATCAAAAGGGCTGTTAATAATGTAAAATGAATTGTTGGGATGCACTGCGGTTTGGTTTTAGTGGAGGCTGTTGCGGTACTTGGTGTACTTTTATTTGCATTTGTACTTTGGCATTCAGTACTAGGTCTCAAGTCGGTAAATTATTATTTATTGTTTCATTGAGCTTTATGATTTTGTGGCACTCTGCAGTTCTTAGTTGTGAGGAGAATTACTCCACACATATTTTTCAAACAAACAGTGATCAAGTGATGTAATGACAACATTTTCATGAAATTAACATCTAAAGCATGATTTATTTGTAAAATTGTGGTCGTCCCGCAGTTGTTCTGTACAAAGCACATGAGCCACAGAAGCCCCACAACCAGTTTTGTCTTACTTAGGCATTAATGTAAACATTTTTGTATCAGTAATTTAAGTTTTTTCCAGAAGGAACTTTCAAGCAGACGGAGATGTAAAATTATCTGTCGTTCCTAATATTGACGTCAAAGAGCTAGAAGAGAATCAGAAAATACTGAATGAAGTAAATCATAAATTTTAAATTTACTCCTTAACCAGTCAACATGAAATGGATTTTTTAATTCTTTCAGAAAATGAAGAAGTTAGTTTTGAGGGAAGTAAGTCTTTTTAAGTTTAGAAACAGCTCAATTCTTTGATTACAGCCATTTTTCTTTATCAGAAGCTACTCCACAGTGATGTCCCAATTAAAGATGGAAGCACAATAATTGTGGAGGATATAAAACCATCAAGATGTGTAGATGAGGTGGGTCGTGCAAATTATTTCTTTAGTTAGCTTATTTATATTTAACTTTTAGTTAGTCTTATTATCAGTCTGCCATTCCGAGTCCTGATGTCAAGCAACGTCAGGAATTTCTGAGGCAGCAGAGAGATAAGTTGTTGAAAATTCGGAAGGAAGCAATGGAGAAAAATCTCAAATCGAAGAACGACTTTGAAGAGAAAGATGTCAGTATGAAGCCTGTGGTTGTCAAATCTGATCCAATCAGTAGTCAGGTCAGTCGATTAACTCCTCTCCATCTAAATATGAATAACATTTAAGTATTTAATTAGTACTTTTAACATTTGGTAATTAGTTGACTCTCATTTCATAGGTTGACAAGCAATTGGCATTGAGGCGCACCATAGCAGAGAAATTGCGTCGAGAAGTCATCGAGAAAAAATAGCGCCTTGTTTTTCAGTGTCGCTGTTTTTCTGTTTGTGGAGACACATGAAAGCTGAAATTGTTTCTTTTGCGAGCTCAAGATTGCAGCAAAGTTCATGGAATTGTCAATGTTTTCCAATGCTTATAATGTCATTTAATATCATTTTTGTAATAAACTCTTATCATCATCTGGGTACTGACCTATGACATGAATATCAAGTCCCAATTTCACAAGTTTTCATCCACAAGAGTTGTCAACTTTGATCTCTTTCTGCTTGTGTGAGAAACAGGAACTGACAAGAGTGTATATGAATTCAATCAGCTCGACTAGGGTCATGGCTGTTATTCCCAGCCAAAGACTGAGAGTACCCCCAATGGATGAGATTACAGAAGAGGGACTAATCATGACAACATCTCTATAGAGCTGTGGAAATTCGTTTTCGAACTTGATGTAGATCTGCACAAAGTTCTCCTGCAACTTGCGCAATTTCTTCAACGACTGGAGGATTTCAGCGTTCGTTTTCTTTTGAGACAATTTCTCCTCCAGAAGGACTCCGTATTCATTGAATCGTCCAGTCCCGGGATAGTGCTGTTCGCGACTTGGGACTTGTAGAAGGAGAGCTGCTGAGAGGCATCGGGCCATGGAGCACTCTTACCGCTGTAGTGGTAAGAAGTCTCCTTACACGACGGCAAGCATTCCTTAGCACAGAAGTCCTCTTCATAGAGCACAGATTCTTCGCAGGCCAATTGAGATACAAATTCTGGGACTCGCTTTTCTCCGTGCTTGCAAGCAACTCTCAGATCTTCGTTGCTCATATTGCCACACAAATTACCGCCAACTAACTCCATCTGATCCTGGGTAAAGTGGAAGTTGAGCGATAAGCATTGGCACTTCCTTATCACGAATTCCTGCATGCACACCTCTGTGCACAGTGACTGACTGTAGAAGAACATTCCGTTGTATTCCCGATTAGTGCAGTTTATCTGGTTGTACGGGTATGGAAGGCGTGTTCGACTTACCAGCTGGATTGTGAATGTTGTTTCGGTACCTGGACCGATGCCTGACCCTGCGATCATATCTGGAAAGGAGCCTGGGTAGTGGAAAAAAATGCGCATACCTGTTGCCTTGGAGAAGAAAATTCCTGTGTCGTAATCGGTGTCAGAAATATATTCGGGAAAGTTATTGAGGTACATTGTTAAACTCGCTGCCCTGATACTTTTCGCATGAGTTTGTGGAACTTTCAAGGTAAAACATCTGCGGTACATGGATTGCCAGAAAGGAAAAATTTCGGGTGATATGTTCAGAGGCTTGAAATTCCAGTCCACAAAATTGTGGCTCAGTACCATACTATTATTTACCGAAGCTTCGTCCATTAAAGAGCCGATCGGAAAGTTGGAATAATAACCGGAGGGCAGGAGGTGCTTTGTCAGAGCTAGGTCCATCCCCACTTCATCGATTCCGTACATTTCTTTAACTTTCTCGTAATCAATCGTCTTTCTGCAGGATTCGACGTTCTGGACATGTTGCTCCATAGAGAGTTGGTCATTTGAAGATTTAATCCTGAGATTACAGAAGGATATGTAGGGGAATGTGGATTTCTGGTTTCCTTCTCCAACCATGGTCGTGTAAGGATAACTCAAGTAATTGGTCAAAAGTATACTCAGCTGCCACAGTAAACTGACGAAACAAACGAGGACAGAGATGAGCCAAAAGCAGGAGATGATTTTGTTCCTGGTTCTGGCGATTCTCGACAACCCACGGATGGTTACCGTATCACAAAAAAGTTCACATTTCTTTCTTAGTTCCATCATTTTGACGTATTCGTGAAATTGCTTTTTAATTTCAATTGACAACATATCCGATCATTTATCAAATAAAATTTAAGCCAACTCCAGGTTTGATGTTGGAGCTGATGCAACTCGAGTGAAGAACGTTTTATCGCAAATACTTTCGATACATTCAGACAATTTCCAGCAATTGTATGAAAGATGTGGCTAATGACCTTATTGAATTCGGTGCTCCCTGCTTCTGGATGATGATAATGACGTTTAAATTAATCCATTAAATCCAACTCTGTTTCCACCTCACATTCAGACCGCAATTAAGGGTTTAAAACCCCATCGGGTTCTTCCTTTGTTTAAGAACATCTTTGTTGAGTGCAAGATTTTCGTACTTCAATTCCAAACGAAGCATTTAATGGCATGTAACGATTTGCGACCTCATAATATACTAATTTAAGTTTATTAGGAAATTAAATTGAGTGAAAAGCAAAATTAATTTATTATTTAATAAATAATCAGAAAATGGTATTGCTTTTAGCTAACTTCACCTGAAACGGCATTGTACACGTAAATTATGCGCAGATGGAACTTGTTTATATTTATTCGCTAGTAACTGCTTTTTATAATTTTATATTTGGTAAAACATACACAATGCTAAGTCAAGCATTAATTTATAAGATATCATGTGAACAGCGTCAGAGGCGCTTAAAAGACCCAACTTAGATGTACACTCTTGAGGAGTAGACTTGCTTTGACTGGAAATTTGTTCTTTCGAGGACAAATAAAACCTCTTTTGAATTCTGTAAATAAAAATATAACCACAGACCATCCGAGGAAATGAATCTCCATATCTTATATCTTATTTGAAATAAATGTTTACATAACATCAATCATCAAGTCTTGCTGTCGATCAACAAAAAATTTTCAATTGTTAGAAGACATTAAATCTGGATGTCCCGCATTCAACCAGTTATCTGGTGCAGACGAGTTTATATGCATGAAGAGGTTGTCGCTCTCCTGAATTTGTCAATCGCAACTTTCGAGGACCAAAATTTACTCGCAAAGCAAAAATAAAATAAAATTTGTTGTTGAATTCGATATTAAAAAGTAAAATAATTTTTGATATTAAAAATCAACAGATGTGAAATTTACGAAATCCATTTGAATATTGGTTATGGATACCCGAACAAGGAAGAAACCTGTGTATGGTTTGCAATCGGGTGAAAATTCATCTCGTTTGCTTCAGGAACATTCAATCCACGAAGAAGAAGGTGCGCAGTTTTGAATTGATGTCTGCTAAAATGGATTGATCCAATTTCTAAATTTTTTTTTGTAATCAAACTTTTATGTTCAAGTCAAAAACGTGCAAATACACGAGGAGACAACTGATAATGAAAGTGTGGAATATGAGGTTCTATACAAATTCCAAACAATTTCTAACCAGTTAATAACATTTTTTATAAACATTAAAATGTTATCCATCATGTTGTAAATTATTTGTCCTTCAAATTCATTGAATGGTCGACGCATCAAATTAAACAACAGGTTTCAAGTGATGACACCCTTGCAAGTATTGCAGCGATCAACAAAATGACGATTTCTGATCTCATGCGAGAAAACAAACTTATCTCCTCTCTTATTTGTCCGGGACAGGCAAATACAACATAATTTATTGTAACTTATTCGTTAAATTCTAATAAACCTAATTTCAGTTGATAAGAATACCTAAACAAAGCCCATATGGAAGCCGTAATTCCTTAGGCCAAGTGGGAGGCTCACTGAGCAATTCAAAAGAAGACGTCAAGGTAGATTTAATCCATTTTAACTTTGTTTTGTCACCAGAAATTATTTTGTAATTCGGTTAGATTGTTGGAGGGTATGAAAATGTTCCTATGAAAAGACAGCGGTCCATTTCAGAGTACAAGAAACCTCAGCGCGATTTGTTAGCCATTCCTGAGACTTTAACGGTTTAAGTTTATAAATTCATCAAATTATAGAAGATATTTTAAAAGGGATAAAAATATATATCAGGATAAAATCGACAAAAAAACAAAAAGTAGAAAGACTTCTCTGGCAATTTTGGTTGAAAACGTGAAGAGCAAGTTCAGCAGACCCTCATCGCCTCATGAAGTTCTGCCGTTTAAACAAAGAGCCAAGTCGGTTGCTGTGCCTCCAAAACTGAACTACTTGGACTTTGGTGACGATGTAAGTTTTGGTAGGAAGAAAATATTTACATGCTTTCCAAAGTAATCGTTTATTAAAGAAAAAAGAAAGGAAGATGAGCGAAGTAAAACAAAAACCTCCCGATCCTGTTTCATTTCCTTCTGAAATTCTTCATCCAGTCGAGGTTATTAGTGACATGAGGTGGCGATCCATAGTTTTAAAAGATGCTAAAAGATGTCACTTTTTAGGATCACTCTAATGGAACATTACAACTTGATGGAGAAAGACTCAAATTCGAATCGGATTCATGCGATTACTTTTCGAATTACGTGTTTTATTCCATACACTATGAGGACGTGGTAAATGTTACTCTCTGGAAAACTTGTGAAAACCTGGGTGAACCCTTGAAGTAAGGATTTAAGGATATTTGCCATTGTTTGGGGAACTTTCGGTCCTAAGTGACTTTGTATAGTTTTAGATGTCTCGATCAGTTTAATGTGCTACAAGTGATGGATGAACTGAAAAACAACGTTGAACAGGAGCATATTTACAAGGAAGGTTATAAAAGCAACTGTTGCCTACATTTTAATAAGTTATTTTTAGTGTTTTAAAAGAGTTAGTATTTTTTCTCATCAAAGGATTTCTTCAGAATCCTTTCAAATACAAAATGGACACTTGCAATGTCAAATGTTCCTCAAACTGTTATTATGCCTGATTAATCTATTTCTATCCGCTGATTATTGAAATGTTTTAAAATTAACAGAATCGAATTATGCAAAGTATTTCATGAGTGCAGAAATAACAAAAGACTCTCCGTATTTTATAAATCAAGGAAGGAGTCTTCGAAACTCTGGTTTTCAGTTTTTGCCGAAAAGTGAATAAATTCATGATCTTCACTTAAAAAACTAAATTTAGTTAAAAATGTCCTGAAATAAAATCGCCTATGCAAATGCTTCACTTAGGTTGTTCGATATCGACCGACATTTAAGTCTGGCACTTCCACATTGCTACTCCAACCTTCCTCGTGAAGTCGATATGTTTTTTTTTATTATTTTATAAACAAAAGTAACAGTTTAACAAACAATAAACTATTAATTAAATTAATCAGATAATTTATTTTTAGGCAAAGATCGAACTCCTGTACGATTTAAAAGTGAAACTTTTGAGGGGAGAGTTTTCTGATGTCAACCAAAACGGTGTTTTTCTTTGTTTATTGGTGGCTTTAATGGTTTTATTTTTAATGGTTGATTTGATTTCACTTAATTTCCTGATGAGAAATGGAACTGTGAAGTTTATCGACAGGGTTGTTGAATGCTATCGTCAAGTTCAAGGTGGAAAAGACGTGCGTTTTTAAGAGCAAAATGATTCCAGGGGGGTTGAATCCAGATTGGAAAGAGTCGTTTGCAGTGGATAACATCATTCCAGATGACGTCATTCGAGTTAAAGTTTATCACGGGTCCACTGCAATTGGACGTTCATCTATTCCAGCATCAATACTTCCACTTAAAGTGTAATTAGTTAAATCCATTTCCACTCGTAATTAGTTCAAATCATTTAATTTGCGGGCATTTGCTTGAGCGCCATCGTCTTAAGAACCATTCTCAAAAATTAAATGTTGGCTTCTATTTTTAGTAGCCAATCGCTAACGTTGGAGATGGAAAGAGTGGACGAATCACAGCCTTTGAAAGTTGGATGCATTTATTTGGAATGCTTACTGCTTCCAAAGGTTGGCTTCATTTGAAATGCAGATCATTTCCATCATAATCAACATTTTCCATCTCAGGGGTTTCCAACGAAAATGCCGTGTGTTCCTCATCCCAGTCTCCATCCTCCGAGCAAGATCATTTCCAGGTTCCACGTGGCTAAGGCATGGAAAGTTTCATGATACGACATGTTGCTATGACAACCACGATGATGATGGTGATGATAACGACGACGGTGATGATGACGGTAACGATTCAATGACGATGATGATTTATTCTTGTCTGATTCAGTTGTGCGAGAATCTTCCACCGTTGCTGAGTTCGACACAGAGATGGAGCATGATTTACTCAAACATGGATCACGGCTCGAGTCTAACAACGTTGTACGCAAGGATGGGGGAGTGTTCCGACGATGACTATGTGATCCTCGTCATAAGAGACACTGAACAGAAAGTAACAACGAATGGGAAATTCCAAACTAATGTTGCATCCTTATTTAAATGAGTGTGATTCGTTCAGGTGTTTGGCGCCTATTTGACGTCTCCAATCAGACCGAGCAGAAGTTTTTATGGGACGGGAGAATGCTTCCTCTTCACATTTCATCCATTTTTCCAAGTACCTTGTCAATTAATGCATTAATAATAATTCATTAATGTTACAATATATTTATTCATGTTAAGTTCATTTTTAATTCATTATCTTGATTTGTAGAAATTTGCTTCGAGCGGTTTGAACATGGGCTTCATAAGGTCAGATGATGAAGGAATCAGCATAGGCTGTGGCAAGTGAGATCGACTGTTGCATGAAAATGTGTTGCATAAAAACATGTTGCATTTTCAACCATACTTTCTGAGTTGACCATTCTGCTGCCATTCTCCGATGTTCAAAAACACGCTGCAGAGGAAATAAAGAATAACTGAATAAAAAAAAAACAAATTGAAATATTTCAATCGCCTTATTAATTACCACAAAACGCTTCTTTAGGGCCGGCGATGGTTTGTGGATTCACGAGAACATGTGGGATGGATGCACAAACATCTCTGAAACCTTCAGCAACCTCCCCCTCACGTCAGACAAAACTTTCCACATCCTCTGCGTGGAAACTTGGAAAATCGAAGTTTAAAAAGAAGATGCATTTGTTTGACACTCCTTCCTTAATGATCACCGCGCATTCACGTCGAGTTTTTTTCGAAAAGAATCATTAAAAAGTGCTTTAAAAATCTTTTCAAACGAACTCCGGTGACAGAAACATTTAAATGTGATTTTCTTCATTCGAGATGACATTTATCACATTCTCCTTTCAGATCCTCACACCAACATACAAAATGCATTAATTCTTAAAACATTACAGCATACAATTCCCTGTTACGATCATTCTTGCAACATTACTTCGATATTCTCACAGTGCCTCGATTATTCAGTTTAGAAGTATATTCTTCAATCCGCACAATTTAAAAGTGAATGTAAGTTTACAATATTTTACAGATTTAATGGTCCATTAACAATATACATAATAATTGATAATAAATGGAAATACCGGGTGAAAAGTGTGGCATGAAAATTGTCGTTTCAGTGGGAGGATTTGAGCGATGTTGCCGAAAACTTCATTCTTTTTTGCTTCTGCCGCTGATTGCAGAACCAAACCCTGACCACGTTCTTCCGTAAATCCAACTTGTCTGCTATTTGAGCTATCTTTTCTCCGCTTGGTCTCGGCTGGATGGCAAAATAGGCTTCCAACGACCTCTTCTCAGGACCAGCAATGGAAGTTCTTTTACGTTTTTTGTCGACAAATTCAGAAGCGGAACCATCTCCGATGCTGTTTAAATATTCTTCTCTCATGCGTGCTTCTCTGGCCGCGTTTTCGGCCTCGCACAGCCAGGCCTGGAGTACCGGTTTCAGAGCAACCATGTTGTTGTGGCTCAGCGTCAACGACTCGAATCTACAGATAGTACTCTGACTCAAAGAACCAACGCCTGGCAGTTTCAATTTTCCCAGAGCTGCTCCTACGTCCGCCTGAGTGGCACCGAGTTTGATTCTTCGTTGTTTGAAATGTTCCGCAAAAGCTTCCAGATCTCGTGGATCGCAGTCACTTCCTCCGATTTCTCCGTGCTGAGCTGCAGCTACCACGGCTGCCGCAACCACTTCCGACATGGAGGACGATGACGTCAGAGGTGGTGATGGTTTGAGACTGTTGCACTTTAAAGCCTGAAAAGAGTTTGGCTGACCGAGGGACTGGTCCTTGCAAATGCTTGCATTTGGTGGAGGATATCCAGTGGAGATGTAGGCACCCGATGGTGAATGGTTTTTGTCGGTCAGGGTTGAACTGAGGCGTTGACTGTTGAGTGTCGTCGGAGAAAAGAAGAGAGCGTCAGTTTGGCAGTAGTTGAACTGAGAGTAATATGGAGACTCGTTGGAATAGTAAATATTTCCGTGGTTGGCAAAAGAGAATTTTTCTTGCGCCTGAATGTGAGCAGAATAATTCTGAGTCGGATAACGATGCTGTCTGGGATTGTGAAAAAACATGTTTTGATGTGGAACTTCGGACATCCTAGGAGAGAATTTGTGGCTTTCGAGGGGAGGTTTGTCCGACATTTCAATGGGGGAAGCAGTTGGAGAGATGGAATGATCCTTGAGCAAGGAGTCATTGAAGTGTTTTTTGTTGCAAGAGGACAAGGATTTCGTTTGTTGTTGTTGCTGCTGCTGCTGCTGCTGCTGCTGCTGCTGTTGATTGTCGTACACGGAATCAAATGACGTGTTGTTGAAGAACTCTCGTCTCGCTGGTTGGAGATTCAACTGGAGGTGGTAGTTGTTTTCGTCAGGCAGGAAGCCATAGTAATGATCCTGAAAGATGCCAATGAATTTTGCAGGAAATACAACATTTATTGATAACTAATAAAATAAATGTTGGAACATTTTAAAGGCATTTAAAATGAAATTTCTGCTTGTGTGCCGAAGTGGGTGTTCTAGCGAATTGTCCGTAAGACGTATGGCTTGCGTGCAGATTGTCTGTATCAAGTGGCCATCCTGTAATGGAATTGTCGCGATATTTTGAACAGCCCCAGGCTGATTGCCTTCCTCTGTCGATCTCTTCTCAACTCCTCTTCCTCTTCCTCTTCGAGTTCTTTCATGTTTTTGCTTTTTAATGTTTTTATCGCACGGAAAAATATTTTATTTCAGAGAACAAATTTTCGACGCTGAGGACGTGAGATGTCTCGTGGGAGATGATGAAACAGCGCGTAAAAATCTCCTCCTTTGAAGATGACGACTCATTTGGAGGTCTCTTCATTAGTGGAAATGTTGAGAACAGACAACAGGAAATCGGAGGAAATTGTAACTTTGTAATGCAGTCTGTTGCTCTCACACATCGCCGTCACAAGCAGACTCAAGTGCTAGGAGGACGTCTGTGATGTTGAGCCCGCGGGACCAGTAAATCATAATTATTCGCAAGTATCGAGGACTCCACGACATCCATTAGTAGTTAATCAAGCCCTACATGGCTGGCCTACTCCACGTCCCATGTAAATGCTTCCCTTGTGATGTCGCACAATTTTTCCACTTGCCAAAAATGAGTAACCACCACGTTTAGCCGAACGGAAAAACCTGCCAACTCCAGAAAGTTCCACCACTCTGAACACCAGGCAGTGGAAAATGTTTTCGAGAATCGAAAAAGCGACAATTAGACATTCGTGTGCTGCGAAGGTCGGGAAGACATGGAGTAGGAACATTGACAACCGTTAATGGACAGTCTTATAAGATAATTACAGACCTCCGTGCAGCTTAAAACAGAAAACTGGAAGAGGCACAAAGCATGCGAGAAGATGTTTCCGTCGATGGAAATATGAAAACATTGTCATCATTCGCCGGTGATGGTCACACTTCGACTCCTGATTTTGCGAATAAAATGATAAACGATTTAAGAATGTCGAGCAATTTGAGGGATTATCTTAATGTTGAAGAGATAAAACTCGAGAGTAACAGCAGAAATGTGATGACACTAATGTCAACATCTCAATGTCAACTGGAAATCATTGGCGACGCCATCAATCACTTGGTGACCAACAAACGACAAGATGGATGAACCGTCTCCCCCACCTGGCATGTTCCTCTGTGACCACCTGCTAGTAACATGATACCACTTCAAGGAACGAGACCACGTGAGTTCGTGAATGCTATAACTTCATCATCATCCAATCCCCTGCATCCAAGGTGCATCCAAGTATTTGCAGGTAAGCATAAATTTTATTGGCTGTTATTTTTAATCGATGACGTCACGTATGTTTATGTTTCTGTCAGTCTTTGTATAGCAGCGGAAAGGAGATAAATAAGGTCGTATGTTTGGCGCATGCTCACTGGATGAGAGCCAAAGTGGGAGGAGTCTATCGCAACGAGTGATAATTGGGGAGTGAAGTATGATTTAAAACTTGACCTTTTACCTTTTAAGATGGATGGAATTTTGATGAAGAAATGAAATCACTGCTAGATCACTTATTTTGCACTATTTCGTTTGAACAGATGTTGACAATGTTCCAACAAATTTCAATTAAACAGCCTTTCAAACTATTTTTATAATTATTTAATTTATTCAAACTATTTTTATTCAAATGAATCCCAAGACTTAGCATTTGCAGAACATGATTTGAATCAATATTCTTTTTCTTGAGAGCAACAAAACAACATGTTACAACATGTAACAACACAAAACAACACGAAACAACATGAAACAACAAAACAACAAGAAACACAAACAAAATTGTATTTAAATAAATTTTAAATAAAATAATAAATTATTTTATTCGTCAGAACGACAAATTTATAAACAGTAATGTTAACGGTTGACTGTATTTAAATATCAGCTGATTGGATTTAAGTAGCTACTCACGTATGATTGGTTGCTTGGTGACCTGTTCTTCAAGCGAGCCTCGGGCACTCTCTGAGACCCCACCGACAAAAAGACATCCTGAAGGTTGCCATTGGAACCGTGGTTGTAATCCTGAAAAGTGGCGGCAAGTGGATGAGGATATCCGCGGTAGAAGGAAGGAAGGAAGAAAGAAAAATGTTCACCTGGTGGAAGCCTCCATAAGACGCTTGTATCATGGTGGCTGTCATGACTTGCTGGAAGATCTTTCTAATCGATCAGAAAGCTTTGAAATCACGTCTGGAAAGATTGAAATTCATAATTTAGGATGGCAGTGTTTTTCACGACTGAGCAGGAATGATATTCCATGCGAATGAGGATGCAACTAATAAGCGCCCTGATGGAGCGCACATGCAACATCAACAGGTTCGTGTATCCATTGTTCGCGATGCACCAATGGTTTCCACCACGGACCACTTGAATGCTTCTCAAGCCCTGCCTACCACTCACTGTCACCACCCCCTTGATTATCATTATCATCATCATCTCACGTCGTCATCATCATCTTAGTCGTCATCGTATTAATACCATCGTTTTGTTCAATCGACCGAATCCACGCCTGACTTTGAAGTTTTTAAAGATTGCAGATGGAGTGAGTGGTGATAAAGGATTCCATGTCGAATCCGAATAACACAAACGATCGCGTTTATTGGTTTATTTTATGATCACGTGACAGGCGAACAAAAACAAAATAAATATCTCGCAATCGTCGAAATGGTTCGCCATTATCGACCGACAATCCCTCTAAATTGAATTCGCCACAAAGGAGTGGAAAATAAATTTACTTTTGAGCCAATTAATTATGAACGAAATCATTTTCTCGCGACTCTTTTGTGGAGGTTGCGTGGAAGTGAGAGACTTGCAATGAAGCCGCAATGGAATTGGGAGTGAAATTTTTCTCCAGCCGCGTGGATAGCGACATTTCAATGTCTTATTTTTCAAGTCCTATCAGCAAATTATTTCCCTCTGATCTATTGAAGCTGCTTGCTGCCGATGGTTCCAACGTATGAACAAAGCTGTCATTCATTATTCATTCTCTTATTCAAACATATCTCGATTATCACGTTTAGTATCTTTCTCTTTTCAAATGTACCTCATTCAATTCCTACGCCATGCTGTACACAAGACAATGGCACAAAACTCGTCTGCGTTTTCAGCGCCCGTCCTCTAATTGTTCGTCCTGTGACAAATTGTTGCCAAGTTCTGCCGCTCTGGTCTGTTGTCCTTTGAAGGCAACGACATAACGCTCTGAAATTCAGTTCATTTGGAACATTTTAATCGCATTCAACGCTAAAATATCAAGGAGGAGGAAGGAGAGAGCTCCATTGTTTCAGTAGAGTTGAGTGCTCCTGCTAGCTCGGAATTTGATTAGAGGCCACAATGGCTGACCTGTGTACACTTAACTGGAGCGCTGTTATGAATCCCTAAATTATTCAACGGATTATCGGGTCACAACCCTTCGTTATGCATCCAAGCGTTGCATCATCTCCTCATGATTCGGTCGAAATTAGATTAAACCGTCATTTCACTGGCGTTTCACAGTCGATAGTTTTCAGTCCCTGAGGTTCTGCGTTCAAAACCCAACGGAGGATTCGTGCTGGAAGAAAACTTAGCCCTATTATTTGTTCGAGCAGTCTCAGGGCTCATGAATAATTGAAGCGAGGGCGACAATTTTATCGAATTTGTGGAGACTCTGCGGTCTAAGTGACCAATTGAGATTCAGTGCAAGCTCCAAGGCGCCGTTATAAATCGCTTCCACTTTTACTCCTTCTAACCCTGGTTTCGAACCCCTTTTAACTTTTCCAGTCCTCAATTATTCAATGTTTTCCAGGAGCGTTCAATGCAACTAACCTGCCCCCGTGTGATCGCCTCATGAATATTCATAACTCTCCGTCATATTCTTCCGGTCACTCGGATCCATTGCGACATTTCCAGTCTCCTGGGGTCTTTCCAGGTGTCGTTGGTTGGAAGTCCCACCTGAGTTCTTCCAGTGTAAACACAATTTGCATTCCTGCTTCACACTTCGTCGTACGATTAACACGTCACCGATCTCCAGGTCATTATAATAATTTATGCTGCATAATAAAGCAGGCCCAACGGAGCAGTCATTTCTATGACCTCTCCTCATGCACGCAGATGTGAAATAGTTTAATACTTAAACTGTTCATTTCCGACTGCTAATAAAGACTAACAATGGTGTTAAGTTAAAGTAATGTTTGTGCTTCTATTCTAGAGTTGTTGTTTACAATATTTTCGAAACAACGACTGCTAATTGGCCAAAACAATGTTTATCAGCAAATGAAAAGCTGAAGATCAGCACGCAAAATAATGAAGTTTAAAATTGAACACATGTTGGCACACCTAAATTAAGTTCAATCTGTAATTTGCGTTGATGTTGAAGTTTATGTTGATATTAGGAAACCTTTTGTATCACGAACAATCAAGTTCATCCCGGCTATAATTACAGTTCACCAAGGGTCAGGAATTTGTGAGGGGGTTGCGGCAATGTGACTTCACCTCCGACTTCCACCCTGAAAAGTTTAAAACAAACAATAAAATCCATCAGGCGATTTTAGGGAAATTTTGATATGGTTGGACAGATGTTTGCCTTTGAAAAAACTGAAATAAGGTGGTGACCCTTTATAAAAGCAGATCTAAAAAAAACCCTTGATGTGGAAACAAGGGAACTTTGAAAATCAAGTTAATAAAATATTGTCAGCGAACATCTCAAATAATTTTGCAATTTTTTGAATGAGCTAGAAAAATATAGAACATTTTTGCTCTATCGAATGAATGATTTATCGATCTTTTGTTAATTGAACTCTCGTCGCTAGATGTCCTTTTAATATGTGTTCTCATTTGGTGTTGGTCAACCAATCATATTAGTATTCAAACATCTCCATGTTTCAGACATGCTAACAAGCGCATTTTGAGACTTATTTAACATATTTTAAGAAAAATTTTATTCAACAAAATACCTTAAACACAAACATTAAAGCCACAAAGAAACTAAATTAAAATAACTCAAGAGTCAGCCTTAAAGAATTTTACATCATTCATTCATGATGAAATTACATCATCCAGGAGAGAAAATCTTTTCAGGAGTCTTCTACAAGATCGCCGTACTTTTTTTTAAAGTCATTTTTTGACCTTTCACCTCATCTACAAAATTCTTTACACTTCTGTGACATCATTTGTGGATGGCCCCCTAACTGTCTGGTGCATCAAACCATTGTTGCGCTTAACGTTTTACATCGTTTTACGCTGAGAAAGTATGTTTATGAAATCTTACCTAAAATTCATTCTGAAGCCCAGTAACCAGCATCATCGATATTTGAAATTTTAGACTGTTAAATTGTTTCACTTCCACTAAAAATTAATGGTATGGGAAAAATGTTTATGCCAAAGCATGTTATTTCTGCCCTTAGCTCTAACTTCTAATTTATCGAGTTAATAAGGGGCTTTCGAGGTGAACTGATCAATTAAGACTTATTTAATTTATGCTAGTTTGAAAATTTATTTAAGTTAAATTTAACAGACTTTCTTGAAGTTTGTGGAAAGTTTGCATCGACGTAATTTGTTTTGTGTGGATTTTATCGGGTGGCACTTTGGCCGCTCTTCGTCAGTGAACGGTTTTCATTAGTCGTTACCGCAGAGAAATTGACATTGCCTTTGAAGATGTTTGGAATAAAGTGAGTTCATTTTTGATTTCTGGCTTCGGATAGTCTATTATTAAATCAATTACTTCCATTATCGCTAATTTTAACTAATTAAGTAACGGTTTCTATTATTGGTTGGCCCACTTGAGTAAAGCTATTCGCCGAATTAAAAAAAGCTGTAGGTTGTATATTACATGGATTTAGCTTTTGAAAATGAATTTGCCATGAAAATGTTTTAGACTTTTAGACCTCATTTATCTTGTTGCGTAAATCTTTTTGTAAGTTAACACTGCTTACGAAAGTGTTACGCACAATCTAAAGAGATTTTGGTGGCTTATTTTGAAATATGAGGTGTACTTTTTTTAAAGAGGGTCATTCCTTTCACCAAATAAAAAGAATTTAAGTTATGAGCAGACATTTTGTGATGTAGATGAATACATAAACTACATAGTCTTTAGTAAGAATAAGTGAAATAAACTTGTGATCAAAGTTCCAAAGTGATCTGAGAAAGAGAAATGTGATACAAAGTGAGCATAGTATGAGGTAGGTTAAACATAGTTTGGCCAGGAATTCAGGGTATTAAGTTTACACCCACTCCTGTGTAGCAGGCATTTGGTTTGGGCACTCTCTCACTGATTGGCAGTCAACATCTCACCTGTTGATTGCCTGGTGATTAAATCACTTTCACCCAGCCAGGTAGAGCTTCTTTCACATTTGCAAAGTCAATAAGAGGGCAACCCTTCAGATGTTGTGATGTGGGAGATCTTATTTTGAGGCACACACACGCAACATTCTCTTGCTGCGTCATTTAAGTCCTGATTGTTTGTTTTTTGTTCAATGGTGTTTTACTGATTGAACATGATGTTTTACTGATAGAAATCCTACTAAGTCATCCAAATTTCTGTGAAGGAGAATTTTTAACTCTAACGTAATGCACGTTCATCGGGTGGCTTATTGGTTCATTTCCTCTCCTGTTAGTCACTTATTAATTCTGCATTAGGCTATGCAGAATGGAATCTAAAGATAGATGACTGACAGTATAAAAGCATTGTCTCTGCAATCCATACACCAGTCATGCTTTTATTTTCCATGTGCTTCGTTGCAGGAATCGCGTGAATTGTTTGAGAAAGTGGGTGCTTCGAATTGTTTGAAACTTAAGAAATTGTTGACAGAACAAACTTAGCGGACGACATTTGAATGAACAATAAAAATAATCCTCACCCGGAGCTCTTAATTCAAGGGTGTTTCAAGAACCTTTCTATAGAAACTGTTGAGAGCTGATCGAGGCTTCTCAGGGCAAACTCCCTCAGTGCACCTCTGTCATGCTTGAGTGGATGTCCTGCTGTTTATTGAGTTCATTGCATTTCAAAATTCTTATTTTGGCAGATTGTTTGATTGATGAAGCAGTCCTCTCATCGTTCCATGGCATATTTGGAGGCCAGTGATCAAAAACCTGTGGTGCAGTACCTACAGAGTGCCATCATTCAGCTCTTCAACGACCACATCCCTTACAACGAAAACCTGCAAATCCTCGGGGTTCTTTGCCTAACTGTGGACAACCAGGTGGATGAAATTGTCGTCAAGGTTAATAGCACCCTCAAAAGGATAAATTCTCTCACTCCTCCAAAAGAGAGATCTCCAGATATTAAAAACAATAATGTGCAGTTGAAAGATTCTTCCTGCTGTGACTTTAACAGGCCCGGTTCGCTCGTAACCTCCGAAGTTCGTGGAACTGAACACGTTTCTTCTCCCTTGTGTTTGGATGTAACCCCCCACAAATCTAGAGGGCGTAAGCAATCCAAGCCAGCCAAAGTCAAATCTGTTGATTACAGCCATGATGAACATCTTGATGAACCAATGAAAGATGATCACTGTTGTGGGGATTCCTCACCGAGCGAAGAAGTTGGTTGTTTCAAGAAGAGAAAGTATTTTTTTAAAAATGAGAAAGACGAGGACAGATGCTCGAACTTTGAACTACCCAGGGATCATTCGCCCAAGAATCTTCGAATTAAGACCGAGTTTCAGAATGAAGAATGTTATTCTCACCTTGGACTTGATCTAAGTCTGTTCTCAAAGAAAAATGTTAAACAGGAGAATGAAGGTTGCTTAGCAACATCTTCCATCTGTGATGATGAGGACAGAGTGGTGTCCACCTCCATTCTTCATTCTGCATCATCATCCCACCATCATCCCTGCAACTTGCCCTTCAGTGCTTCTAAGAGCCACTTTGTTGCTCTACTCAAGCACTCTCCCGGTTTGCCCGCACATTCAACATCCTCCCTCTACAGAAAGATTCTCCCTGCTGGTCCTAGTAACTTCAAACATCAACTGGCAAGCAATACATATCTTGCAAACAACCAGGTTATCCCTGACAGCTTTGAATTCAAGAATGAGGATGATTATTTGCTAGACTGTCTGAGTTCCGATGGTAAGAAAAGACGACGAAGAAGTTTAGAAGATGCACTGACGGCAGATGAAATGCTCGAGTATATGGGATCTCACGACAAATCCGAAGCATCTTTTGCTTGTCGGATCTGTGGAGAAGTCTCTTCAGACCTCCTCAAGTACTTCCACCACACCCTCTCCTGTCATAAGGCTTTCATTTGCCACCAGTGTGGGAGGTGCTTCACCACCAAGAGCTCCCTGCTGAGGCATCGACCCATCCACACGGGTCTGAGGAGGTTTGCATGCGGGATCTGTCACAAGGCCTTCTATCGCAAGGACAAATGCAAGGCGCACATAAAGAAACACGCAGAAGTCCAAGAAGACCAGGATGCTTCGCACAACCTTCAAGTCCTATAGGCAGACGACTTCGATCTTCCTTTAATCTCCTCTGCCGTCGATATCGAACGGTGATGCTTCAAAATTATTAGTCTTAGGTTTAGTCGAATTTAAGTTTTGAATATCAGCTGATTTTGTATTTAGTTCAATTCAAAGCTTTGTGATTTCATGAAGATTTGTAAACTACTAACTTTCTTAGCAAGTTTTGTTTATTGTGCAATTTCAGCTGTTAGTGGTGACTGGAGTTTAGTTTTTCTCACTGCTTGAAAATACATTCTATCATGAGAATGCAGATATGAAATGGTTTCACCTTGCTTCATGGCCAGGGTAACTCATTTTTGTCATCATCACAGACTTCAATATCTGCAGCAATTACTTGATTTTTCACCTTATCTGCATTAAGTCGGATGGAAAGCTAAATATTTTAAGTCGGCAATTTGTTGCCCCGAATTTTTATCAGATAACTTCTCCGCTTTCCCGAAATGCTTCATTCGCGGCGTAACGAGCTTTTGCACCGTCGTCGTCGTTAGGCCGATTGCAGTTTCCAAATCAAAATTTTGTGATGCATTCTGTGTACATACATATGATTTGATATTTTTATAAATTTATTTATTCCTTACTTGAAATATCGACCAAACGTGGTTTGACTTCACTACCTCAAAAAGTTGTTAACAATCTTCGTTCGAGCAGCTTTGTCACCGAAGCACACTTAAACGACGAGAAACGACATCGTCGACTCCTTTTGCCGAACGGTTGTCTGTCGACGACCTGCAACAGGGTCTCAATCAATATTCTTCAAGATATGTGCCTTGGTGAACCTTCGTCTCTGACTTTTTGATTTCTCTGCAGCTTCTTTGCCAGGATGGAAGTGCCAGCATCTTCTTCATTGTAACATTCTTGAATGTGGCAATTTGTTACTGTGTGGTTATTAATAGTATTTTGCTTGAAGAGATCACTTGTTTACAATAAATTATATTTTGAGTTGGTTTTTACCTGAACAACTTGAATATTGTTTGACATTAGAAAATACAATTTGAAGATTGTTGCTATGTTTGTAATTAATTGTTAGAAATTAAATTCTCTGATTTACATCAGATCTTTAAGATCTTATAATAAAGTTTTCAAAAGCTTTGCATGGATTTTCTCACTATTGGATCCAAATTGCAAAATCAACTCGATCTTATTAATGTCGAAAGACAGCCAGCCTTTAAGATGCTGCTATTAAATTAATAATTAAATTAAATTAGCTTATTTAATCGTAAATTCTTCTCATGGATACGTTTCACATTCTCAAAACTTCATCATGACTTGAAGAGTCTTATGTGATGTTGGAGATGTGCCAGGATGGGTGTGTTCCCACAAAATCAAATGTCATCATAGAGCCTGCATGTAACAGTAGTCAGGGTGGCTATTAGGAAAAGTGCTGCTCACGTATGTAACATTACCTAACTATCAACAATTAAGTTCAAAACAACTTGAAGTGCTCTGCTTAACTTTATTTCAGCTTACAAATAAACCGTTATCTGCAGATTGTTCCATGCATTCAGTCACTGGAAGCTGAGACCAAGTGGTCCTGACTCCTTCCATCATTCATTCATCCAAATGATTTAGGAATTTAAAAAAAAGTTAGGTCAAGTTGTCTATCATGTTAGTCTTAACTGAAATGATTTTCTAAACTAGGACAATTGTAACATTTCAATAATCAATGCAGGTATGAGTCATCACTATTTCTTCATTTTTGAGGTATGCTTGCATAGTGGGACTCATGAGCACCTTTAATTCATGTCTCCTGTCATCTGACTGAGCAAAATCGTCTGCTCCCGTTCCGCATCCTCCTTTAATTGAATCAATGCAAGGATAGCCAGGGTGGGTCATTACTTCACATACAACTGTAGAGATGTCCTTTCTTTTGTAAATATCCATTAACAATGTTCTAATTCTATCTTCAGACATATTATAACTCATGGTTGTTAGACCTAGGAATTTGTCTGAAAATCTAAAATAATTTAAATTATAGGATAATATATCTGTAATAATTTAAGAAGGCTTACTTGAGGTTATTAAATGTGAATATATTCTTGGCTTTGATGCTATAATCTACAATTGCCTTCAGATAAGCCAGGTTCTTAATATCATCCACCCAGCTGCATTTTCCCAAATGTTCTACAGGTAACCTGGTTTCTTTGATGTTATAATCATTCAACACTTTGCAAAATATGTCTCTCACAACTGCACAAACAAAAAATTGAATGTAAAATTTGTTTCTAATAAACTCTAAGAGGTTAGTGTACCAGGAAATACATGGACATGCTGATGACCATCCACATAATAAGGAAGTTGCCCATTATTTAACACTTGAAACTTCCTTATCTGTGATTCTAGTTCCAAATAAATCTGAAAATATAGGTCCATGATAACCTATGAAAGAGTTAGATAAAGAATTAAGCCTACATCATTTTCATCCACTTGTCCTTTCTGAATTGCCTCAAGCAAAAGATATCTGTTGAGGAAGTGTCCGTCCTGTGATAACAAACTGGAATGGCATCTAGTCTCGGTAACTGGAACTCCTTCCGTTAAGTTTAGATGGAGACCTTAGTAGACAAACAATGCCAAATTCACATTCGAATAACCTGTAAACTGTATCAACCTATGGGAATCTTGAATTTGTTGCTCAATTCACAGGCATGTTTTACTGCCGACCCATTTACAAGCAAAGAGGCTCTAGTGACGATTCCATTTTTGTAACAATCTAAAATGCCTCTATTCCTTTCTAAGCAATATCCGAAGTCATCCGCTGTGACTATGAGAACTTTATTGCTTGATATCCTTGGACTGTCACCAGAACTCATAATTCTGGCGCTTCTGTGATGTTAACTACGCTTTTATGTTATTATTTGATAAGTCGGATGAAAAGTTAACTTCGGCGTATATTATCCTATCGATGTCACACTCTCTAATGAACTTTTGAAATGTAAGGGATCGATGTGTACAAGAGACGTTATATTGGGTTTAAAAGGCTAAGAAGCATAAAAGATTCATAAAATAGTATCGTTCTTTATTTTGGGAGACGAGAGTTGGGGAGAGTTCTAGTTAGCTAGTTAACAAAAATCGTGACGCATTTACTGACGTCCCGTATCTCGGAATTGTAAGGAACCGTCATGAAGCCTATCCCCTTTTAATCATTAAATCTTAAGTGCCCTACTAAGACGCCCTTTTAAATTTTCATCCACATCGGCTATTTCAAACCTTCACATTCTCACAATAAGATAACTTGAAAGTTAGGTCACAGAGGGTTGCATGTGTCTTATTCACAACTCAGCTTGCAATAACACAAGCGTCTCGGAAGGTTAACAAAATGTATTTTTCGACATATATTTGGGGTTAAATAAATGAGCTACAACTATCGAGTCCAAATAATGCGCTTGTACCTAGATAGGATCGTGTCGAATTTTGAGTATTTTGTCGATAATATGTTGTAAACCTTTGTTGGTCTATTCAGCTAAATTTATCTTCATTTAAAGATGTTTTGTTAAAATAAGATCGCCATTTGGAGGAGACAGCTTTCTCTGTTTTAAATTGTGAAAAAACTTTGTCACTAAATCTACATTTGTAGTTTTTATTACTGATCAGTTTCGGCCTCTAAGGCCATCGTCAGGGTAATAAGAAAATACGAAAATTTAAAGTAACAGTTACAAGAATATTTAAAAGTGAAATTAAAATTTAAAATACAAATGCCAAATATTTGATTATAGGAATGAAACTAAAATATAACATAAAAGATAAAATTTTGAAGAGCAATTCTAAAATTGCAACAAAGACAACAGATGTAGTTACAATGTATCACCATTTTCTTCTGACAAATGAAAATTAGTGGAATTCCACCAGTAAATTTGTCCACAACTATTGATGGTCATCCTACAATTCCTGATTCTGTGGCTGTGCAGTCTCTTAAGAATAATGCTTCTGTCAAATCTTTTTTTGATGGTGATGTTAAAGGCACCTCCAACAAAGACAGTGCATTGAGAGACAAAACTTGTGTAGTACTTACAAAAACTGGAGTCTCAGATGTTATAGTTGATGGATTTGTTATTAATCTGGATATAACTCAAGGCCTTGCTTCGTTTGCTCTCCTGAATGACAATCACTGTCAGAAGAAAGCAGTACGTCTTCCCACGTTGTCCACTTACCCTGCTGTGATTACTGAACCGCCATCGCGACTCGGTCTTGTTCCACTTTTCGCCTTCTTTTCTTGGCTAATCATAACGGCTCTGACTGATGAGCTCGCCTGGGACCATTTTGACAGGCGGTTCCATCCAACTGTATGACGGTCCGTCTGGGACCTCTCACTTCTTCGAACATCAGCTCGGCTACTGAATCATCGATCTCATTCTGCGCTCGGATTCCAGATCTGAGCAGTGGCTTGTTTGGTTAATTTGGCAATGGAAACGGAAAAAAAGTCATGATTGTAATATTTTAATATTTTAAAACAAGGGCGGGCCTCGGCGATTTTTTGAGGCCCTTGGGAACTTGCCTCCCCTATCGCTGACCTCGATGGCCCTGCAACCCTTCCCCCTTCCTTCCAGGTCCATCGACAACTCCGAGTCGCTTTACAGAGCGTAGCTTAGTTCCATTCTATCCTCCCATGGCAAGGACATGAATCCGATGAGCCCGTGATACCTACATCAAGTCTGGGCGCACTTTCTTGCATTATCTGGTTATAGTGCCTTTCTCTTTGCAGGTCTGCTGCGACATTCCAATCTCTACTTTGTAAAGCATGTCTGTTCTCAAGGTCTCTTGTTGAATTGTGACGAGCCCTGTCTTACAAAGTATATTCTTCTTCTATATTCTTCGATTTCAAGGGCGTTTGCCTGGGACCACAAGACTTGATTGCACCATGTGTAGTGATCCTGTTTAGCATGACGATAGCACATGCCGGAGCGTTTGAGCGCTTGAACTTGGCGTCTAGACCTATCCTCCACTTATGAAAATTGATCCGATAAGGGAGTATGTCATAAACCACAAATATTTTAAAATGAGGTTTGTTGTAGCGAATTCCAGACACCACAATAAAACTGGAATGCCAGTTGAATAGGGGATATCATATATGTCCGATTAAACATAAATAAACAAATTATCCTGTCACTTGATACGGCTCCGTTTCGCAATTCTTTGTGATTATCAAGTAAATGTTCAAAGGTTACAATAGGCAATTGAAGTGAATCAATGCGACGGAATAACATAAAGCCCAATCCCAGTCGAGTTATTTAGATACCACACACCAAAAAGCACCTGGAAAGCCATTGGAAATTGTCATAGAAACTTTTGTTCGCTATGTTACTATGCCTGAGGATCTTGTAGTTAAAGTAATAAAAAATGAATCCTTGGTAACAAATTGTAATAATTATAAAATTTTAATTTTAACTATAATTTTAATTTTATATATATATATATAAATAATATTTCAAATATTTAAAGGCAAATTATATTGTTATAACCCTGGCACATAATTAAATTAAGCAATTAAATAATTAAGGAAAATTGTTTCTCGATTTAAATCATTACTCCTTGACTTTACTCATTGATCTTGCAAAATTTTTGTCAATTACTGACTTATCTATGAACTTTGCTTTTCCTCGCTCTGTGTTGACTGTCTGTCTCATTTTTGCTGGGGCTGATGGTATTAGTGGCTATTAGCCTTCGACCGGGTAAATAAATAAATCAATTTATATCGCTACATTTAATCGTCATATTTATAATCATCTGAAACGCAGCTCTGCATAACTAAATTAAGTTTATAGCATCTCGCAAGATTCCAAAATCTCAATTGCCATTTTCTACAAATCTTACAGTTCCACACAAATTTGCAACTCGATTATTCAGTTCTGTTCACTGATTACTTGCTCAATAAACTTACTAGAAAACCTCCCAAGTTTACGGACCCCAGGTTTATTTCAATATATTAAAACATATTTAGTGTCTGTATACAGGGGAGCTTCAAGACTTTTTTCTGTACTTCAGAATGATATGATTCAGCCGTTTTTATGGGTTTAAATTATTTTTATGATAATCTAAAGGGTATTATTTTCAGCTCAGGATTTGAGTAGTAGCTGTGACATGGTGTCGTTTCATCATTGTGTAAATCAATTGTCCGATTATAAAAGAAAATCTGAAGGAGGACTTGTTGTATACTATAACAAGGATCTTGATGATGTTTGCAGGTATGCACATATTTTTATACATACGAATGTATGTATATATATATTATATATATATATGTATAACATACATATAACATACGAATGTATGTATATATATATATTATATATATATATGTATAACATACATATAACATACGAATGTATGTATATATATATTATATATATATATGTATAACATACATATAACATACGAATGTATGTATATATATTATATATATATATATGTATAACATACATTCGTATGTATATATATATTGTTGTAACTAATATTGGCGATTAGACATTAATTAGTTTTTTTAATTAAGTTTATATTGACTAAGTTCATTATTGTTAAATTTAGAATCTTCCTAAATTGTTCACGGCAATTTTAACGACGTATAACCAAATCTGATTCTTAATCTCCATGATTTTTTTTTAGAATTTTCGATGATATAAGCGTCTGTGTATGGCGAGCCACTTCAACCTGTTCCTCAGAGGAGCATTTTGAGATCATCGCAAAACATTGGAGAGGACTCAATTCGAGTCTAACCTTTCTTTGTCACCGAGGAAAACAAAGTTTGTTTCATTGTCCAATAAATTAAAACACAATAATTGCTTATTTATGTACCAATTTATGGCAAAATACAATTGTTCGAAATTTCTTATCAAAAAGGACAAAGTAGAGCGTCGATTACATATAATACTTGAGTACTCAATGATTATAAAATTAGATACAAAAAGTAATTAAATAATAAAAGTTTTGAATAACCTTAAGTCTAAAACAAGGGTCACCAAATTTTTTTCACAGTGGGCCGGATAACTGAAAGAATAACGAGGTCGGGCCATATAATCAATACTTACAAGCCAGAAGGATAGCTCTGAGAAAAGAATTATAACTGAATTTATTATACCTTGTTATATTCATGGATAAATGGCATACGATGCACAGAAACAAATTTAACGAACATATTTATTTCAATATTAACATTTCAAAACGTTATCAGGGAACACAACATTAGCAGAAAGGTTTAGTGAGATTTGTGAAACTGAAGTTTGCCTTCCAAGATATCGTCAAAGTTTGGTATGGAATTGCTGCATCCAATCAAGAGAATTGCTTTCAAATGTTCATTAGTCAGTTTCGTCTCAAGAATCTCCGATTATAGCTCATATAAAAACAATCGACGCTAACGTTAATAAAAACCTAGAAAAAAATGATACCAATATACATGAACAACTATTTAACATATGTAGAGCTGGAATATATGCATTTTAATGTTTTCTTTTATTATTTCTGTTATATATATTGCTATTGCTATTGGCAACGGAAGTGACCTATCGTGAGTATCGAAAGTAACTTTCCTTGACAACAACATGTTTACGTTATCTAATGAATCTGCATTAAAAACACAACGTATATTTTGAAATGTTACACGCACGAAATTTTGGAACCTACCTACAATAGTCAAGTCCATGAAGATTTAGTGAGCTAATCATGATATTTAAATTTAAATGGTATCAGAACGTCTCGCGCTCCGTTTAACAAACAAATTTAAGTACCGTCGGCGGGCCTTATAAAATGCCAATGCGGGACGCAGTTTGGTGACCCTCTAAAGTAATTAAAAACCTTAATAAAAAAATTGTATATGTTATAAAAACATCAAGGTTTCAGAATAAAACATTGAATACCTTTTATTAAAAGAAGGCGATGAAATTTCAATATTGGAAAATCAACCGATGTTGAAAAAAAGAAGTAATTTTCAATGATACACTTCGATAGCACAGTCACTCGAGCTAATGAGACGACGATTCATTTCTAGAGAAGAATTTCTGTCTAGATTAAGATAAAGATTGCCGAAATTTCCATGTAAGCATTCGTGATTTCTCACTTTATTATGTGTCCTTGCTGTCTTTTAAGATTTACGGTAATAAAGAAGCGTTATAAATGGCATTCAGAGAAAAAAGTTAGAAAATAAGACTTATAATGTCATTAATGGATTTCAAAATATTTGAATGCCATTTATATTTCAAATTTAATCTTTAATAACGTAAGGTTAAAAGTGTATTCTATAAAATTTTTCTAAATCAATAAGCTCGATCCTGGCTGGCCACTTGTTACATCCTTCTTTGTGTAAAAAAGAATTTGTAAACACGCAGACGATTGTAACACTCACCAATATTAACATGCATTATTTTCCTTTGGCCTATAGATAACTTTTGTCAACTTTTGGATAATTCATCTCCCAGGAAATTATGAAGTACTCGTCGATTCGGATAATGGACGCTCTACTTCATGTTTTTAATTCAGCAGCTCATACTAAATTCGTAGAAAATGTTTAGTCAAAAATTAAAATGACAAACTTATTTTAGAGTACTTATTAGAATACAAATAAACAGTAATTGAATTATGTTCAGTGTTATAATTCTGAAATTAACGTGATTTTTTTTAATTTCAGGAAATGATAGTTTAGATAGGCATTAGCCCATTTACTTAAAATTTCATTGATAGATTACTTGAAGCTTCACCAATGTTTTGTTCAACCACGATTCGAAAAATCAATTAAACATTGCAACAAAACTCTGCACATGAAACGAGAATTTACGCATTCGGAATATGAACATTGCCAGTAAGAACTTTTGATAACTTTTTTTAATCTGTATATATGAAGGATCCAAACAAAATTAATTTGAAACAAAGATGATTTAGTTTTTTTTATTAATTATCATAAAAAATTTGTTTATTAGAAGTTTCGTTGCAACTTATTGGACAAAATAATTGCCTTAAATATCCAAATAGGATGCGAAGATACTTTTTATTTATCGCTCGACCATTTCTACTGCGCTCATACCCGAGATCACTCCATTTCTTCTAGTGATTCATCCGGACATATCTTCTTACAAGAACTCATCAAAATATATTGAAACACTGGGCAAATATCTCTTTCAGCCTTATGACAAATTTAGAGATGATACATTCAAATCACGAAAATGCCCCGCTACACACATCAAGACTGACAAAAACTTTTCTCCAAGAGAGGAATTTGAAAGTTTTGAAGTGACCAGCTTTTTCCCCAGACTTGAACCCCACTTAAAACGTATGGGGATTGCTTTCTAGAAAAAATATTCTAATGTGAAGCAATATTCCAGTGTTCAGGAACTGAAAGTTGGTTTGAATAAGACCTGGATGAACAAAGCTTGAAACCTTTCTTGGATTTATTAAAAAATATTTCAGTAGTTAATTAATATTACGTTATTGACTTTTACATACATATATACAAGTCAATAACGTAATATTAATATACATAACATATACATAATTTAAAGATTTGATTTAATAAATATGAAGATTTATATTTCCTAGTGTTTCTGGATATTCGTAATTTTGGATATTTCCAGATTTCGCAAAAATATTCAACTGATTTTAATAAATTTCATAAGTTTATAAATCTATGTGTTTAAGCACATTGTACAAAATAAGTGGTTTGTTCAAATCCAGTACATCAGATGCAGAATCATCAGAATCAATGCAAGTTCAGCTTGGTCATTTACAAGAGATTGGACAATCAGTTAGCTTTAATGGAACTCTGCTTGATACTTTTGGGCAAATCGTTTTGAAGTTTTTTCAGCTTGTTGGAATGGCTTGGTTAGGTTCAGAGGCTCAGATGAGCCTCCATCTTCTTAGAAAGAAAGCAAAAACAAGTGTCAGAGAGATGCTCATATGCTTTGGTGGCATCGTAAGCGATTTTAGCGTTTCACAATGTACTAAGCAGTGCAAGGTCTTATCTTGATGCACAGTGCGCAGAAGAAGCCTTAACTGGTTTGAACCAGTATATCAGATGCACTCTCGAGACAAACAAACTTATTTACCGATACCAGTACCGATGCCAGATTTATTGACTTTGACAATGACAATTTGAGAGCTTGAGCCTTGATGTAGTGGCTTGCATACCATTGTGCAAACCATACTTGCGAAGAGATAGCATTATGGAATTAAATGCCATACAGCGAGCCCTGCGAAGAAAAATAATTTAAAATAATGCCAGTATACCGAAACTTCTGAGTTGAATCACCCAAAAAGTAAGAAATTAGTTTTAATCAATAGGGAGCCACAACTCCATGTTAGGGGATTTCAAGCCATTGTGAACCTCAAACCTTTGTAAGAACAATTTCTGGGAGTTCGGGGAAGACAGCATTTTGACACATAATGTCCTGAAACCTGATCGACGTTACCTCATTTTGGACCAGTAATGTCATCTAGCTGCGATTTGACAAACATATCAGCATTCAAAATATCTGCTTGTAATGTGTTCAAACAATAATTTTTATTACAAGTTGCAAAAAAATATATTGTGGGAAATGATTGGTAAAACAATGCAACATTTCTTATTTTCAAACATTCAATTAAGTATGTTCTAAATTTAGATATTAATATATCTTAATATTTTGGTTTGGTGGAAGATAAATAAATACAAATTTTTCTATATTTGATCTATATTATTTTCTATAAGACTTTGAAGTTGTCAGTTTTGCCTCCTTGCACTTTATCTCGTGATTGTCACCTTGAGTCGCTTTTTGATTGTCGCTGTTACTCGACTGTCGAATCCTCGACAAACCAAAGCAATCTAAAAGGCTCTTTAATCGGCTACAATTTAAATCGGTTACAATTAGATTAAAAAACTTTTTTACTTTTATAATGTGTTTTTGTTTTCGATAAAAAGGTTGTTGTTATCTGCTGTGAAAATTCACGTTGAATTACATGCAGTAAGGAGAGCTATTTGGCTATCTGCTGTGAAAATTCAAGTGTGGAAAAGATAACTACTGCATCCTAAAATTGCCTTCAGTACAAATTATACATATTTTAAAAAGTAATTTTGAGGCGTATTTATAATATATAATCGTTATATTACAATTGCTCTGCTCAATTTTAAATTCGCGATAAACACTAAGTTATAAGATAATAAATATAATTATCAAATACAATTACCACAGTTACAATTACAATTTGAGCTCTGCTCAATTTTAAATGCGCTATAAACACTAACTTGTAATATATTAAACATAATTATCAAATACCTATATTTGTTACAAATCTCGTAAGATACAGATTAAGATTACACGCATTTGTATCTCTAACGGTTGGCTTTTGATCTAATATTTTCTGAAATTTTCGATTTGTTCAATTTCTCACTCATAATCATCAAAATAGCTTTAACGTTCAAACATGGGGAAAATAAAATTTTGTTTTAATTTATGTTTAATTTATTAATAGTAATAGTTTTGTAAATTTTCACGGCAGATATCATTTTCGTTATTAAAAAATTTATTTATAGTTTGAAATAATTTATTTAATACGTATATATTTGTTTAAATTTATAGTATACTGTAATATTTTAAATTATCTATCATACTTGGCAGTCTAGAAAGAGAGTTCATAAATTGTATCGGATCTTCTACAAACGAGCATTGCGGTCCTGAAGCTGCATTTTTTGAGCGAACCATTGTGAAAAAAATTAAGCAACCATTTTTGGATTTTAAAGATTGTATGCTCAGTAAGTATAGATGCTCAATATTTTTTGTGTTAAATAAAATTCAATGAAGAGACAAAGGAAATGTTAAAATAAAATAATAATTATAAAATGAAAATGCTTAACCGTTATATAAACATTTAAATATTATTCCTTTATTTGAAGTTCGCCTTCAGAATGAATCACCGATCAATTTCCATTAATTTCAGCTACTTGAATTCTTAAGGAGGCGAAATGGAATTATACAGTCAGACGGAAGCCATGATAATTTCGTGACAACTCACTAAATAAAAATTAGATTATGGGGAAATTTGATGTGTAACTACCGTATTTTCACCATTATAATATGCGGACGAATGTATCACGCATAAATAATATAAAAATGTATATTTTAAAAAATATATATTCACTTAAATATATTCTTTATTTGATCATTACGTTTTAATTCCTTAATAAATATTAATAATTTAATACAAAATATAAAAACAATTAAATATGAAAAAAAAAATTCATTGGTAAATCATCTTCCAGAATAACCAATCTTCCAGATTGTCTGTGCATCTAGCTTGAGCTTGTCTTAACACAAATGGCTGATAAGTCTTGCACTGCTGCTTAAAAGTATCAGGATTATTTCAAGAGCAAAGGAAATAAACAACAGAGCACCATTGAGAACTGAGTTCAATATCAGCGAAGCATTCGTCCGCTCCAACAGCTGATGGTTATCAGACCTCAGACTGGAAAGGGAGTCATTTTATAGCAGGAATCATGGAGCTGTAGCATTATGATTTTGGCAGGAATTTCACTTGGTGGACTCACTGATCTAACCTTTCTACAAGGAAAGCAAAACTCAGCAGACTATGTTAAAGTATTTGAAAATAATCTCCTGACTCCTGGCAAAGAGGATGTGTGGTGCTAGTTATGTTTTTCCATACTTCCAAACTGACAAGGACCTTTTTCCAAGAGAGAAACATCCCGTATTTTCACGAATATAACATGCAGTTTTTACGATTTGTGTAAAAATGAATTTGTAAAACACGCTGACTACAATTACACACATCAATATATGCATTTCAAAGAATAAATATTCACTTAAATATATTCTTTATTTAATAATTATGTATTAATTTACTGATGTTAATAAACTATTCAAATATAAAAAACTATTAAATATCATAAAAAAAATCAATTTCGAGATTGGTTGATTATCTGTGCCTCTAGCTTGTGCTTAAAGTAGTGATTTAAATACCGATTTAAATAATGTGACTTAAATAAGTCGTTAACTTAACAAAGCATAAAAGTCATAAAACTGACTCCTGTACTGCTGCAAGAAAGTTTCAGGATCATTTCAAGAGCGAAGGAAATAGGCAAATAGGAAATAGGAGCAGCAGCGAGAACTGAATTCAATATTAGCGAAGTATTCGTCCACATAGGTGAAAAAATGCTTGACAAACTGACAAACTTAACCCTAGAAAGCGTGCTTACTACGGTCAAATTTCGAAGTAGCCCACATTAGAATCAGATTTTAAGCAGTATGTCTTGGAACAATGGAAAAAAGGCCTATGGATATCAATAATAAGATTAAAGTTTAAAGCGATGATGTTGGCATGAGAAAATTGTCGATTTAAATCATTTGAATTCAAAGGAGCTTCTTCTTGAACCTCAAAATTCATAAAGAGAAGCGAGATGTCCATGCGGACCAGGCTTCCTGGGGATTGATTTAAAACGAAATGCCGTCGCTTTGCGACAAAGATCAGCCAAAGAAATGTTGAAAATATTGGTTCAGCATTCCTGAAATTTAAATAAAAGCATTAAAGCCTGAATATAATCAAAGGTGTTAAACATGATATTGTACAATTCAGAATTGATTTACATATACAATGTTTTCAGCAATGACTGATTTCATGGACTCTTAACCATCTACATTTCAGAGACTTCAGAATAAAAAAAAGTCCCACAAGTGCTTTATAATCAAGAACCCTATAGATCCATATAGGATGGAACACTAATCTGTACATCCAATAGGCTTGCTAATTGCAAGCAACAAGCGCTAAAACAAGATGTTTATGCAGATGTACAATGCTGTGAGACATATCTTCACTGGGAAAGCATGGAACGAATAAGACAGAGCTGCAACCACCAGACAAAATTGAGACCAAAACAGATTTTAAGCTACATATTATCTTTGCCATCCAATGGTCTTAGTGATATGTTCTTGGAGCTATGATGTGAAAATAAATTGACTCATCACTCATCACCGAGAAAAGCCAAAGCCAATGGTAATAATTCCTTTTACTTATCTCAATTCTTATAACTAGTGCCAAAAAAGGGGTTAAGTCTCTCCTTTTGTAGTCCAACAATGATTGCAAAAGACTGGCATTGCTAATTGAACCTATTTAATTTTCCAAAGAGAAGTGTTCAGATAGTTTATATAACAAATCCAATCCATTAAAAGGTTGAAGATATTATTACAATGAGATCATGCAAGTGATGTCTGCTCTTGTTAGTGAAGCAAGTGTTAGAAAAACAGAAAAAACTAAATCACCCTGTCCAAAATAGATTGGGAGTATCCATCTTTTGACGATGTCTCAACCAATATGTTACGAAAGATTACTCAAATTTTAGTATATTATGTAAATTGTGCTTCGAAAGTTCTATATTGAATTTGGTGAAATATTTTCAAAATCCCAAAAATGTGTTTTTATAGCAAGCATAAAACAACACGCAGAGGAGTATAAGGAGCGTGATAATAAGGTATATATTTGTGTATTTGTATTTGTGGTCTCTTAAATGAGAAATACCAAAATATTTTGACGCATTGATTTAAAAATTACCAAAACGGGATTTCGAGGCGTCCAATAACCATGCTGATATTATGTCTTCCGTGACGAAACTAGTCAATGTTACTCAATCAAAATCTCATCATTCCAGCATAGACTTTTCAAAACATTCCTTAAACTGATTAAATAACTTTTTGATTAAACATACATTTGGAAATAATAAATTGTTTTCCATGAAATGGTGATCTCATTAGGCACATAATATATAATATCTTTACATAACCGTTGAAAAGCTCCCCTTCTTTCTGATTATATCTTCTTCCTCGTGAAAATGACTGAGGCTTCGATTCGGTGTCTAACAAATTAGACCAGCTTCTGTTGAAGCCGTAATAGTCTGTAATAGCCGCTCAGTTGAGAATTAAAAACCCATAACTTCCTTATTAATATGTTAATTAATAAGTAAAACGTTTAAAATGTTAAGTTTTAAATGTTTTTTTAGGGAGTCCTACCTCACGGTTCAACTCGATCCTTGTGCTCACGACTACAGTCATACACGTGACATTCAAGAGGAGATGTTAAGCTTGAATAATCATTCAAGCAGCAGGAATGTTTCGCCTTATGACATTGAATTCAATTTTAAACGAATTTCTAATTTCCGATAACTTACGTTCATTTATCAATTGACATGCTCAATTTCTAAATAAATATATAAATTGTCGGTTGTTATTTTTTTAAATTTTATTAGAATTGATTTATATAAAACAATTTGTGATTTGGGAGGCTATGAACCTTAGGCTGGCTGAGTCTGTGTAGGGACGTCCAAATTTATCCAGGGTGTCGACAGGATCAATGATTCCTCCGGTGGTGCACACATAATAACAATTGTTCATTAACGTCCGTTGCATAGCTAGATGATTAGGACGGTGCTCCGCAACGGGATTCGAACCCCTGCTGCATCATGAGAGGCGCAAGTCTTAACCATTAGACTACGCGGGAAATACTACGTACATACATTACGTGGCTTAGTCTTTAACTGTTTGTAAAGAATAATTAATAAAACTATTTCAATATTCCTTAGGTATAAAGTCGTTTTAAAAATAGATCACAAACAATTCTAATATTATTCAGAATCATTTTTGTTGGAATTTTTTAATTCTTAGGACGTTATTTCTTTGCGATTTCTTTGGTTCTTGTTCCTGTTTGGTTGTTGCGTTGTCGAGCTGACATTTCGTGTCAATAAATCTTGTTTGCTAATAAACCTCAGCGATTTCAACAGGTTATGGGCCCATAACCCGAAAACCAGACGATTTTGCGCAAGTAGTAGATTTGTGACATTTTTAAATTCGTGACGTTTTACTTTTATCGGAGTCGTTTGAAGACTAATAAAAAATGGCGAACTCGTTAGAGGAGTTGCAACGTCAGATGTTACAGC
>MPNW01000016.1:0-42133 GCA_011800805.1 Hirudo medicinalis
GATGATGATGATGATGATGATGATGATGATGATGATGATGATGATGATGATGATGATGATGATGATGATGATGATGATGATGATGATGATGATGATGATGATGATGATGATGATGATGCTGATGATGGTGATGATGGTGATGATGGTGATGATGGTGATGATGGTGATGATGGTGATGATGGTGATGATGGTGATGATGGTGATGATGATGATGATGATGATGATGATGATGATGATGATGATGATGGCAAAAGGCAGCTGTCCACCTTTCCAGGAGTGTCGAGGACAATGACTCCAACTTCATCCTGAACAGAACTTGTCAGGTACTTGTATGCTGAGGACGAAAATAATCATTCGTTGAATTTAGGTTATTAAAACTTAAATTCTGTGAATTAATTTTATTGGAAATATTAATTTAATGATTTATTAATTTGTATAATTACGAGCACAAAATAAAATCTCATAAAAATTTAAGAATTTTATAAATTAAACATCTGTAATTAAACAATTCGATGCAATACCTGAAATTGATGAAGTCAGTGACATGTGTCTAGATTTGTGACTGAAAACTCCTGAACAATTTCAAATGGGATGATTTTATTCACTAATATTGATTCTTTTATTTATAGTTCTGTGGTTTTATTTCATGTTGAATTTGTGTGTTCAAACTTACACTACATATTTAGAGTCTCCTAACAAGCTAAAATAAACGGAATCACAAAGTATATTTGATTCTGCACATCAATTATCAAGAAATGTTACTCGCAACAGACAAAAAGAAATCCAATCGTATGGCATACCGGTGTAAAGGTACAATTTCCGATAACGATAAGCTTTACAAAGTTTACAAAAACGTCCAAAACATAACTCACCTTGCCCGCTGTACATAAATTGGAAAGCATTATTTTTACTAAAATTCTGCAGCCGTGAAAGTCTCGAACCCACAGCCAGAATCTGGGACGCCATAGCTAACAACAACACTGGCGATCCAGTTTTTAAACTTATAGGTACATGACTGAAAATAACAATCACAATCCTCGATAAATGCCATAATTAAATATTTCTAAATAAAAATTATTTAAACTGGAATTTTTGCATGTTCCATTAATTTGCATATTGAGTGCGAAGTGTTTCGCCACTTTTTCATGCTTCAATTTATTTCGGATTCTTTCTTAAAATCGAATCTTTTGATTCGATGGAACGTTACTTGAAAATTATGCAATTTATTCGTTGCGTAACAACACGAGGAGCTCGAATGAAAGTAATAATTAGAATTAATTAATTAGCCGAAATCAAGCACTCCAAAATGGTAATGACCTATTATTTCATAGGTGTTTTATGTCGTTGGCATTGCATTAATAGAAACTGAAGATCAAATAAGAATAAAACACTAATAATTTATCACATTTATCATTATTCATTCTTCAAAATCCTGCGCCTGTGGCACTATGAAAGGAGAAATTGCTGGACGCACGCATAAATTATCTTCTAAAAAAATCTTGAATTTTATTGACATTATAACTACAAATTAATAATCATAATTACAGATGGCCATTTGTGATGGCGTTTAACTAAACATGTGGTAACAGCCAGTTAATGAGCGTGTCTCGTGTCTATGCTTCAGTCTCCTTTCGCAGTTGAGATGAGGTAATATTTACAATGTCCTCCCAGATAATAAATAACAAGCTATCCGCTGAATCAAGTCAAAACATGACGGCGTGGCATAATAAAATGTAAATGAGAAAACACGAGAGTTGAACAAGGAAGATTGTTAGAAATTGGAGTTTTCAAGGCCTCTGTTAAGGCTGAGTTTATTGGAGAGGAACTTTTTTCATGTTTTGGACTATTCAAAAAATCTTTTAGGGACCACCAAAATGTTAGACTAATGCACTAATGCCACTAATGCATCTCAATTTGATCATCATTGATCTTCTTCTACTGGTACCAATCTGTGGAATTCTTACAAAATATTATTCGATTACGCAATTAGGTAAAAAGCCATTCGAAAAGAAATTGTTCGTTACGTAAAAACGTCCGTAGCACCGATAAAATGTTTGAACTCCGAGTCAAGTTGTTAGCAACAATTTAAATACGAAATCCAAATCGCATCGTAAACTTCCGAATCAATTCTAATTTTGTTTACAGAATATTTAATCCTAGTAGACGAAGATTATTTTTTACAAATTAACTAGATTAAATTGAGAACTTTAAGACTAATCAATTAAGAACGAATTATTAATTAAATAAGACGACCGAATATGTAATCCCCCATCTAGCGCCAGTTAAATGGACCTTTAAAGGTCCACGCTCTGAAGACGGCCTCCAAAGAATCAGTTTCTCAGATTTCAAATAAATGGCAAATAAACTTTCAATTAATCGAGTAATTTTCTGCAAGAAAACTCGTCCAAAAATTACACAATATTTTAACGAACGTGTGAAATCTTGACGGTTGTTTGGAACGCATTCAGCTGTCGCTAGAGCAGATCTAGAGGCTAGTGGGCGTGGCTTGGATTTGCAAGAGCGGGTATTTAAACACATTTTTAAACACATCTCGAACCCGTTAAAATTTCATCCTTCGGACGAGAAACGAATTTACTCTGCGATTTAAGCGCTTGAGGCAGACGAGTTTGTTCAACCTTTTGAGAAGAAGCCCGAAGGAAAAAGCCAAGGAAATGTCCGAAGAAGTGCTTAGCGTGTTCTCGCCCATGACCCAGCTAGCCAGCAACATGTCCAAACTGCACACGAAAAGGTGAATTGATGTTTTAATTCGTGAGATGAATTCAGTTTGTTTCCTTCTGCGGTGAATTTAAGAGCATCTTGTCTCTGTCTGGTGCTTTGAAACCAATGCAGTGTTTGCAAATTGCCTTTACAAACCAGTAATGAAATCATGTGCTACTGGTGAATTGTGCATTTTAGCAAGACTGAATCATTCTGCATCCTGCTAACAATGCTTTGGCTAGTATATCCATTTGTATTTGCTACTGCTGTCAATGCACCAGACAAGTGCATTAGCTTTTCCAGCCATGCTTTTTTCACTTTGGATCAAAACACTTGAGAACTTCTAAAGCAAAGTTGTCTAAATTCATCTTGTAAATAACTTTCCAAGGCCCAAGTTCATGAATAAATGAAGAATCCCACTGAGGTTTTAAAACCTACTTTGGCCATGGAGTTTGTAATATTTGATTATTGATTGTAAATTGTAAGAGAATCCAACATTCTCAAGCCTCCTGGTGGATAAATAGTTTCATCCAGTCTTTTGTGAGCAGTGCATTTCTGGCAAATGCTCTTTTATTATGACTGAAATGTAGTTATTGCAAACTTATTATGCCATAAATACTGCACTGGTCAGATGCCAAGGTTACAAGGATGTCATTGATCCCATGTTAGTGGTGATGATGATGATGGTGATGATGGTGGTGATGATGGTAGTAGTGATGATGACTGGGGTCATAAGTCAAACGTTGCAGGTCAAATTAGATTCAGTTCAATAGTTTCACTTGTTGTGCTTGTAATTTCAGTTCCTCCACTTTTACACATTTCATGAATTGAACATCACATGCATGACTGGCCACTTACTATCAATGTATTATTGGTAATAATAAAAATTATCATAATTGCAATATTGTTGTGGCCGTTGAAAATGATTATTATAATTATTATTATTTATTATAATCATTGTCGTTCTCAATCCCAGGCAATTATGATACTGACTTGAACGAAGGATTTGCATTTTGGCAAACTTCAACATGTGCTCGGCATATATCACAAAGATGCTGTTGCTGCATTGAGCTGATTATGATAACGATGATGGAAGATGTGATGTTGACTACGAAGTGGTGGTTCTGATGACGATAATGATGTGGGAATGGTGATGGTAATGATGACGGACTCACACGAGCTCTAATTCTTGGATCAGTCAACCTTGGTTTGTTGACGCTGCATTTGCAAATTGCCAATCGGAACGTCATCGCCTCGATCATGCATGAGTGCATGCATGCATGAACCAGTGAATGAATGAATGAACAAATGAACGAACGAACGAATGAATGAACATATGAATGAACGAACGAACGAATGAATGAATGAGCAAATGAACGTTCGAACGAGCAGTAAACGAATGAACTAATGCTAATAACTGCAGACTACTGCTATCTCTAATTATGGAGATGCTACAGCAACCCTGAAGCTATGAACCCAACCCCAGGCTCCCAGCAACCATGACCCCTTTGAATATGGAAGACATGATATTAATAATCAATTAGCTTCATCAGTTACCTTGATGATTATAATAATTCATGCTAATTAAGAGCCGAATAATCAACCCGTTGAATATTGATCGTAGGAATAATCATTACATTAGTGTGATATGTAAATACGATCATGTGTAAATATTGTGTTGTGCGCCTGCGTAACTCTGCTTGGTTCTATAATGATGATGATGACGATGACGATGGTGGTGGTGTTGATGATGATGATGATGATGGTGGTGGTGTTGATGATGATGGTAGGCTCGATACTGACGGATCACAGTTTACGTAATAGGCCGTGTAATAGCTTAAGTTTTGTCCTCTGTAATAAAACACAGTATTTGCTTAAGAATGAGCAACAATTTGAGCAACAATGTCGAGCAACATTTCCAATTGGAAGAAGCCACATCTAAATAAAGTAGCGTCATCATCATCATCTTTTTCTTCTCCTTCATCATCATTACACCGAACTCCATCGTTATCATCTCCGTCCACTCTCCATCGTCGTCGTCATCATCATCATCGTCGTCGTAGGACATCATCATCGTTATCATCATGGTCTCCTGTTGTTTTATTAATGCAAATGTGCATATCTAAGCGGGGTTTGTCTAACCCCCGGAACTGTTGAGCAAACAGGATGATGATGATGATGATGATGATGACAACGACGACGGTGATGATGATGATGGTATTTCATTTGCGATGATGATTATGATAATGATGATGATGATGATGATGATGACAACGATGACGACGACGGTGATGATGATGATGGTATTTCATTTGCGATGATGATTATGATAATGATGATGATGATGATGCCAATTATAATTGTATTGAATCATTTAAAACAATTGAACTGACGAGGCGATTGTTTTGGTCAACGTCAACATCAAATGTTATTCGCGTGTCGCTATGATTCTCATAAATAATAATAATAATAATAATAATATTAATAATAACAATAATAATTAATAATAATAATAATGTAATGATTAATAAATAATTTAATTTTAATAATTAAATAAATAATTTAATTTTAATAATTAAATAATTTAATGTATAATAATATGTCATTATTATAACATATGTCAGCACCACCATTATCGTCATCATCCTATTTGCATCGGCTAGGAGAAAATACATGGCTTAGGAACGCATTCGACTAAATACATTATGTCACTGTAAATTTAAATCATAACATTATGAGATATTAACAATGAATTGTTAACAACATTCATATATTATTATTATTAGTATTACTGTTACAATTCCTGATTGCCTTCATATTTATCAACACCAAATACCTGCACTGAAAAGCCTGATATTACAAAACCATCCACCAGAAGTTGTCTAAAAATAGAACCGCCATCACATTCAAAACATTAATCTGCTTCTCACCTCTCGCTTTTGAAGGCAACGATTGCAGTAACTTCTGGAAACTCCTACAACAACAACAACAACAACACGGGTTGGAATGAGCAACATGGTCCTATTTATATACAGCTCCAAGTGCATGCTCCATCTCACACTCCCCACTTGCTGGCAGGTCACGTGGTCATTTGTTTACTTTCCACCCCACCAATGGCATCACGTGACGATTGAGCTATTAATAAACACTTGCGTTTTTGTGTTTTTATAAAATTACTGGCTGCTGAAAATTGAGCAAACCGTTCGAACCCTCCTAGGGTTGTTTACACCTGCGCCGGCCAATAGAAGTGGGCCAAACAAAGCCGGTACAATGCCGACAATTGGGTCGCATGCTAGGTGTTTTGTCAAGATCGATACAAAATGTAAATAAGAAAAGCATAGAACAATGATTGCTGCAAATAACAAACATTATTAAGCAATTCAAAATAAATGATACTTTTTGACAAAAATATCGCAGCAGGCCACTAAAACTGCAACTCGGTAAACGTTTTTGAGACGATCTCGAAAACGTCTGCCTTCGAGATAATTTTATTCAGGAATTTTTAAAAATATTTTTCGGCCTCGCACAAAAACATCTCGTAAACTTCTCATTTTTTATTTTCAGACTTTCAAGAGACTCGTCGGTCGGCCGTAAAAAATGTTTCCTTAGAAACACGTTTTTCGCTTTGTTTGATCAGCACTGAACAATTCCTTAATGGCGAAATTTGTCAAAGAACAATTGATCGAATCCAGGGACGTGCTATTTGCTGAGAATCTCCATTTGTTTTTGTTGTAGTAAAAAAAAAACAAGTCTCGATTTTTGGTTGGGGACACCAACGAAGACTAATTTATTAATAACGTAATTTTATTAAGATCGAAGCAACATTACACGAAGTACATGCCCGTACAAACATAAATTAACTCTAAAAGTTCAATTCACACGTTGCTTTTGCAAAGTACAAATTCCAATCCGTTCACAAGCCTCCCTCATCATGTACAAACAGCGAACGATGAAATGGAAAAAAACGGTTGCCATCCTGACGAGTAATGCCGCGTAATAAAGAATCGGAGGCAAGGATTGAGAAGACTGAGTCGTTGTGGCAAGCAGACGACAGAAGATATTTACACTCGGCTGACAACCCTTTCCTTTGTACATCATCGAGAAGAAGCTGGCTGTCCAGGGTAGGTGCTCAAGTGTTGGAGACCACTCCAGGGGCTGTCCACCTCCATGACGTACTTCACCTGGTACACGTACTTCGAGTTTACTTCCAAGTCTTCCAGTAGAGCCACGTGGTCCTGAAGGTTGCGAGTGACCCACGATCGATCGTTAGAATCGAGTTTCTTGTACCTCAGTTTGTAGCCCTTCGGACGTACCCCGTTCTGGCATCCGTAAGCCTGATGATTCGGTGGCCAAGTTATGAAAGCTGTGATTTTGAACTGCAACAGGACTTTGAAGTCGACGTCCATCTGATCGGACATGGCTGGGTTCATTTCCTCCAGGTCTGGTGAATGGAGACTTTGTTCTCTCTTTCGTTTGTTGGCATCAGTATGGAGGCTTCGCTGGATTGAATCATCTTCTTGGTCCTTGAGAGAGGTTTGATCAGGCTCCAAGTACTCGTCGTAGTCGTCGTTGTCGTCTTCATCCGCGTCCTCTTCTGATGTAGATTCAGTCGTAGTGATGGTTGTACTAGGGGTGCTCGATTGGGGGATGGCTGGAAAATAATTTTGATTTTCAATTAATGTCACGAACAGGAACTGAATTAATAGAGATTGATTTTTCTTGATTCGTGACGTTAATAATGATTAATTATTCGCTGAGGAAATTATTCTATTGATTTGAAGATGAGCGTGATGAGCCATAATTATCGTGGGTGCATCGCGAGGGAAGGCTCGCCACCTGGCGAACATTAATTAAACAAAAAACATGCACGTCCCCATTTCACAAACAGTCGAATTTGACATTAATCGATTAATTATTTTAAAATTAATTCTTAAAAAAAAAATCGAATTTAATGACGTTTCGTGGGCACGCGAATGTTTACGAGTGCTTCGGAGTTTTGTCGTCTGCTTGTGAGGATGGGGTTTGGCAGGCAGTGGGGGGAAAGTACGATTTCGAAAGAACGATGGCATCAAAAAATCATACTCGAAATCGCGCATGGAAATGTGATAAATTACAATTTGAAATTACAACAACCAAGCACAAATCTCGTTAACATGAATCACCGTTAGTTTCCTGAAGTTGTACGTAGAGTTTTGTGATGTCAGACTTCGGTCCATAACCGTAGGAATTCCTTGCTTGAACTCTGAAGTAGTAACTGTTGCCCACTTCAAGGTTTTCTACGATTGCTTCACTCTTGTGTTTCACCATGATGAACTGCCAGTTCTCTGAGGCCAGCTCAACGTTGTCAGTGAATTGAACCATGTAATCTACAATATATTACATTGTTATGACACAAGAACGAAGCACTAGTAAATGACAAATAATTTAGTTACCATCTAATTACTTATTAAAGAGCATTTTGATATGGAGATGTGTTCTCCAGGCTGATATTTCTTAGAAACTCAGACTTGTAAGGCAGATGTATACGAATGGAATGTATGCTCATGTCACCATAATAACATGAGTGATCGTGCATGTGGTCTACAATATTATTGTGTTCAAAAACAAGGTTTTTATGACATTGCTCTGGAAATTGACACTAACAGATTAATAAATATATCAGAGATAAGAATCCAAGAAGTGATGACTCAACAAGTGCAATGGAATTGTATTACATCATAAGATACAAATGACGTAATTGCGCTTATTTACATTACGATAAATATTACGATACAGGACTATCAGTTGATGATTGATATTTCACATGGACACACCCACGAACAAATATTTATGGTGCTCACATCACCTTCTTCTGTGGCCTATCTCTGACGAGTGAAATTATGGGTTTCCAAATCCAAACTGATTAATTGATTTGTCTGATTAATTACGTGGGTTTTTGATATTCTCATTTATGTTGTGCTTGCTTACAATGCTTAAGGACTATCAAAATGCATGCATTTAACTTTAACATAGAACTTTTATCGATGTCCCTGCAGAAATAAGATGGGACTTTTGGAAACATTAAGTATATGTTATAAGCATGGTGTGTGCCGGAGTACGTCTACAAACACGCTTGCATACGTTACACGCGACAGGCCATTGAATTAATTGGAACTCAGAAATACAAATAAGCGAGTGATTGATTGGCACTTAATTCTCACTCTACAGGGCATCTGGGGCTCATCATTAACAAAGGTGTTATCATTATCATCCTCGTAATAACAGCAATAATATTAATATTATATCGTTTTAATGTAATTCCTTGTTTATCTGTATCGTATTACGATATTAAGTAAGAATATCGAATGGGAATTTATCAAGCGAACTTTTAAGTGGCTTAACCGAACAAATCCAGGCATAACTCATGGAAGCATTACTTTCAACTACGCTCATTCAGTTTTTAAAACAATTCACTGGTAATTCAGTGAGTGTCTGGGTGCATGGATTAATGAATGGGTGCATGGACATGTAATTCATTAACAAAATTCCTTTTCACGGGCTTTATTAGTTTGATTAATTTTTATTTTTTAATTACTTGCAGCTTTTTAAATAAGCATTTAAAAGTAACTGCACAATTTTTCATTATTTTCCATAAATTACTTGATATGGTATGATGAAGTGTTGTGCTGTGTCGCGATGTGATATGTTGTGTTGAGTTGCGTTGTGTTGTGTTGAGTTGTGTTGTGTTGTGTTGTGTTGAGTTGTATTGAGCTGTGTTGAGTTGTGTTGAGCTGTGCTGTGTTGTGTTGTGTTGTGTTGAGTTGTATTGTGTTGTATTGTGTTGTGTTGTGTTGTGTTGAGTTGTGTTGTGCACTTTAAATTTCCATCAACGATGCCTTTGGTTGCTGAAGTTGATAAAAACAGAATTCTTTCTGCATTCTAAATGATGAACACATACTTGTGAAAGTGAAACGATGTAAACATCGCTTCTGACGATGACAGCGATGGCAATAATGATGGTGATGAAAATAATGCTGGTGATGATGATGATGATGATGGTGGTGGTGGTGGTGGTGGTGGTGGTGGTGGTGGTGGAGGCTTTTAATTAAACGGAGATGGGGCGTTTAGTCCAAATTGAAGGGCATCCACGATGATAGTTGGGCAAATAGAACATGGAATGAAGGAATGGATGGATGCATGGATGGATGAATGAATGAATGGATGGATGCATGGATGGATGAATGAATGGATGGAACGTGAAGTAAATGATTAAATGCAGATAGGTGAATTGTTCAACGAGACAAACAACAGACGTCCGACGATTTCATTCGATGATTAATTAATCGTCATCGTGAATCACCAAAACGTCATCGTCATCATCATCAAGCCTCTTCTCGATGTGGCTCACCTGTAATTTTTCCGTTCGTCAGTCTTGGGGGCCTCCACTGCACAAGAGCTTTTCCAGTTCCCAATTCTTCGTCGGTGATCAAAAGTGTCACGGACACCGATCTGGGCGGAGAACCTGGAGCTATTTAGAAAATATTTATAATTATTTGAATGGGTTTTAGAACTTCTTAATGTTGTTATTCAGTCTATAATTACAAGATGCCAAAAGCCATCAAAGCACTGATTTTTTAAATATTCAACGTAAAATAATATAGAACAAGTAATTAAAATAATAATAATAATAATAAGACTAGTAATTACTTATTATTTATTATGATAATATTTGCAACTGTTCGACAAATTGATTCTGATCTCACCGGTTTCGTGCGTCCTATTGGCGACTGTCATGGAGAATTGTCCTGCTTGACCGTCCTTCACCGTTCTGACCTTGAACTGGTACGTGGTTGCCGGTGTGAGCCCATTGATGGTCACCTGGGCATTAATATTCATTTGTTTATGAATTATTAATGAGCAGCATGTTTACAAATAGATATCAGTCATCAGGAATGTATATAGGAGCACCTGAAGTTTCTTGGCGGTTTCTGATCTTTCGACGAGTTGTCCAGTGGATGGATTGATGGATTGGTAGTGGACGTTGTAGTACCTGTTGTCCGTGATGGTCGATGACCTCAAGTTCTGAGGTGGAAGTGACGGATCGATCCATTCGAGCGTGACGGAGGTGGGGGAGATGGATTTGCAACGAAGGTTGGTGGGTGGTGGAGGTGGTGAGAAGAAAGGAACTGCAAATGCATGGAAATGTCTTTCAATCATTAACAATCATTGCAACAATTACATCACAACAATAATAATAATATAATAATAATAATAATAATAATAATAATAACAATAATAAGATCAATAATAATAATAATAATAATAATAATAATAACAACACTAACAACAACAATAACGACAACAATAACGACAACAATAACAACAACACTAACAACAATAATAATAATAATAACGAGCAGGCCGTGAGAAGTTAGCGCTTGCAGTTCGTCCTTCACGAACAAATGTTTCAACGCCTCAGGCGCTCCAAATCTGTTGGACGTCAAAATTGATGGCAAACTATCGACAAGAAGGTTAATGCGAAAACGCGCTCTTTCGTTCACAACAACTTGAAAATACTCGACATCGGTCTGGACGCAATAACTCTTCGAATTCTATTTTCATAGACAGTGACAATTGAAGCTATGCAAAATATGTCGGAGAGAGTGCCGATTCGCTCGGCTCTCTCACAGGACGAATAAAAGCGGAATCGATATCAATTCGCTCCAGGTGCACGTCACTTGAAGAGCACGAGAGCATTCGTGAAAGGGCGACAGGGTGGTTTTCAAGGTGGAAAACTCACTCGAATTCTCGTTCGTGTAGACGAGTTCGTAGGTGACAGGTCCCTTGCCTTCGCTGTTGTAGGCTCTCACGCTGATCACGTATTGGGTTCCCTTCTCTGCGGATAAAACATAATTTGCTTACAGCAGGGAAATTACTCTCAAGATAAACAGGGCAGTTACGAGGCAGACATAACGACCTTGTTTGTTTTGTAAACAATCAATCGAGCATGACCTCAAATGCTTCCACAATCGCTCGCGGTGAATTACTGTTATTAGCCGACCCGCATAATGCAAATAAAGCGCGCACAAATTGAACAACAACAACATACTCAGGTTTCTGATGGTTACATTTCTCCTGTGACCTTCTATGTACTGCCAGTTGACGTCGGGAACGCCCTCGCCGTAACCGACCACGTAGCCCTGGACCGGAGCTGGGCCATCGGGGGGTTGCCAGCTCACGAAGATTGAATCCCCGTAGGATTGCGTCAGAACCATCCTAGGCAGTCCCGGCTTTTGATGTTCTGTCCATTAGGAAGATTTCATGTGTCGTTGTTATTGTTATTATTATTACTATTATTATTATTATTGTTATTGTTATTATTATTATTATTATTATTATTATTACTATTATTATTATTATTATCATTGTTATTATTATTATAAGATATATATCATAATAATATTGTAAGTCATTTAATCACTCGTGTTGTGTTTACACGACGGATGTAATTGGCATTACATTATAAAGGATGACGAGCACATCAAAATAATAATATTTTAAAATGCCGCCACACGCAAAACATGTTTTGATCGCTTGAAAGACTTCTTCATAAAAGATGAGCCATCAAAAGTGAACCTTGCATCGTTTATTCACAAGCAACTTTTACTTCCGAGAAGTTTGTCGTTCAAAGAACATCCTTCCAAAATATAACGATGATGTTATGAAGGCGATGACGGTGATGATGACGACGACGATGCTATGATGGCGAGGATGCTAATGATGATGACGACGACGACGATGATAATGATGACGACGACGATGATAATGATGACGACGACGATGATAATGATGACGACGATGAAGAAGGAACATAAGAAGGGAGGATTTTGAGGATGCGTGTAGAATTTTATGGGAACATGACAGACAATTCAACCTCTGAAGTCCGATTTAAAATAAGGTTGGCAGCCAGAAAAATATGAAAACATTTAGGAGGGTTTATTTGTCTTGAAATGGATGAGACACGATCACGTCTGAGGATTAAAATTAAGCGGGGCTTACATGTAGGAATCATACTGAAGGATATTTAAACAAAGATAGACTGTTGAGGATAACCATCAACGAATAGCACGCGCAATAATATGAATATATGTTTGTGACGTCGAGAATGATGATGTAATAGAAAGGAATAATAACTTAAACAAGTAAAAATAATTATCCAATACTGAACGTAAATAAAATGTCCAACCTGCAATAAGAGCAGCAGAGTTGTTGTAGTGACTGAGTTTGTGCCAGCCATCCTGAGGCGGTGTCCTGAATGACAACCACCTGCTGGGTTTTCCTTTTCCTTCGCAGGTGATGGTGATCAGCTTGACGTTATACGTCGTGTCGGGCATCAAGTGTTGCAGGGTAATGGTCTGCTTGACCTTGTCGACCTTCCTTACCTGAGCCCTCTTGACGCCCTGTTGCCTCACCCTAACCATGTAGCCTGACACGGGACATGATTCGTGATCCCCGGATTGTGGAAGGCCTTTCAATACGACCATCTGTACAAAGCATCCGCGCGTGCTTAGGTTTAATTCGTAACAGTCATCGTCTAACTTATCTTACTGTGGAGTTGATGATTTCTGCTGTGAGTGTTTTCGTTGATCTCTTCATGGTCCTTTCGTTGCGGAAGGAATGAAAGCCATCTGCACGAGATTTTAAGTGCTTCATAGAAAAGTAAAACCATTCCATCCCCACAAACACCTCATAAATTAACTTTTAGTCTAAATATACTATAAGCAAGACAACTTATCACATAGATCCAACGTTAATTCGTCTGCAGCAAAGAAACGTTTGTTGTAAAAGAAATATTGAAAGTCACAATAAATAACAGGCCTCTTATCTTGCTATCCACAAACATCCGCATGCTTCCCACATGAAAAGCAACCAAGGACCTTAGAATGCGCCCATTTCTCCCATAAATTTCAGGTTCATTCTGTTTTTTCAGTTTTGAGGCCACGAGTTTCCACCTCACAAAGAAAGAGGAGCGTGTGACGAAAACATGACGGAGTTTTAAGTACGAGAGTTGGATGATAACAGATGTGCCATTTTATACTCTGCAGATGTTTTTGGTGTTAGCAGCAAATACTTTTACTAAAACGATGCAGGGTTTTGAACTTCCATAGAGTCGAACGACGTTGTCTTTTTAGAATTTGCCTGAGGATTTGATGAAATTGTAATTGCTGGAGCTTTTATTGTCGAGTACAGCAGGAGAATGTCTGACTGGTCCCGCATGAGCCCGTCAGAAGGTCTCAAATCATTAAACCAGCAGCTTAATTATGCCTTGCCAGTCTGTCCCGTCACTGTTAGAAGCAACGATTCTCAAAACTTTTGAAGGAAAGAATGCGGTTGAATGTAGGACACGAATGTTGAACAATGTTGTCGTGTTTTGATTCGCATTTCACTTCGAAAATGCAAACAGAGAAGTCACAAGAAATGGAGCCCAAGCTGGTTGATAATCCTTGATACACATTAGTGGCGTGCTGAGCTATTCAGATTGTATCCTAGTACTCATCAATGATTACATTCAAAACTACCAATTCCAGCAACCTGTTACGTAATGTAGCCGTGTCACAATCCTCTTTCATTGTTGAAATTTCAATCGTCACACACCGCTTAAGAATCTTCTGAATCCACATGAGATCCAGTTTTCATCCCAAATAAATCAACGTAATTTCCACAAATTGCCTCTTGGTAATCGCTCTTTGACGAGAAAATATTTGCAGCCGATATACTCCAACCTTTCTGAAGTTGAACTTTTTAGGAAGCAAAGGAAAATTATTACCTATATTAAATTTCTCTTTGCGTGGTCTCTTGATCAATGAGTCAGAATCTCCGATTTCCAAGCTCATATTTTATTTTTAAACTTTAAAATTCAGAGTTTTCAGAGGTCCAAGACAGACAGAATCTGTCACGTATCTTTTAGAAGAGAAACTCGAATTGCACTAACGTACAGTACACAGTTTCCACTTAGGATTCCATAAGAAAATGAGGCACGAGAGAAAGAGAAATAGCTGTTTCTTTCAATAAATCAAAACATTGAGAATTTATGGTTGTCGATGTCAGGAGTTTCGTTGTTATTGACAGCCTGATTGACGCCTTGTTGCCCATCTCTGCCGATGTCCTTGTGAAGAATCCGACAAATCAGCTGTCAACACTGCGAACAAAGCCTAGTTCTAATATTCCTACATTCTCAGCGATCAACTCCTCCTTAGATTTCTTATCAGTCGAATTCTTAGCACTGATTCAGCGGAGTGCACATCAAGAACGAAGATTATCAATGGATTCTCATTTTTATCATTTCTTTCATCACAAAGTGAAACGGGTGCATCTTTAAATCTCAATTTCTTTGCAAATTGGTTGCAAAAGTAAAGGTTTAGTCAAAGAGTCCTAAGTAGAAACACCAACGAACAAATACAAGCATGTTCCTCTTGCTTTACGACCAACAAAACAAAGCCCTAAAAATCAAAGCCACACAAAGAAAATGTAGACAAACTCTTAGAACCGACATATTTTGCACCTATAAATCAAACACGGTCGCCATTCTTTGTAAACATTCGCCAAGCACATCGCCGAATTTTGAATCTTACGATTCAAGTAGATTTTTAAAGCTTTAAAATCCCTAAAATGCATTTTTAGAAAAAAAAGTGAAAATCAATGACAACCTCTTCCATGCCTTCCTGACTGAGTGAAGACGAAGAAACTGGAAGAAAGAATGAAAGCCAATAGGATGTTCATTGCAAAGTTTTGCTCGTCAGAAGATCTGAGGATCGTTTAATCCAACGAGTCGAGGCTGGAATTCGTATCGAATTGGAAATAATTAATCCATTTAACAACGAGTAGGTTCCTGGCGGTTACAAGAGATCTTCTAGGAACCAAGCAGGGGCCTCGTGAGCAACATATTTCGAGAAGCGCAACTACTAGCAACGAGGGCACTTCGCTCGAGAGATAGTTTTTGAAAATCTCAGAATTTATGAATGAACCTGTTTACTACAATGTTCCTGTTTTGCTCACCAATTCTCGCTTCCGCTATGTCACAGGAGCGGGAGTTTCGTTAGTTGTGCTTCTCAGCTTTTCTGTCTGAATCGAACCATTGCAAAGACACGTTTAGATACTCGGCTTTGAGTGGGCGGTGCCAGATAATAAAGAGAGATAATGAGCAATTGAAAGGAGTCTTGCGTAGCAGTCGGTGGGAGGCATTATCATTGGGCCGAAATAATCCATTCGTCTCCATGGCAACGTTTGATGATTGCTTCGGGACAATGACGAAAGTTTTCACCGTTGAAATGTCCGTCGATATGATTTACAAATTAATGACATGGCAATGCATTAATGATATGTTAATATATATTAATGACGTGTAAATATATTAATGACGTGTTAATATATTGATGACATGTTAATATATTGATGACATGTTAATATATTAATGATATGCTAATATATTAATGATATGCTAATATATTAATGAGATGTTGTTTAACCTCCGTGTAATGCTAAAAAGTGAACGACGTAACAAAACGTCTCCCTGTTGTGGAGCCACGAATCGCACTCATTTGCATAAGCAGGTATACAATCACAGTCTGTCAGATTTTATCTGGGTGTCAGGTGAGACAAATGCTGTCAGGTGTGCCATTCAAATCAATCACTGATGATGATTCCTGTTTCGGTCACGATAAGCAATGAAATGGAATTATGTGGTTGTTATCGCTACCTTGTTTGGTACTTACACCGAGTTGCGTCATCCAGGTTGTCACGTGATAACGCTGAATGGATCTGTGAATGGTTGCTTTACAACGATTTTGAATTATGATTTTGTGTCCAGCATCATTGGTCATCATTGGTCATCATTGGTCATCGTCATCATCATCGTTGCTGCTATCAATTTGACCATCGTCACTAATATCGACAACATTGTGTCTTGCAAATCACGTCTTAGTGGCTACTTGTCAGACTGATATTAGAAGGCCCATAAAATCTAATTACAGAGCACTTTTTGCCTGTAGCAGGTTATGCGGACTCCTGCTTTGAATCCGAAGCCGGAGGAGAAACAGCGTGAATGAGAGAAAGAATTAGTCGAGGATTAGCCGAACTGTCTTCTGGTACACGTTTGAAAGTGACAAGTTTCAATGGTGACTTAAATCCAATAACAAAGGAAGAGACCATTAGTCTGCCATTAAGAAGCATCACAATGATTGGAGCCTCCCCGATGGTAATCGACAGTCGACCTGTTGGCCACTTGAGAGCGAAACATCATTCTAAAGATACTGAAAGAATTTGAATATCGAAATCCCAAGTGGTCAAATTAACAGCTGTTGCCTTGAAACGCAATCACTTTCTTTCGTTATTAATTGTAATTAAAATTAATTGCATTGAAATAATACTATTGTTTGTCAAGGTCATTAAAGTTACACGCTAACCACGAGAACAGGATTTTTTTTAAATTCCATTGTGGTTAGCTTAACTTTATACATGTTTGTTCTTCTGCGTTTTTCTCGATGTTTGTTGTGCTTTTGTGGCTTCGTGAGAGTCGACTGTAGGTTTCCCGAGTATTTGTGTTCATTAAGAATGTACATTCGATAGGACCAATGAATGCTCTTCAATGTCGAGGATTTCAGTGTTTGCGGTAATAAAGTAACATCGATCGTTGAATTCTCTTTTGTTTATTTCAGTCACCAACATCCTAGTTATTCATTTCGTAATGAATAACATGTAATTCGCATAATTCCATCTCATTGATTAATGAGGTGCTACATAATTCCACCTCATTAATGTCAACCTCCCTTAAGAATAAACGCCCGTAACAAGCCTCGTTAATTAACTGCGATGAAACTTCCCACGACGAATTCTCCAAATCCTGATGGAGTGAATGAGGGATGGAATGAGTGAATGAAACACGCAAATATTATCATACCTCCTGTGTACAATCGAAGCATAACATGGAACTGAGTGGATAAGTGGAGTTGCATTGTGGCAGTGCAGAAACAAATGATTGAGTGGCAAGCATCACGTAGACAAGATTTTAATTTATTGTGACGAAGTGAATGTTTTTTTTTATTTTTAACTGGCGTAAATGTTGGCAAAAATTAATTTAAAAAATTTCCACGTGTTTTCATGCGACAAAAACGAATCTGTTGACTGAGGCCAACAATGCCAACAATTCATCAACTCCCGAAAAAGATTGCATTCCTTTCGAACGACTGCTTATTCCTCTCAAATATATGTTTCAGCGCTCTTCGTGCTGATAAGCACTTTGCACTAAACCGACAGTAACCACCGGTGGATAGTGTGTCAATTTATAATTAATATCTGGAATCCATCATCAGAGTTGATAAATGGAGCGGAGTTCAATTTGTTTGAAATTTGGTCTTTAATTTGTTTCTTCCAGGTACATTCCATATCCGTCCTCTTTAACATTAAACATTTAAATTCTATGTTTTAGAGTTTAATTAAAATTAATAATCTGAAATTCAAACGTATAAGGATATCGCACGCCCCAAGCCTCAATTTTTGTGACTCCCTCGAGTCATTTTTAGAATTTTTCTTGTTTGTTTAAACTCCTTAAATCCTCTTGCTTAGGATAATTGCGATATTTCTTTGGTTAATTGGAAAAATAGAGAAAAGTTCGGAAACTCTGAGGAATACAATCTGATGAATATTCATGTTGTTCGTGACTAGCTCGTCTTGTCTAACAGGCATGCATGGAAAATAAATATTTTTGTCTCAATTTTCTGCTTCGTTTTTCAGCCAACTCAAAACAAGATAATTTATTTAAAACATTTTCAAAATGGAACAATCGCGTATCCTGTCCTCATTTATACATAATTGTATGTGTTTTGTAAACAATAATTCCTGAGCTGTGTGCCACGCCACTCGTCATTATTTAATAATTGTCCCAAAATGTTGATTTTAACGTCTTCACATTATCGCTCTAGTTATATTTAACAATTTGGATGTTTCTTTCAACATCATCTGACGCTTTCCCAAGAAGATGGATAAATAGTGAACTATTTTTTCAAATAAAGATTCTGTGGCATTGGTGCATCATTTTATACATGCGGTTTCACACGGAGTTGTGATAACATGTCATAGTAACCAGCAAAGAAAGGGTAATAGTAGGTATGAATACAGTAGGACACTAATTGTAAAGTGATGAATAACGATGACGTAACTATGTCCTGTACTTGTCTGTAAGTTTGGCCACGGAAACAAAGATAAATAATAAATTATTTCTTCGCGGCCAGATATTGCGATCTTCATGCTTTTCTTCGGTTCATCCCTGAATTGTCTGCTAGAGGATAAGTGCTAATATAATAGAAATTTTAAAAAAATAAAGAGAATTTGCAACTTTTTTGCATTAGCTGTTTGTAGTCACTAGAATTATATCGTCAAGATGTTCGACATTCGAGCGAAATGACAAATTCATTAGGCAGCTTCCTTAATATAATTTCTATAGATGTATATACTTTACAGATATACAATTTCATAATTTTGTTGGCTGGTTTCCAAATTTGTAATCCGTTCGTTGCTATCAATGATGAAGACTTCTTAATTCCATCTAATTTGGATTTTATTTGAAAATTGTAAGTAAAAACTTGTAAAATAAATTTGTAATCAAAAATAAATAAAAATACGTTTATTAATTTAGTACTGTTTCGGTCTATAAAATACTTAAATATACTCAATTTTCTAGATAGACGATTTTTGAGTGTTTTTGTTTATTTCTCATGTTTTGGGAGTGCGTGATCTAAATTTTAATTCATTTACCTCCAGAATATCTAAAAATAACAAAGATGAGGGAATATCTTGATTTATACGTAAGTTGTCGATTGAAGTGACGCATTTGCGTTTATCATTATTCTTATTAAATTATTCAAAACCACGTGTTTGAACTTTTCACATTATCGCTTAAAAAATGATTCAAATAATTTTTCAATTATGTCTGAGCGGGCGTTTTTCCTTTAGTCACATTATTCGATGTAATATCCTATCTAGTGGACCATAGAAAGGCTTTAGTGGACTGAACGGCTAACCAAATCATCTTTTGCAAAATTCTTAAAAATTTAGTTTTTGAACCAATATCAATTCACTCAGGTGACTTGGGTCATCGACCTTTAGATTAAACTACATTCTGACTAAATCCTGTTGTTCAGAATAAATTTTAATTTAGCTCCAGATAAATTAGTTCTGTAAACTGTGATTGCCTTGATTAAATTTCTGAATATTTTGTTATTCATGATTCTAATATTTAAAGCATTGTTGCCATTTTAGAGGCTACTATTTTATTTTTTCATTTGATTGCAACCTAAATTTTTATGTATTATATAATTGTCATATGAGATTTCTTTCCAATGATTTGCATTTCAAACTTTCAGGTGGAAGAGCTTCTTAAATCAAGAAAAATCCCTGCTGATGATGCAAAGTTCATCAAGAAATTTGTCCACAACATTACAACCTGTCTTAAGAACAACCCCAAAAAGAATGTCGTTAGTATTACAAGCATTTTTTTTATAGATGACAAATATTTAAACGGCAATGTTTTGTTTACAGCTCAGCTTTGCTGAAACGTTGTCGAGCGCATTGGATGAGAAAGGAGAGAAAATGATTTACCGGCCTCCAAATTCTATCCATGAAACTGGTAACCATGCTTGGCACACTGCCTACCTTAAGAGCTCTGTGGATGTGGATGTTCTCGTGGAAATTCCCTCAGTGAGTGACTTTAAACCATATTTGCAATTATTTATATATAATTAATTATAATTGCAATTAATTATAGTTGCAAACATATAATTAAATATTCATGAATGTATAATTAATTTCATCTCTGCATTGTTAACACTTGCAGGATTGCATCCATTCAAAAGATTATTTGAACGAAGCAGTTCTGAGAAGGAGAGCTCAGTACTTGAAGCACGTTGCAGCGGTTTTAATGAAATCGGACCTCGTGAACGAAGTGAAATACTTTTATCCGAGCTCCAACAACAAGAAACCTCTTCTTGCTGTTTATCCCAAAGAAAAAAGTGAGCATTCAGGAAATAACTTATCGGTCTCGATGTTTCGGATTTTAATTAATGACGGCCATTAATCGTTTAAGATTAAAATTATTGTAAACTTTTCACCTAACGTTACTGTTAATGTTTTTGTGAACATTTACGACGTCGTTAAAGGTCCGACATTGGATCGAGTGAGAATCCTGGTTCACACCTCTTACGAGAAAGGAACCTTCAAGCTCAATAGATTTCACGTGGCTAAAAATAACGTTCGGAGGAAATTCTACTTTCCGGAGAGCGGCTTCGTTGATTCGGAAGGTAAGTTTTTGAATGATTTCATGATGATGGGTTAAAAATTTGATTTAAGGATTAAAACATGAAAATGCCTAGCTTAAAAACGTCGATCTCCGCACGTTAAAATGAAAGTGTTGAACTTCAGAAGGTTCGCCGACGCCTTACTACAACTCGCTGGTGCTCGGCGATTTGACGATTTCTGACAACAAGTTCTTCATCAAGGAAGCCCTGAAGAACAGACCGGCCGTTCAACAAGCTGTCATTCTTCTTCAGATATGGCTGGAGAAAAGACACCTCAATAAGGTTTTGAAGTTTTTATTTTAATCATTAATAACAATATTAATGATGTATTTTTATTTATTTAATGAAATTAAACATTTGAAATTTATTTAGGGATTCCAGTCAGATTTGTTCATTTCTGCCTTTGTGGCTTATTTGTCAAAACAAGAAATTCTGAAAGATTCCATGAAACCAATGGATGTCTTTAAAATTACATTGGAAAAATTCTGTAAGATTATTTTGATGAGATATTGGAAAATATTATAAATGTTTAATGTTTTTACTTTCTGCAATAGGATCATTAAACCATTGAATGCACTGCCAAATTAAGTCGTTGAACCCAAATACAATTTCTCGTTTTAATGTGCTAATAGGCGATTTTTACTTTAATAATTTCTTAAAATATACCTGATTATCCTGACATTCGGACCTTGTGTTCTTTTTGTATGTAAATTGTACAGACTTGTGTTAGTGGTCTCAAGGACCCTTCAGTTTAATAAATAAATAAATAATAAGTATATAATACAAAGTGTAAACAAATCAAGCATCTTGTTGTTGCAGGTCAGAGCGACCTCAAGACTCATGGAATAACTCTTTTTGAAGGAGAAGAACACGACAATCAACCGAGCGTGAATGATTTTCATCAACATTTCAACCTCGTCTTTGTCGATTCCACAGGCTTTTGGAATATCTGTGCTGATCTTAATACCTGCCAATATGATAATGTGAGTAGATTCAAAATTTTTGTATGAATGAGAGCAACAATAAGTATATTATTAATAATAACAAGGATTTATTTGAAAATGCATCAGATGAAATATGAGGCAGAAGAAACATTGAAACTGTTAAACATGTCAGACACTGACTTGTTTCAACGTCTCTTTCTTAACGAATATGCCTTCCCCTGCAAGTTTGATCACGTACTTCAGTGAGTTTATCTCTTGAAATATGTACTTGATTTATATTGTGCCACATGCATAGCATCGGAAGCTATTTTTGCCGACCACATATATAGCTTCCGAAGGGCGCTCGCAGCAGTGCAGGCTGGGTTTCGAACGCGACACATTACGACCTCTGTGCACGGGAACGCAACCCGTTCGGCAGACCTTCATTTTTTACGAGCTTTATTTTAAAAGTATTATTGATTGTGATCGTTGTTGTTTTGCAGTGTCAGTGGTTCTGAAGTACTGAAGCAATTGTGCGAGTCTCGCAAGAGTCTTCAGGATTCGATGTTGAATCGTGCCGGTGATCACATGGTCGCTTGCATCGACCCCATTGTAAACGTGCTCCAAAGAGCCCTCGGCGAACGAATTCGACTGATCGGCTACCTGCCGCCTCAAGATGCGGAGGCAATTTTTTATTTGCAATTAATTATTTTGAACTTTTTTTTATAATTTTGTGTTTTAATCCAGATTAAGGTTGTCAGGAAAATATTTAGTCATGAAAACATCTTGCCCAAACAATTGACTTTTGGGTTGTTGGTTGATAAATTTCACGCCAGCAGTGCAGAAATCAAAGGACCATCAGCCAATCTAGAGAAAGAGGTTGGTCTTAATTGGTGATGAATCTGCAGAAATATGTGATGAGTTGATAAGCACACATGTTCGCTCCAGGTTTACGAGTTTCAAAAGTTTTGGGGTGAGAAAGCAGAACAACACCGTTACCATGGAGGTGAAATCATTGAATGTGTCAAGTGGCCAGTGAACACTGCTGCCGACGGGCGCACCGTTGTAGCCAGGATCATCAAGTTCATATTGAACAGGTGTGATGTTATGACCCTTAATAATTATAATATTACAATTCAATCGATTACCTTCAAGTTAAATTTTTTTCCAGGCATTTCAATATCAGCAAGGAAGATGTCAGCATCTCTGGAAACCAATTAGATAAACTGCTCAAGCCAGCAGAAGGAAAAAATTCATCTGAAGTTTCTATTTATGGAACAGGTGAGGAACAGCACAACGATGTCATCAAGGCATTGGAGCACTTACGGGGCATTGTTACCTCAATCAAAGACCTGCCACTTGCCTTCAACAGCCTCTGTGGAGTTTCACCCATTTTCAGGTTTACGGAGGTAAATCGAGACCCCAGCTAAAGAGCTCAGACATTTGAAAGTGCAATGACTTAGTGGTGATGTTGAAATATTTCAGGTGTTTCCCCCAGTCAAAAGTATGTCGCAATACAACAGCAGTGTTTACAAACACAGACTTGTTCCCATTGTTAATGGCAGGAGTCCTCAGCATTTTCCTGCAATGAAAGGTTGGGCTTTTTTTAATAAAGAGCTTTTTAAACAATGCCTAATCTGCATGCTTCTGTCTCAGTTCTTTGCATGATGGAGAGAAGTGGTGCTTGGCCAAAAGATAAGGAGGCTGTAAGAAAACTCAAAGGAAGGTTCTATGTGGAGATGGCTGAACATCTGGAGAAAGCTGGTTACACATGTCATGTCTCTCTGGATGGACTGAGTATCTACAGACCAAAAGTGAGTTCATTGTTGTCCACAAAGTTCACGATTTATGCGTTCATGCTTAAAACAAATTGAAGTATTATTTAAAACCTTCCAAGGACACATTCACTTTCCAATTGGAGATTGGATATATGCGAGAGATAGCTGAGAGCAGAGAGGTTTACATTGAAGGAGGTGTGGAAATGGTGAGGGAATCGGAAGAATCAGCTTGTTTTCGAAGGAGTTACGTTCACATGCCTGAATTCATGAGTTTAATGCACAGGTTGTTTTCATGAATTTTATAATTTCTTCAGAAAGTTTAGTCTGAAAAATTAAACTAAATAGAATATTTATTCAAATAACATCTAGATTCCCACTTAGGAATAATTTTGAAAAAAATCAATTTGTATTTGATCAGCTTGTATCAGCAAAACAACAGTCTCAGCTGTGCAGTACGTTTAGCTAAAAGGTGGCTGTCCAGTCAGCTGTTATTTAGCTATGTGCCTGAAGAAGCAATAGAGCTGTGCATGGCTTATATTTATACATCAAATCAACCTCCAAGGTGTGTTTAAACTTGTTTTATTTGATAAGGACAATTTTTGCAATGAAGTAACATAAATTATGATAATTTAAGTTCCCCACTTCTTGGATTTATTCAATTCCTTCACCTGGTTTCAACACACGATTGGAAGCTTGAGCCACTTATCGTTAACCTAAACAATGGGTTCACAGGTTTTTCATGATTGTTATGGCTTGAATTAAATTATTTATTGTTAGTTATAAAGCCCATTGGTCAAACATAGAACCTAATTTTCATCAAAATCTTAATTACAGAATCTGACTATGAGGAAATCAGAAAGAACTTTTCTGACAGAAGGTCCAGTTTGCCTGACATGTTCATAGCAACACCTGAAGACAAAAACTCAGGAATTTGGACTGCCACTCAGCCATCGTCTATTTTCTTGACAAGACTGGCAATGCTCGCCAAGGTTTCTCTGAATACTTTGTGTGACCTTATTATGAATCCTCCTTTCAACCAGAAAGATTTCAAGGTAAGAATTGCCTTATAATGCATTCAAATTGACTGATGCTAAGAATTGTTTTATCTCATATTGCAGGTCTTATTCAGGCCTCCCACTTCAGATTATAATCTGCTCATTCATTTGGAACCTAGCAAATGCAGTAGGGCACATTTGGGTGTTGACTTTTACTATGATTCTTCAAATCCTCCTCCAAAGAAGTCATCAAGGCCTGAAAATCTTCTCCCTGTGATTGATTACGATCTTCCGGTTTTGTATCTCCAAGATTTGAAGGTTGAGTTTATAGGTTCTTTGTTCTAAAAATTTTTTGCAAAAGTTCTAATCATGAATAATATTCTTCAGGAAAAGTTCTCAGATCTTGCACTGTTCTTTTATGACATTTTTGGTGGAAAGTACATTGCAGTAGCCTGGAAGGCTTCTGCCTTCAAGCCTCAACCCTTTAAAGTATGTTTGAAATGTTTTCAGTATTGATTATGTTTTACTATTAACCTTTCATAGATATATGTGGTATTCAAGCGTTGATATTTAACACATTTTCAGAAAAACCATGAGAACTATTTCAAGGTTATTGAAGAGAATTTGATATCAGGGAATGTTTGCATGAAGCCCGATGAAGAGAAAATCATCACAGAATTCCACTGTCTTGGACTTGGAATTGTAACTGACATAAAAGTACTGAAGAAACTTAATCCATGATTGATATGGATAGGTGACCAACAGTTTTTCACTCTATTTTATTTTCTATTGAATAAAAGATGTTAGCGTTAGTGAACTTTGTCGATCTTAGCCTTATTGGTTGAATGACCCGTTAAGGAGCGCTACGGCAAGCTGTGGTATCAGTAACCAGTACCAGGTAAGAATTAACTCCGGAAAAGTTCGCACAATTTCATCCAGCGCGGGTGAAAGTTCCAACCGTCTGCGTCCGTCGTTCTTGATTCGATTCTGATACCCTCTTTGTCTAATTTCATTTCAAAGGTTATCAGTACTAACTTAGTACCCCAAGAGGACGAGCAACCTGTCCTGTCATGTTATCCTCCTCGTCACACATTATTTACGCTGTTGCGTAAATACTCAATTCTGGCAATTGTAATCATGCATTAAGAACAATAGAAACTAATTTAATGAGATGTGATGTAAATAAAGTTAAACATATGCTCGGTAAGCTATTTTCGGACCACCTTGCTCTTAAACCCTGACCATGACTTAAGCCATTTCGCATCAAGTTGTAATTCTCTTAACTATAGTAAGTTTAATTAGACTGTAATTCTAATTGATTTTAAGACTTTCTAAATTTGTAGGGGTTGTGTGAAATCCCGGCAGTGTAAATTAGGCTCTGAGTTACATCAATTAGATTTCCATATTTATAATATGTATTTTTTTAATTAATGTGATTTTTACTATCTTAAAACAATTTTATTTTAACTGCAATTTTAAAACGTTTATTAGCGCCAAATTAAGCCACAATATGTAAAGCCTTTACCAAATTCGTATCAACCTTTGTTGTTTTTGGTGATTGTTTAGGCTGGAAAAAATTATGGCGACCATTTTGTAATGTTAGGTTGTTGTGACGGAGGTTTCTGCTTTGTTTAATATGTTCCGACCGATTGGTTCACATAATAGTGAGTGTTTAAATTTTATGTTCGAATAACAATTTTTTCGCGAACCATGATGCGAATGGGTATGTTGAAGGAATATCGCCGGACCAAAGTTTTGAAATCTTAAAAAGGATATGTTGCAGAATGCTTGCAGAGTTTTTCAGACGATGTCTTCGACTTGGATAAAACCATTACTATGAATTCTGAAGTTACTATTGCGTCAATATAATTTGTGTGTCAAGTTTTCCCGATAATATCACGATAGCTTTATTTCACCTGGAAGTATAGCAAATGAATATTTATATATTAAGTATTTGTGAGCTATGCCGCCGAGTATTTTAAGACGTTCAGGCGTGAAATTGTAGATTTTTTTTTAGCTTGGAGTCCACATTTCACAATCATTCTTTTAGAAACGAAATATCATTTTAACACATAGACGTTTATTTGAATTCATGAGGTCTGTAACTCAAGAAAACCACGTAAATATATTTTTCAGTAACATCTAATGGCTATGATCTTTCTTTGATTCTCCATACCTTATTTTGTTAACTAGGTGTTGTCGAATGTAGTTGGGCCAATAATCCAGCGAGTTTAATTTTTTATATCCTCATGAATTTGCAATACTCGTCATTTGATGCTCATTATTTTACTTATTTTGCTGAGAATATTTTGCAGTTTGGTTAACCAATTAATTACCAGTTCTAAAGTTAGTTTTGAACTACCTCAGTTCCAGGTCAACCAGGTCAGCGTCCTCCTGCAACGACTAGTACAATATTTCCTGTCCCACTCACCACAGGAGCACCAGGACCCATTGCACCACCCTCTGGTAAGTAATTTGAGTAAGTTTCATTATTATCTCATTTAGCAGCTTACATATGCTAACCACATTTTATACTGAGAACTAGTTAACCTTAAATGCTGGTTTTCATGGATGGCCTTAAATATTTAAGACATTTTAAATAATTAATGTTCTTTTTAAAGTTTCCATAGTTAAATAAATGTTAAATCTGAAAATTAATAAATATCTTATAAATAGTGGAATTACAATTGGGGTTAAATAGGGGCTAAAATTGAATGTGATTGTTGATTTTCAAACCAGTGACAGCCCTTGCAACACCTGCAACAACACTTTCACAACCTGCCCAAGTACTCCAAGATTTCACGAGTCCTCCGAGACCGAACCATGGAGTCGAGGGACAGCCGATACCGCTCAGAGCCAACCACTTTCAAGTCAGAATTCCTCGAGGTTTCGTCAACCATTACGACGTGACTATCTCCCCTGACAAGTGTCCTAGACGTGTCAATAGGTGAGTGATCCCAACAAAATCATTTCTTCTGATTTATCCTTGAATTGGATGATTTTGATTCCAGGGAAATTGTAGAAACCATGGTCCAAGCATATTCTCAGAGAATATTTAACGGTCAGAAGCCAGTGTTCGATGGACGAAAGAATCTTTATAGTAGAGACCAACTGCCAATAGGGAATAGCAAAGTAGGTGCTACTTAAAGTTTATTAGTTTCCAGCTAATTATTTTAGTACCTCATGATGTTCTATGCAAATGATGTTCGCCATGAAAGTTCATGTAACGATTTTGTTTGACAGGTTGACCTTGAAGTGACCTTGCCCGGAGAGGGTCGTGACCGTGTGTTCCACGTGTCGATAAAGTTTGTCGCTCAAGTCAGTTTGTATGCCCTGGACGAGGCTCTTGAAGGGAAGAACCACATTCCTCTGGATGCCGTTCAGGCCCTCGATGTGGTCATGAGGCATCTCTCCAGCATGACGTCCGTTCAAACATTCATCCCTAATTTATTATTTACGCTCAGTTCTTTTATATGTGTTTCATAATATCTGTTGTGAATTTTGTAATATTGCATGTATTTTGTGTAATTGTTATGAATATTGCATTATACGGATGTTTGCTTATTGCAAATCAAATTTTTGTTTATTGCAAATTAAGTTTTTGAGTTGTACTAAGTAATTTATTAGGCCGATATTCACTAAAGTGGCTTGTCTTCAACAGTTACACTGCCGTAGGTCGGTCTTTCTTCACTCCACCGGTTCCCCCTGCCGATCCAGGTGGAGACAGAGGACAGAGGTGTGTTTACTAACTTAATGCCTAATTAGTTGATATTCGTGCCATTTGATTGTTCAATGAATCTTTACTGTAGATTCCAAGGTAGGTCTTTCTTTTCACCTCCCGAGGGCTACGATCATCCCCTCGGAGGTGGTAGGGAGGTTTGGTTTGGCTTCCATCAAAGCGTCCAGCCTTCTCATTGGAAGATGATGCTCAACATTGATGGTAATTGTTTTTCTTTATCGTTGATGTATTTCTTGATATCACAACTTTTAATGTTTTTTGAAATGTATGGGCACGAGAATTAATTTTATTAAATGATCGGCAAAACAAACAAATCATCATTAAGTACAGCTAACTTATATTAACTTTTATGTAAAGTCTAAGTGATGATGATGATGATGTTGAATGCAGTATCAGCAACTGCCTTCTACAAGGCACAGCCAGTGATTCAGTTCATGTGCGAAGCTCTCGACCTCCACGACATTCAGGAGCAGAGGAGGCCACTGACTGATTCACAAAGAGTCAAGTTCACCAAAGAAATTAAAGGTTCTCATTTCAACATTTCATTATGAAATCTCAAAATGGTAAAGTAATTCATTATTACATGTTAATATTATTGTTATAACTTTCTGCTTTTATTAATAAGATTTTGTAAAGTCAATTTTTAAGTATTTTTTGTAATTTAATAAATCACTTCATGTAAATGTTGTTCTTGTTAGGTTTGAAGGTTGAGATAACACATTGTGGGACCATGAAAAGAAAGTACAGAGTGTGTAACGTCACCAGAAGACCAGCGCAAACACAATCGTGAGGAGCCTAAATCATTTGCGTAACCAAAAAATGCATTGAAAGTCTGTTGCGTTTCGTCGTCGTGACGTCAAGTTTCTCTGATGTCGTGCGAATACTCAAAACTCATTTCCATCGCAGTTTCCCACTTCAACTGGAATCGGGACAAACCGTGGAGTGCACGGTTGCAAAATATTTCCACGAGAGATACAAGATGAGACTTCAGTGAGACCTCTGATAACTCATTTTCTCGTCGTCCGGCTTATTAATTTGTCGACATTCTTCGCTAACAGGTACCCGCATTTGCCATGCCTTCAGGTCGGTCAGGAGCAAAAGCATACTTATTTGCCTTTGGAGGTTTGTTTTCCTTTTTGTTTGATTACCCTCAGTTTTTCTTATAAATTTGTATTTTGAAGGCTAAACCTGAGGATATCGACTTAATTTTGTAAGCACGACTAATATATACCTTCGAAACAGGTGTGCAACATAGTTCACGGTCAAAGATGCATAAAGAAATTAACCGACCTACAAACTTCAACCATGATAAAGGTAGATTTCCATCTCTCGACAATGATTTGTACTCGTTCGATTGTCTGGTCGCACTCGCTCAATGCATGCATTATTTACTTAATTTTTATTCAGGCTACTGCTAGATCTGCTCCAGACAGGGAAAAGGAAATCAATAATCTTGTGAGTTTAAACATTGTCGTGTATTTAACGACGGTCGTCGTTACATCGTTTACATAATCGTTTCTCACTGGTGACCCAAAACCATGTTTAGTGTGCTGTTTTATAATGATTTCGTCTCGTGCTTTCTATGCTCTTAAACTAACTAAAACTGATTAGCAGTTGGAATTAATGCTGAGTGATTGAATATTGGTTAATTATTTGATGTTGCATGTCAAGGCCAACTAATTGATTTTTATGTTCAGAATGTTTGTAATTCTTTGCAAGCGTAATCTCTCGTGAAGGGCGTAGCAATGTTTATGGACATTTGTTTTTTATATATTTTTTTTATTACCAGGTAATGAAAGCCAACTTCAACTCAGATCCTTACTTGCAAGCCTTTGGCATCACAGTTTCTAGTCACATGGTTGACGTACAAGGTCGCATTCTACCCGTGCCTAAGCTGCAATACGGAGGCAGTCGGTAGTTTGAATTCTCTTTCGAAAATATCGACGGATCGGGTTCGATATTTGTACGAACGAATATATGCAGACATGTTTTTATGTTCAAATTACTTTTTAATGAATCAACGTTTGAGTCAAATTCAGTCGATGATAGTTTAAGGTTTCTTTGGCAGACGAGAGCACAAGTTGTTCCCAATCAGGGAGTCTGGGATATGAGAGGCAAACAGCTGTACCAAGGAATTCAAATCAGGGTGTGGGCAATTGCTTGCTTTGCTCAGCAGAGGACTGTTGGAGAGGAGTCTCTGAGGTTATTTATTGCTATTTAATAAATTATTTGATTATTTCTACTATATTTTGTTTAGATACACAGTGGTGATATATACTTTCATTTTTTTATCATTGTTTGACTCGTTTGCAGAACTTTCACACAGCAATTACAAAAGATATCCACTGACGCTGGAATGCCTATCATGGGTCAGCCTTGTTTCTGCAAGTACGCCACGGACGCCGATCAGGTCGAACCGATGTTCAGATACCTCAGGAATACCTACCAAGGCTTGCAGCTGATTGTGGTCGTTCTGCCGGGAAAGACTCCCGTATACGGTTGGAGAACATATTTTCTGTCGTCGACATGAAATTAAATGGCTCGAGTGATTGTTTTACGTCGATTGATCGGCAGCCGAAGTAAAGAGAGTCGGAGACATTCTGTTCGGACTTGCGACTCAGTGCGTGCAATCGAAAAACGTCAACAAGACGTCGCCTCAAACCATATCCAACCTCTGCCTCAAAATCAACGTGAAGCTCGGAGGAATAAACAGCATCTTGTTGCCGAGCATCAGGTTGGTTTTTCCAGTTTCCAATAATTCTCTCAGTTTTCATTCTGTGGCTTTGTGGAATTTGTACATCATTAATACTATATTAATTATATTGCATTTTTCCGTTAAATGTGCATTGGGTGATTGTTATTGGTTTCTGCAGACCTCAGGTGTTCCAGGAACCAATCATATTTTTGGGAGCTGATGTCACTCACCCTCCTGCTGGGGACAGGTCCAAACCATCTATTGCAGCAGTTTGTATTTTTATTATTATTTTTATCAATGAGCAAGTATGCTTACAAATAGCGAGAGATCGTCCCGGATGTGAACGGAATGGACGTGTTGTTCTTTAAGGTGGTCGGCAGCATGGATGCCCACCCGTCGAGATACTCGGCCACGGTTCGCATCCAGCAACACAGGCAGGAAGTCATCCACGAGCTTGCAAGCATGGTCAAGGAACTGCTGATCCAGTTCTACAGGTCGACACACTTCAAGCCTACGCGAATAATCTTCTACAGGGATGGAGTGAGCGAGGGTCAGTTTGCCCACGTACTTTCGTACGAGCTGAGAGCAATCAGAGAGGCCTGTATGAAGCTTGAAGTTGACTATCAGCCGGGCATATCATTCATTGTTGTCCAGAAAAGACACCACACAAGGCTGTTTTGTGCAGACAAAAAGGACCAGGTATTAAGGGTGCTTTGTTTATGGTTGACATTTTCACTAGATGAACATCTTTGTCTTTCATCCCAGATTGGAAAGAGTGGGAATATTCCTGCTGGAACAACAGTTGATGTTGGGATCACACACCCAACTGAGTTTGATTTCTATCTTTGCAGTCATGCTGGAATTCAAGTGAGAGCTCTCTCTGTTTTTTTGACCACGGCCAGATCAGAGACTATGCTAAATCATAATTATTCTATAAAGTGTGTCAAATATGCTTCTATTTTTTCAGGGCACTAGTCGTCCATCTCACTATCACGTTCTTTGGGATGACAATCACTTCACGGCCGATGAGTTGCAGATGCTAACATATCAATTGTGTCACACCTACGTCAGATGTACTAGGAGCGTTTCCATCCCTGCACCTGCCTATTATGCCCATCTTGTGGCGTTTAGAGCTCGTTACCACCTGGTAGAAAAAGAACATGACAGGTTGTGGATACATTATTTAGAACTGTTATTACATCTCAGTGTGGATGCAATGGTAAATTCATTGGATTGAAAATACAGATAAATCTTGGCCTTACACTTCAGTGTAATTGTCAAATTTATCAGATTGTTACATCACTCATCTAATGTATTTATAGTTCCAACATTTCTAGCATTTTTTAAGTTGATTTCTTCACAGATTTAATTTTTATGTATTATTTTGTGTTTTCATAATTATTTATTATAGTTGTTAATCTTTTTCTTATTTTCAAATGCTAGTGGAGAGGGAAGTCAAATATCAGGGAATAGCGACGAAAGAAATTTGGCCGCCATGGCTCGGGCAATATCCGTCCATCCCGACACGTTCAGAGTCATGTACTTCGCATGAATCCTCTAAAGGAAATTCGTCCCTTTCCGAACACTAAAGTTTAACAGTTAGGCAATTATGAGCGGGTCTAACCTGAACGATTATAACACCCGAGGAGCATTAATTAGTTTTAGTTGACATTAGAATTAAAGCAAGCTTCGCCGTCAAATCGGGCGAACCCCGTGGAGCAGGACGAGTGTCCACGGGTTTTTGCAACGGGCTCCTACGTGGCTATCGAGATTGCATTACGGAAGCATGGCGGTTTCAGAATTTCGTCGGTTTGCATGTTGGCTCCTTGTTTCTATAATCGTCTCAAATTCCTCATGAGTTTGTTACTCAAGGTTTTATTGTTGTAATTTGTTGTTTTCTTTGATATTTGTTGTTGAAAATCGTAATTACTGTTGAAAATTTCCTATGCTGTTGTGTTGTTGTCGACTTCAGCAATGGATTGATTTGTTCCCCACTCGACATGTTGAATTTTTGTCACAGGTTTTTATTGTTGTGTGGAAATTGTTATCGACGACTCCAAATTTGTTCGTGCCATATTATCTCAGAGACAACCTTCATTCAATAAAACTGAGTGCTCGCCATCTGTCGACGTGTCACCACCAATGAATTTAATATTTTCAATGAAGTGCATTGTAATGGCCACGATTTTCTTTCTTAATGAGGCTCACTATGTGATCTCTATTGAACAACCTCAGAGCATGTCACGCTTTTCTGAACACGCTCAGAAAGCAAGCCAAAATTAAAAAACTTGTATTGCATGTGACCCGTTCGCAGATTAAATTTGTTCTGATACATCCCAAGTTATCCATTAGTTACCATCCTCCACTTTGTCTTCAGCCTTGACGTTCGTGTTTTTTAATCTTTAAACTCGAGATGAAATCATGATTGCTTAAGATGTTCTAAACTGCATTCTGTATGTGGCTGGCAGGCAATGTTTCGACTTGTTTTGCATGCTCGTATGACGACGCTGATCCGCGCACAGCCGGCAAGCAGTTAGAGGTTGCATGGACTTTGGCAATGCATGAACGTTTGTTTATTACTTATCAAATCATGAATCCATTCAGACTAGTTTGAGTAGTTTCATCAGTTTGTAATCAAAATATTTGGCTTTGTTACTTTGCAGGGAGTACCTAGATGAACGCATGATATTCATATCCTTTGACTTATGATGGCGGTATAACATCGCCCGGGCTTTGGCTTTATCTCGTTGTGCTTCAATGATTATTTTCTAATAAGTTATTGAAAGATTCATGTACTTGTTTTGCATGCCCACTGTTCTCTTGTACGATAATATGTCGTCAATCAACTATTGTCCTGATCACACAATTGGACAACTAGGTCAGAAAATATTTTTGGCCATACAAAATACGGTTTGAACATTTCATCACAAAAATTGCCAATTATAAAAAGTAAACATTTAAAATGTGCAAAGAAGTGGTACGAATAGGCACTATATCTTAAAAATACGACAATGCTCAAGAAAATTAAATCTTTTGTAATACTTATTTTAAATTCAGTTTTAAGATGTCATGCAAGGGTGATTTGTTGAAAGGATTTGAATTTGTCGTCTGCTTGTCTTGGTGGTGACATTTCTCTTGGCGGTGTGAATCTGATGAGCTGCAAGGAAATAAATCCCAGTTAGCAACTCGTTGAAATGAAATAACAATCAAATTCGTGAGGCACCTGAGCATGGTTTGCTAGCTACATTACCTGGGGAGCTTTCTCAGCAGATCTACTCTCTTGGTTGATCTTTTGATTCCAGAGGTCCCTAGTAGATTTGGTCTTCTGTGCTGGTATGATATCAGCCTGCTCATCATCTTCTCTTGCCACATCAGTCCTAATGGAAGGCTGGTTCTCAAACACTCCAGATTCTGCTGCCATGCCAGCCTTTAGAATGGCTTCAAAATCGTCGATTTTGTTGTTGCTGGTCTTAGTGTTTACGAGATCGTTGGTTTTCCATTTGTGCACGAGTGTTTTGGTCATGCCATGGAGAGAGGGGAGATCCTCATCTACTTTTGCATCTGATCTGATGACATCTGCCATGGGAGGTTCAGGATTATTTTCTATTACAGAAGGACCTTGGGCAGGCTCTATCTTGATGACTTCTCTTGGTCTCAGGTTAGTTTCTCCTTTGGATAGAAACTTGTCTGTGATCATTTTTATAACTCCTTTCTGCACTTTAATGTCATCAATGACATCAGAACTTTTCACAATTCCTTCTCTCTCCTGTGGATCATTCTCATAAATTCCAGGTTCCTCAAAGTTGATATCAAGCTTGAGCTCTTTGGTTGTGACTTCCTCCTTTTTGCTTTGAAACAAATTAACCATCATTTTGGCATGTCCGTGCTCGACGGTAATGTAATCTTCAGGAGCATCGTCAGATCTGACAACACCATCCAACCTTTGGGGATTGTTCTCCACAACAGAAGGTGCATCATCTTTAGGAAGTTCAATTGGTTGCCTCACATGCTTAGCACAAGTGTCACCTTTGGGAGAGGACCAAAAACCCGCTAAATCCTTGGCAAATCCTTTTTTTAGACAAGTCACTTCTTCAACAGGGTCAGCCTCTCTGACAACATCTTCTCTTCTTACTGGAGTATTTTCTACGACTGATGATTCACTTCTCTCATCTGAGGATTCAACTGATGGGCTTGATCCAATAACACCTTGTTGGTGTTGAAAAAGCTCCTCCTCTTCTTCAAAGGGTGTATTTCGATCCTCGTCAACTGAATAATTTTCCTCATATCTGTTGACCTCTTGAGCATGGCCATCAACCTCAATGAATGATTCTGTATTTGTGGTCATCTTTACCTCAGGAACAGCAATATCTTCCAACACTTTGCTCATCTCCTGAACATCAAAAACTCTGCTGTCATTACAATGCATGGGTATATCATCCTGGAGATTTGCATCCTCTAAAACTGACTCTTCTTGAGCATCTTCATGAAGTTCTACATCATTAAAATAGTCTTGTGGTTCTGGCACTGCAGTCTGATGTTTTGTAAATTAAAATGAAACACAAAATCAATAAAATTAGAATAATACAAAATCCTCAATAGAAAACATTTTTAAACTTAAAGATTACCTCCGCATCTGGGAAGAGGTCAGGCTTGCTCACTGAACAAGCAAAGTTGCCCTCCTCTCTAACCTCGTCTTCATATTCCTGACTGATAACCTCTTCAGTGAGTTGTGGCTCATCGCACTCTGAATGATTTTGAGCTTCTGAAGGATTCTGTTCGGCATCATTCAGATATTCCTCAGGACTAAGATGCTCAGTATTTACGTCAAAAACTTCATAATTTGGTGTCGACTCAGTAATGAACCCAGATGCTCGTAGTTCAACTAAATCTTCGTTATCTTTCGATTCGTCGTTCTCATTTTTATCGATCGAAACAAAGTCGACTTCCGTTGCACAATTTTCTGTTTCACTGTCTAGGTATGGATCCATTTTAGGTTCGTTGTTTTGCAAATGATCAAATTGGTTATATTCACTTTCTTGATGAACGTAACTTGCGTCCGATGTGCTTTTCAGGCAGGCATCATTTCCGTAATACTGTTCTTGCTCAAATTCTGTCAAATCTTCATGCGAACCCATCTTTTACAAGATACTGTAAGCTAAAACGAAATAATACGTTCAGCTTTCAAACTCAAGTCGTTAATTAAATCATCCATTTTTGAATCTCGAGCGCTTGAAGCCTGCTCCATTTTTACTCACGTCGACAACTTAGCCACAATGTGTATCAACCTATGATTTAAAGGTTGATTCCCGCGGTAACAATAAAAACAACTGCTCAATATTTAAATACCTGTTGTGGAAGTCAGAACAGCCTAACAAATCCACGAAAAATTTTAAGGAACACCAAATCAGACAATGAATTGGAGAATATATAGTTCTATGTGACTCATCCGACCGCTCAACAAAAGCTGTTGGCCTGTAGCTGCTTCGGCTCTAAAGTGAACGCACAAAGATGCTGATGGTGTTCATTGTGTGGAGCACGGATATACCTCGCATTGCCAATGCTTTATCATCATCACAGTTGCTTTCCGTCACCGTGATAACCAGACACGAAGCATTTAGTAGGAATGCTTGCTGTTTCAATTCAATTGGAGGCTCCAAATTATGATTTATGTACTTGAGTCACAAAATGTCAAAGAAAATGGTGTTAAGTGATTTCAAAAGTTAATTATGCAACTTCCAGAGAGAGAGAGAGAGAGAGCCAGTCCGCCTAAAAATTGCATTCTCTCACTCTGCACTTCCAAACTCCCATCAGACATGACGCATAAGAACGAATTTCCAGTCACGATCACCAACTCATCGTTTACTCATACATCGGATGAAATATCGGGGTCGACATACAGACAATCTACTTAATCATTAATAATAATATTCAGTGATTCGTTTAAGGAAGGATTTTCGACTTTAAACGTGCTTTGCTACTTGGCAAGTTACTAGATTTTGATTGTCGAACTCTTCCTAAGTCGTCGAGATTTCTAAACGACCTTCAATTTACTGAACAATCGAGCGAGACCCAGAAAGTTCAAGTGAACCTTCTAAACAAATGAGAGTGATGATTTGACACATGCAAATGTTGGTCACACATTGTCTAACTCAAAACTAGATTTTTTTCTTTTTTTGTTTAGACGATAATAATCTTAGTTTTGTCCGGAAGGCCTTTGTCAAACAAACAGGTGTTATTTCTCCAAATCTCTCGCCACTTTTTCGAGTCATCATTTGGTCGTTAAAGCAAAGTAGTTCTGAATCCTCCACTGCTGGTTCAATGATATAAAGGCCCATAAACAAGTGCCGACCTACATTCGAGCAATAAAAGTTGGTCAACTTTGATGGAAAGTGTCTAGGAATAAACAGACTTTAAATAATAAACATCATTAACTTTTAATAAACAGCAGAGAAAGCGTTAGCAATATTCGCGGTTTTTAATGTTGGAAAGGCATTAACATAACCACCTATCCTGATAACAAAACGAGATGGAGTTACTTGTTGGAAAGCTTAACCTATTCGTCTCGCATCTACTTATTGTGGAATGCAATTGCATCGTGTTTCTGGGGTTATTTCAACCGTAAATCACCATTAAATGCAAGTCAAAGAGGATGTCTATCGGTACATCCTGGAAGACTTTGAACTTCGGGCTGAAACATGTACTTGAATTATTTTGACCCCGAGAATCAGAAACAAATTTACTCAGGAATCCTTAAAGCAAAATACTTGCAATCTCTCAAAGCTCCACGGGCACTGCACTTATCGGTTGAGTGTCATAAACTCACTGAGATAGTGCTTTATCAGTAGATACATCAAGAAAGATTAAGGCTACCTTAAAATGTTTCACTTTTAAGCCGACAAATGCTTCACTTTTAGTTGGCTGCTGCATAATTATTAATATTTTAATATGACGTGAACGAAAGACAACAATTAACGAATGAGACCAAAGTAACAATATTTATTCCGCAAACCATCGCATTCTTTGAACAAACAAACGAATGACGTCTTCGTTAAAAGTCCACAAAATTAATTATAAATTGTTAGTCGTTAAATTAAATCGTTAACCATTTATTTTATTGTAATTATAATTTAAATAATTTTAATTCTAATGCTTAATCTCCTTCCTCTTTAAGAGTTTCTTTTTTGCAAAACTGATCCAATTAAGACAAAAATTAAAAGCTAAAAGATAAAAATAGCGTTTTAAAATGTTTCTTGAGGAAAGAACAGAGGAACTTGTTCCGAGGCATCCATGACATGTTGGCACTTGAAAGGAATGTATGTGTATGTATGTGACAATTCCACGCCTCCATTTAATAAGCGACATTTTCTTCTTAGTTCACGAAACATGTGGTTATGTTGAGATATGCTGATGTGCTGATGTGATGCAGGACAAGAATTACGTGCTGTGCCGGATTTAGGCATGGTCGTCTTGTCTCCACCAGCCAGAAGAACCTAACCTTTTTTTTTGCTTGTCAGGGGTTTGAACAGAGGTTGGCTTGTTGGCCTCCACCAACCAGACTTCATCTAAATTGAATTTTAAAATTTTACTATTTATTTATAAATGACGATAATCCTGCATTCACTGTTAATAGGAAATATTAAATTCTAAATCTATTCTAATTCAAAGAGCTTCAAGTAATTAGTTTCATTTCAAGTTATTTTCGGCTGCTACATCAACATCTCTACATGAGTAGAGAAGGCACACGTCCTTACGATTTTTTTTTATGTTGTGATTGTGCTGCTCGGCTTCCTCCAAAGATGCCAACGAGAAACTGTTTTACATCTAACGTTAAAACACACTTGCACACTCTCAACCGAGTTTCCAGAGACGTGGCAACTTTTTTGAAATGTTTATCGATCTTTTGTTTCGATGTATCTTGTTCATGCTTTCTTAAAAATGCTGATTGTAAGATGCAATTTTTATTACAATCATGATTGGACCCAACCTTCACACGCCTCGAAGCAATTTATATAATTGAATCAATTATATAAAATTCGTCACCTTAGCAGACTAATCATTGCTCGACATATTTTTTAATTCAAATTGTTTGCTGATGATTTCCAGATTTGTCGACCACGTCTGCACAAACTGCCACTTTGTCGCCTCACATCGAATGCTTACGGAACAGTGTTCCCAAATATTGTTCAGTTATTAAACAGCTCCTGACTCTCACGCTTATGGCGCTATACAAATATATATAATTAATTAATTAAACTTTGCTCAAGATTTTGTCGAACTTTGGTATGAGAGAAATATCGTCAGAAAACGAGTGAAAGTTCTGTTGATACATGAATAAATTAATTAACATTCACATAAATTAACATAAATTATAACAGAAAAACCAGTTATGATTTATTCCTCACCATCTTCTCAAGTCGAAAAGCAAAAATCCCAAGGATAAATCCTTTCAGGGCATCTCAGCATTTACATAATTTTATAACTATTCAGTTTCAATATGATCACCAGATGTCAGAAGAATACTGAAAAGAAAATGCTTTCATTGTTTGAAAACATAAATCATGGAATTCCAAGTAAAAACAGAATAATTTTAAATTTTGAAATCAAAAACATCGTCAGCAACAAAAGAATGAAATATTGTGAAGTATCGGCTACAGGCGTTCTCGTTCTCGACGAAGATTTTACTGAGAATTTAATAAAGAGATTTATTTGAAGCAATTCATCTCTTTTTCATCTGGAGATGACGTAGAGCTGGCAAATAATAAAAGTTTATTCATTCGTTTTAAGAATGCACAATCACGCAGAACAATGTGCGGATGGATTGAACAAACAGTTGGATGAATGAAGAGCCCCGAGATTGGATGGATGGGAGAGGAAGGATGGATTGATTGATGAACGAGAAGATGGATGGATGAAGTGGGGATGGTGATTAGGCCCCGTTGAATGATGGATTGTATGATGGATTGTATGATGGATTGTATGATGGATTGTGTGATGGATTGTATGATGGATTGTATGATGGATTGTATGATGGATTGTATGATGGATTGTATGATAGATTGTATGATGGNCAATTTTGGAAGTTGTCTGAACCCGATATTCTATTCTGAGGCAAAAATGTCAGACTTTTAAGCATTAGAACGAATTATTGTTATTATTATTATTGTTATTATTATTATTATTATTATTATTGTTATGTTATTATTATTATTATTATTATTATTATTATTATTATTATTATTATTACTGTTATTGTTATTATTATTGTTATTGTTATTATTATTATTATTATTATTATTATTATTATTATTACTGTTATTGTTATTATTATTGTTATTGTTATTATTATTATTATTATTACGATGCACACATAATAACAATTAATAATTAGCACTTAATTAAATCATTAACATGTTTAAAAGTGAACATCAGCAGCACATTTTCAAGTCAACTCATCAAGGTCATGTTGTTGTTTATAACCGACAGGAATGAATGAGGCACAATGGTTGATGACGTCACCGAGTCAAAGGTCGTCGTACGACTAATTGACCCAGTCACGTAGGCAAGTGTAGCTGCTGGACTTTGTTCGGTAATTTCACATCGTCACTTCTATGATTGGCATCATCACCATCACCACCGTCAACGCCGTTTTCGTCGTCATCATCATCATCATCGTCGAGGTCGTCGTCGTCGTCATCATCATCATCACCATCACCACCGTCATCATCACCATCATCACCATCGTCATCTTCATCATCACCATCATCACCATCGTCATCGTCATCATCACCATCATCACCATCGTCATCTTCATCATCACCATCATCACCATCATCACCATCGTCATCATCGTCGTCATCACCATCACCATCACCACCGTTTTCGTCGTCATCATCATCATCGTCATCGTCATCGTCGTCGTCGTCGTCATCATCACCACCATCACCATCGTCATCATCGTCACCATCGCAGTCGTCATGACCTTCGTCGACTGCACAATACTCGACGTTAGAAATGCAATCAAACGCTGCTTATTCAGCATCCTTACTAAGTGAAATTAATTACTTTCTTCTGTGTCACGTGACGACGCCAACCAATCGGATTGCAGAGAACGATAATTGGTTTCTTCGTGTTTGTCCAATTTCTTTTTCACTTCGCCGTTGGAAATTCCAGCGCGGACGATGACGTCACGGTGCATGGAGATTCTGAGGCCCAATAATGGTTCGATTGCCTTCGCTTGACGAATTAACTTTTCATTTGACGGACGTCACGTGTCTTGATCAATTGCTTACTTTCCTCCCCTCCTCTTCCTCCTCCTCCTCCTCATCATCATCATCGTGGTCGCCATCGTCGTCGTCGTCGTCATAGTCATCATCATCATCATCATCATCATCATTGTAGGTCGTCTCTTCACCTGCTTTCAGACCGGAAATTTTGCTCGATTTCAATTTCGCTGCGAGATGAAAACGTCCATTTTATCCAGTAGTGCAACAACAACAACAACAACTATAACAACAACAACAACAAAACAACAACAACAACAACAGTATCAATAATATCAATAATAGTTGACAACACTTGTTGTGACGTGCAGTGCAGTACTGATACTGACTGTACCGGTACAGTATATAAGGAGTTGATTTCAGAGTTCTGGGTTCTCTCGTGTGGAGGTCTTCGTGTGGTTCTCTTGTTGTACGTTTGAGTGTGTTAAGGTCTTGTTTCGAAGAGTTGTCACAATAAAGTTTTTACCAATGCAAAAGATCCAACAATACTTATGATGTAAAGATATTTATTACGTCAAATAATGGTCAACTGATAATTATTGTTACGTAATAATGTCAACATAATAATAATAATAATAATAACAATAATAATAATAATAATAATAATAATAATAATAATAATAATAATAACAATAATAATAATAATAATAATAATAATAATAATAATAATAATAATAAT